>JAOTON010001034.1:600000-1187500 GCA_034440635.1 Lepas anatifera
TTTCATTCTTTGACCTGTATGCGCCTGTTAAGAAGTTTTTAATGAGAAGCTGGCAGCGGCGATGGGACGAGGACCCCAGGGGAGCTATGTTGAGAAGTGTCAAACCCAAACTAGGGAAATGGCTTTCTAGCAGCGCTGGATCCAGGAGAGAGGAGGTGGTTTTTGTCGCGGTTGCGAATTGGCCACACCCACGCAACCCACTCTTTCCGCTTGAGTGGAGAGGATCCTCCGCTCTGTCCGCGCTGTGGCGACTCGCTGAGTGTCAAGAATGTCCTTGTGGACTGCCGCGAGATCTCCTCAGCTGATCTTGGGCCCCTGAGGTGGCTTTGGGCCTCCTGAGAAATATTTTGTGGGAAGGTTCCCGGGCTGATCTAGGCCCTGAGAGGGTATTATACAGAAGTCTACCGACTTGGTCTTGGGGCCCAAGCTAGTAAGGGCCCCTGAGCTCGAAAGATCCCTGAGAGGAATTAAATAAAACGTTTTTACTAGGTCCTAAAGCTGAAGTAGTAGACCTTGAGCTGGCAAGAAACCCTGGGTTGACACCGGGTCCGTTTAACAGGTATGGCTCCCTTCAGCTTGCTTGGTCACCTTTAGGTTCTTTGGAGCCCCATGCGCTGATCTGGAACCCCGTGAATTCGTCGAGGCACCCAGCTGGTCTGGCCCCCTGAGTTTGTATGGGGCTCCTGAGCTGTTTTGGGCCCCATCGCGTGTCTGGCCTCCGTGAGTTGGAACTTGGGCCCCTGAGATAGTGTTGAAGGTATTTATGACCCATTTTGATGGTTAGGCCCCCACGCTGATCTTGAGACCCTTGTGTTGGTACTGAGGCCCATGAGCTCGTCAGGAGGGGGGCTGATCTTGGGACCCGTGAGTTGTCCTTTGCACCGGGGCACCCGATGCATCATGACGTTCCTGAAGATGACAAGAAACATGGTGTACATCTTACTGTCACAACCTTGTCTGAGTGTGCAGTGGCGCGCGGGAAGGGTACTCCACTTTCAAGTCGCTGAACCGAGTTCAAATCCTCGTACGAGCATTACGAATAATTATTTCTGCATCCGAAAATAACCTCCCAATATGATGAGAGTTGAAGCCGCCGCATGGTCTCAGCAGTCAGCATATGGTAAAACCCCGAAGATCACGACCTTGTCTCTCAATAATTATCACAGGAACAAATCAACGACGGCGTCACACTCGCGTGAGACGTATGCTGATGCACCTTGTATAGGGGACTGTGGTTGAACCTTTGGACAGCTGTTCTGGACTATGGTGTATTTTAGTACCCGGGGTTTTCAGCACGGCTGAACCGAAAGATGGCGTCTTCTGCGGCACTTTATATCGACGAATTACCAAACGCTATAAAACTCACCGCCACGATTCTGAGCAGCATCCATGTAACGACAGGTCATTAACACCAACAAGCAATGACCAGGGGCGGATCAAGACCGTACCTTGGGGGAAGGCAAGTGAAACCATGAAAAAATGTTTTTTGAAGCAAGTCGCCAAAATCAGCTTAAGTCTATACAATTTGGCCGCTTTGGGGATGGTCAGATTGGACGCCCCTGTTAACGAGACCTGGACCCGCCCCAGGTAATGGCAGTGCCCTTTCTCAAATTATCGAGGCCAACAGACGCTTGGGATGTGCATCGTCACAAAACTGGGGGGGGCGATCACCGATGAAGACCCCTAAAACTATTCACACGATAGAAATCATGAATATCACAGTTTGAGAAACGCGAACAATGACACTCCCCTAATAATACGAAACAAACTAGCTCGCCATATGAACATGAATGATCAGCATACCATGAAACTTATGTACCAAACAGCGTCCAGGGGAGGGAAAAGGCACACATTATTTGACAAACAGCCAATACACCCTCACTGAGGATATCCACCTGAGCAGTGACTGCTGATTTCTCTGATCCCAATTGGTCGATTCTTACCCACACGGTCACATGAGTTCGATACTCACACAGGCGTCAACCCACCTTAGAGCTGACCCTGGATGAAATCCTAACACAATCACGATAAAGAAACCGACACGACTGAAGCAGGCGCTACAAAACAGATCCCTGACAACGGCACCACTCACTGTTCAGGTCACACGCTGCGGCAGCCGCGGGCGTTGTGACCTGTCTGGTGACACCGGCTGCACTTTCGGCTGCCTCCGCCCCTGGCGCGGGGGCGGGCCTGACTGCCCCGGCCGCGCCCCCTGCCTCCGCCGCTGCCGCCGCCCCGGCCCAAGCCTGAAGGGAAACACGGTTAGAGACACAGGGATGGGGAGGGGCGTTTATAAAGGGAATGGGGGTAGGGGGCAAGCATTCACACTGCAGTACTAGTATTGCCATTTTTTGATCACGTTAGTCCTGAAATTTCAAGGCATGCTTTGTTGACGCCCATGTAAAATCGATGGGCATGCCGACTACTTGGACATCGCCCATAGTCAGGTTTGAAAACTTATATATTTTAAGGTTTAAGGTTTAAAGATATTTATAAGGTCTTTGTCGCCTCTACGACTACGTTCATTATATTCTGCATCCGAACCTTAAATATGCTTGCGAAAAGGAGATACAGGGACTACTAAAATCCTGACCAATTTTGGCTTGTAACCCCACGTAACTTGGGGTGAATCTGCAACCAGAGATGGTAATACCTGCTGCTGGACCAGTATTAGGCGTCCACTTGAAAATGTGTTTCTGAAACCACCCACATGTTTAGAACACCTGAAACACGCCGCCTCCGCGGAGCCGCAAAACCAAAGCGGCCATACCCCTACCCCCTCCCACCAAACGACTCCATAACGGTCCTACAGCCCCCTCCTGCCTTTATCAAACAGACCACCAAAACCAGATTGGGAAATAAGTGGGAAGAAACAGCCCCTCCCATTGTCATTCCACTCCGCCAAGTCCGGAGAGCGAGAATAGTGCTCACAATACATAGGCCAAATCATCGGCGTCGTTTGCTTCCTCAAGCCGTGATATATGGACCATAGACACGGGTCCTAGCCACGTGTACACAGCCACAGAAGAAGACCGAGTTTGCCGCGGTGGGTACCTTGCACCGGCGGACGAGGCCCGCTCGGCACCTCGTCGCACCACTGGAAGAAGCGACAGCCCTGCTCCCGCGGCCGCGGACACCCCAGAAACTCGCGGCCTCGGTTCGGACCTTCCCTTTGTACTGTGCACCTGCGACAGATGGGTGGTTGTAGTTAAGGACCGGGTGGAACTCTACGAGGCTCTCATCATCGTGAAGCCGCCTTATGTTTACACCGTGGAGATGATGTTTTAGCAGAATCCTACGTACAGTGTCGCTGCCACCATGTCCGACGGGCTAACGCTTATGATTCAACACTTTACTACTCGATCGCTTCAGTCAGTTACATTCCGAGACACAGGTACTGCAGTTTACTTTCCACGTGATTACTTTTCCAACCCAGCGTCCATTGCTCTCCCAATCCGCACCCGATACGTAGCTCTCATCCAAGCACAAACATACCGACCCTTCCCAACGAAAATCACAACAGTCCAGCATTTATAAGGTCCACATTATAACCGAAAGCATAACCGCCCCCCTAGCCCGTGATCTGAAGGCACTCAAATTCATTCACCTTACTCACATTCAATACACAGATTGAAAACACACGGGGTTAAAGGGAACGTGGCACCTTGGTCGAATCCCCGAGATTAGTGTAATTAGGGGTATTTTTAGCCGAAAATCACAGAAAGGTCCATATGTACAATGAGCTCAATCTTTAGATTTTTAAAATGCTCCTCCAGGGTAAGAAATAAATATCTGCCTGTGGATGACGTCATGATCTGGCAACTACTTCCATATTCTATAGGCTTCAAGAGCTCCAATAGGCTGACTATTCACCGTGACGTCAGTCATGTCGTCACGCCAACAGCTGACAACTGTGGCTGGCCGCTGGGGTACATTTTGGGTATCTTTCAGGTAGGTTTTTAGCTTTTCTCTACGGAAATTTTGAGTTGCAAGATAAATGATATATTAAGTACGGGGTTTTTCAACAAGCTTTACAACTTGGCTATCTCAGTTAAAATCATGTTATAAAGGTGCCACATTCCCTTTAAAAAGACGACTCATAACTTCGGGCCATCCCCCACGTACCGTCGCGCCGGCATATTGCAGTGGCACGTGACATCGCCGCTGCCGCCGCCTCCGTCGGCAGCGACGCCGCCCGCGCCGCCGTCGTCTGCCCACAGGAAGAAGTTACAGCCGCCGCCAGGCTGGCCACTTCCGCAGCGGTAGAACTGACGACCTGAGGACAGGCGGGAGACGGGGTCAGGACGCAGCCGCAGGGGGTGTTCTCAACAGGGTGGGCATGGACCTCAAAAGCAAGAGGAACGTGAGACGTGTGACCCTCAAAATAGAGAACCAGAGGCATACCCCCCAATTTTGGTAGTCGAACGATTATTTTATCATTTGCGTGGACCCATGCATATGCTATCAAGGTGGACCCATGCAAACGTTTTGACGGTGCTTGTAGGTGAAAGTCTCGATACGGCTATCCCAGACAGTCTTTAATGTTTTATCTCGCCCACCACTCCCCCTCTCCCCGCTGTCCCGGTCGTCACCTGTCCCTCCAGTAAAAATCACTGGCAACGCCCCTGGCGGTGGGCACCGATGTCAAACCGTGGAGAGATCTGAACACACCGTGGCGCTACTTTAACAGACTGCGTGACAGATATCCGGACATATAAATACTTTCGGTGAACTTTTATACGAGATAGTTATAGACAACATGTGGGAAGAAGTCATCTCTATCTGGATTGCGTATTCCCTGGTTTTCTATGGGATTTCAAGCCATGTTGCAAGGTACAAATGCTACAGGTCAGGTTACGAATGTGTAAGCTCACTTCCGAAAATATTTATGAGGAT
Source organism: Lepas anatifera (assembly GCA_034440635.1). Taxonomy (NCBI): domain Eukaryota; kingdom Metazoa; phylum Arthropoda; class Thecostraca; family Lepadidae; genus Lepas; species Lepas anatifera. The sequence goes on from JAOTON010001034.1 coordinate 604,897, forward strand.
ACGACTGATATTATTAGGAAAGGATCAATGAAAATGACCCTCGAGAAAATAGCTTACTCGAAAATGGTTTTCATAACGAGGTTAGGGGCGTTTCTAACATTACGAACTTTTCGGGACATAACTACAATTTAATCAAACTCTGGTCAGACCAAATCAATATTCACTACGCTCAATCTTTTCGTCGACCCTGTCTGGCCAAGGAATACTAGATACAAGGAATACTTGTTGGATCCCATTCTGAGGTGTTGAGGGGGAGTGGCGCCACGTTCCTGCATTAGGTCCCTTCTGAATTGTGGAGGGTCCCAAGTACCTGTGCTGGGTCTCTCTCTGAGTTTTTGGGGCCCCGCGTACCCGGTGATGGACCTCCTGAATTTTGGCGGGGTCCCCAAGTACCTGTGTTGGGCTTCTCGAGTTATAGGGGTTGCCGCGTACCTTTATTGACTCCCCTTCACAGTTGCTGTTTCTGCGTACCTTTGTTTAAGCCTTCCTTTCGCACGGTGAGAAGCAGGGCGGGGGCACCGCAGTTACAGACGTGGGCGTTCTCCGCGTCCTCAGCGTCCCCAGACCCCGCCCCCGCAGGCCGCGGCGGCGGACGTGATTGGTTCGACTGGCCAAGCGGCGCCGCCATGGGTCGAGCCCCAGCCAAGGCCGCATATGATTGGCTGGCTGGCGCTGCCGCTGGCCGCTGATTGGGCGTTACTCTCTGAGATGCCGCCGGCCGCTGATTGGGTGTCGGTCTCTGGCTCGTCGAACGTGCTTGGCTGCTGGAGCTGGCGTAGCCACTGTCTACTGACCTTTGGCTGGTACCTGGAAACGAACGCGCAAAAAATTGATCCCTTAAGCAATATTGCTACAATATTACGCAACCGATCAAACTTAGAAACACGAGGAAGGAAGGAATAATCCAAATGAGAGGCCCGTACATGCCACGCTGTCCTCTGGATAACGGAGAAAAACTATTCTACCTAGCTATCGACCTCACTCCGTTTAGCCAAACACAAACCCGCTAATTAGACACTTTTAAACGACTTCAGTATTCTTGACACCGAACCCCATGCACATCAGCACCCACCTCCACTCGGGGTGGCAGAGAGTCTGCGCAGTCCGACAGTTTCCATGAACTCGGGATCACACCCGGCCACACAGGCGGTGTGCTGGCGGGGGTAGTAGGGCGCGTAGGCGGCGTTTCTGAAGGTGAAGTGCAGCAGGCGCGGCTGGCCGCGGCAGCGCTGGCAGCGCTGGTCACTAACGCTGAGCCGATCCACCGTCTCCGGCATCCACATGGAGACCCGACAGGCGGGGAAACCAGAGCAGGAGAGACAGAACCCGGCGCCGTCCCGCACCGTCTGTCGGTGGGGCCGGGTGTAGAGAGTCAGAGTCAGAGTCAGAGTCAGAGTCAGTCGGTGACGCCGAGAGAAGGGAGGCCGGACCCACGGGAGGAGAGATAGGGCTCCGGGGAGGAGTGTAGAGACAGGACTCAGGGGTAGGGTGTAGAGACAGGACTCAGGGGTAGGGTGTAGAGACAGGACTCAGGGGGAGGAGTGTAGAGACAGGACTCAGGGGGAGGAGTGTAGAGACAGGACTCAGGGGGAGGAGTGTAGAGACAGGACTCAGGGGGAGGAGTGTAGAGACAGGACTGAGGGGGAGGAGTGTAGAGATAGGACTCAGGGGTAGGGTGTAGAGACAGGACTCAGGGGAGGAGTGTAGAGACAGGACTCAGGGGGAGGAGTGTAGAGACAGGACTCAGGGGGAGGGTGTAGAGACAGGACTCAGGGGAGGAGTGTAGAGACAGGACTGAGGGAGAGGAGTGTAGAGACAGGACTCAGGGGGAGGAGTGTAGAGATAGGACTCAGGGGTAGGGTGTAGAGACAGGACTCAGGGGGAGGAGTGTAGAGACAGGACTCAGGGGGAGGAGTGTAGAGACAGGACTCAGGGGGAGGAGTGTAGAGACAGGACTGAGGGGGAGGAGTGTAGAGACAGGACTCAGGGGGAGGAGTGTAGAGACAGGACTCAGGGGAGGAGTGTAGAGACAGGACTCAGGGGGAGGAGTGTAGAGACAGGACCCAGGGGTAGGGTTTAGAGACAGGACTCAGGAGTAGGGTGTAGAGACAGGACTCAGGGAATTAGTGTAGAGACTGGACTCAGGGGAGGAGTGTAGAGACAGGCCTCAGGGGGAGGAGTGTAGAGACAGGACTCAGGGGGAGGAGTGTAGAGACAGGACTCAGGGGGAGGAGTGTAGAGACAGGACTCAGGGGGAGGAGTGTAGAGACAGGACTCAGGGGTAGAGTGTAGAGACAGGACTCAGGGGAAGGGTGTAGAGACAGGACTCAGGGGAAGGGTGTAGAGACAGGACTCAGGGGGAGGAGTGTAGAGACTGGACTCAGGGGAGGAGTGTAAAGACAGGCCTCAGGGAGAGGAGTGTAGAGACAGGACTCAGGGGGAGGAGTGTAGAGACAGGACTCAGGGGTAGGGTGTAGAGACAGGACCCAGGGGTAGGGTGTAGAGACAGGACTCAGGAGTAGGGTGTAGAGACAGGACTCAGGGGGAGGAGTGTAGAGACTGGACTCAGGGGGAGGAGTGTAGAGACTGGACTCAGGGGGAGGAGTGTAGAGACAGGCCTCAGGGGGAGGAGTGTAGAGACAGGCCTCAGGGGGAGGAGTGTAGAGACAAGGACTCAGGGGGAGGAGTGTAGAGACAGGACTCAGGGGAGGAGTGTAGAGACAGGACTCAGGGGGAGGAGTGTAGAGACAGGACTCAGGGGGAGGAGTGTAGAGACAGGACTCAGGGGGAGGAGTGTAGAGACAGGACTCAGGAGTAGGAGTGTAGAGACAGGACTCAGGGGTAGGGTGTAGAGATATAGCTCAGGGGTAGGGTTTTCCAGGTTTCTATAGTGAAATGTGAAAATGTCAAATTTGGCATATTTGGCATACTTTTGGCCATGCTATTGACCTAATTTGTGAAATATTGGTCACAATCTGTCAAAAGAACATGGAAAATACGCCAAACGTGCTATCTCTGTATACAGTCATATATTTAATGTGTTCAGAGACACGATTGACTTTTTATAACATTTTGAATATATAGTTTTGCATGTAAAAAATATGCCAAATTTGTGACATTTGGCTGTAAATATGCCAAACTAGCAACCCTGCTCAGGGAGAGGAGTGTAGATAGACAGGGCTCAGGGAGGAGGGGTGTACAGAGACATGGTCCAGGGGGAGGGGTAGGGAGACAGGGTCCAGGAAAAGGAGTGTAGAGAGACACCAGGCCCAGACCATATAAACGATTGTTGCGATAAGGCCCACTTATAGCTTAAAGGCACACCAGCTGCTAATGCTATATGTGATATTTGGCTCTCCACTTTACCAAAGACTGTCGAGGATAGTCGCACGACGTTCGAAAGTTCCAATAATGTATTCAATATCTGACTGGCAGCTTGACAAATATCGAATGAACATTTGGCTTCTTATTCGGGAAAGACTGTAATTTTGGCATCGGCCGTGGTTAATACGTAAGTAAGCACGCCAATTAAAATACCGTTAATTAACAAACATTATAAACCTGCAGAATTATGACGTTCAAGAGTATTTTGCAGCACAGGCATAACCCAACCAATGCCCATTCTGTTGTTCGAACAAAACTTAAACCCGGTTCCCCAGTCGCACCAGCCAATGAAGATCGAATAAAAAAGAACAGGCCACTGCAGAACCTCCGGCAGCTGAACACCACTAACCCCTGCGGCGGTGCCCTTGCCGTGAGCGCTGACCTTGAGGATGACCGGCTGGCCGCAGGCGGGGCACTGGCACACCGTCTCCGGCAGGTGCAGATCGATCCCGACGCCCTGCTGCAGCGCCGCCGCCGGCTGCTCCCCCAGGTAGGGCGACAGCGCCGCGTCCAGCTTCTGCGCCTGCCGCAGCCCACACACATTGTACCGTGATGGATTGAACAGTATAGTCCTGTATTGCACCATTCTTTGTTAGTGCTCCGTGTGCCGAGCTTTTCACTATGTAATATAGGCTTAAAGGGAATGATGCACCTTGATCGAATCCTGGAATTTAGTCTAATTAGAGGAACTTTTAGCAGAAAATCAAGGTCGCGTCCATGATTTCTCTGAAAAAGTACAACAAGCTCAAGATTTTTAAAATGCTCCTCTAGGGCAATAATTAAATACCTCCCTGTGGATGATGTCATGATCTAGCAACCACTACCATATTCAAAAGGCTCCAAGCGCTTCGATTGGCCGATACCGTGACGTCAGCAAATGTCGTCCCACCAACAGCCATGACAACTGTGGCCTGCTGCTACGGGTACATGAGGGTACATTTCAGGTATATTTTAGCTTTTTCCTACGGAAATCTCCAGTTTCAAGACAAATTATATATTGAGTACCGGGTTTTCCGACTTGCTTTACAACTTGGCTATCTTAGTTAAAATCAGGTTATGAAGGTGCCACATTCCCTTTAAAGGGAATGCCACACCTTGTTGCAATTTCCGGGGTATAATCAATGGAATTTGGCCTTAATACTACTGAAAAATAACTAATAACGTCAATATTTTCTATTCATCTCACTTTCCTTTGCTAGAGGTACAAAATCTTCTCATCGGTATGGCGCCATGATCTGATAACGCCTCGTGCTCCCACTGCACAGTTAACCTTGTTTGGGGGGGGGTTGCGCCACAAATGAATACGAATGCCAATCAACAATATAACGAGAAGAGATCCAAGTTGTACACATTTGCGAACGCCAGTACCGAAACTCACGTCTAGCAAAGAGGTTCGGAGGTCAAGGCGAGACAGGTTTGACCGTTCAGCGGGCCGCAGCATTACGTCTCGAGGTCACGGTTATTAATAGGAGAACGGGGTCCAGAAGGGATTAAATTTGAAGGTGTTTTTCTAAGCGAACGGTATGTTCTCGGGCAAATGAAACATCGATCAAGTGGCTTCCTAGCATATTCTATCGCATGACTATCTCAGCTCCAATTCCATTATTATGAACGTGCCAGAATCCCTTTAAGCTCTCGCTTACACCCACTGTGGCTAATGCCTGCGAGCCTATACCTATCTTAAGCGCAGTCTCGCCGGTAAGTGGAACTACGTTCGTTTGATGATTTATCACAAATAAAAGAAGTTTGTAATGCTGATAACATGAAGTCTCGAAGTTTTGTTTAGTCTATCTTCTCGAATCTGTGATATAAATTTAACAAATTTTAAACTTCCCAGCCAAAATTCGAGGAGATTCCAAGGAGAAACTCAAAAACAATATTTCAATTTATTACACTTATTAAAAACGTAGTTTTTCCCAAACGACAGCATAAAACTAAAGCATCGGGTGACGTGTTTCCTAACTTTCCCCACTCGACACAAAGTTAGCAGCGGAGCGCATGCATACTTTCGTGATACGAACATTACACCGAGTGGGGAAACTCCACCAGTTTCATCCGCTTAACCCAATCTCACGTGCCGCCGGCGGACCAGCGCGTGAGGCGGACATACCTGTCGCATCGCCTCCTCGAACACAGCTCTGTAGCGGGCGATCTGTTCCCGGAGTACGACGTCCGGGTCCTTCTCCCCGTCACAGATCCTGAACACAACACCGGGAGGGGTAACACAGCGAGGGAGGACGCCACACGTCATCCCACGGCGGGTAACGAGGAGTGACAACAAAGCCGGCGAGTGAAGATAACGGCCAAGAAAAATATAGTTGGTTAATTCTGGTGTACAAAATCGCGCATAGCAATTATTCTTCGCTTGAGGCACAACATACATCACAGACGCAAGCCCAAGCGTACGCGCAGTTTCCAAAAAACCTTCACAAACAACATTCGACCTGCTGCCCCAGTGTCTGAAAGGAAAAGCAAAGTTTAGCATAGTCTACAGCCCCATATAGTTTTTAAGACGTTAAAATTAAAACCCATGTTGTAAGTACATATGGTATATTTCTAACTAATTAGATTCCTAGAGAAATAAGTTGGCCTGATAACGTCGGACACTATATAACCTATAGCAGCTGATGTGTCTTTACACCCCACTACTTCTACTACTCCCCACACCTCTCCGACCACCCTCACCGCTTCAGGTCTGCCTCCAGCTCCGCCCTCAGGTTCGGCTTGCTCATGTGGAAGCCCATGCTGTCATAGCCCTCGACCAGGCCCATACCCAGCTGACCCGGCAGGAACTTGTTGTCTTCGAGACCCACGTACAGCCGCTGCTTGATAGTCTCTATGTGGTCGGCGTGCGTGGCGTCCGTGCCTGAGGAAGAGGAGGCCAGATCGAACGTCACTGAAGACTGAACAATAACAGACGCAGCGGTCGACATGCATTGGGAATGTCAGCCTTCAATCTATGATACCATACTAAATATACTAGCTAATATTCTGGCGGTTCAAACTGGACACACTGGAGATGACCGGAGACATACTGTTCAGCACCAGGCAGAAGATTCGCAGCAGGAAATGGTTCAGTATCCCCTAGTCACGGCCACCACGACTCACCAATGCCATGTTTGTCCATCAGTGCGATCAGATCCGCCTCGGTCAGCAGCGACGGCGGCGACGTCTCGCTAGAGGTCATCGACAGCTCAGCGGCGAAGCGGTCCCCACGGCTGCCGGCCAGGTCAGGTCAGGTCTGGTCTCACACAGTGAACACACCCTCCACCACTACCAGCCAGTCAGGTCAGGTCAGGTCTCGCACAGTGAACACGCCCTCCCCCTCTACCAGCCAGTCAGGTGAGGTCTGGTCTCACACAGTGAACACACCCTCCCCACTACCAGCCAGTCAGGTCAGGTCAGGTCTCGCACAGTGAACACGCCCTCCCCTCTGCCAGCCAGTCAGGTCAGGTCAGGTCTCACAAAGTGAACACGCCCTCCCCCCACCTCACGACATACACCGATTAATTGTTCACAATGAAGTGAGTGCGCACTGCTACTGGTCTGACAAGGCGCGGTGGTGTGTTGGGGTTTTCGTCCGCAGAGGGCGCCGAAATTATAACTGGGCCGGTGAACGCCCACCTGCCCGGGGTGTTTTTCGAAATTCAAGAAGTGTAGTGTCAACTCGTCATCTAGGGGACCACTGGTGGACGCGACGTGGATCAGCTTTTTCAGAGCTTAGACAGCGGATTCTGCAAGCCCGTTTGCTCTGGCGTAGTGAGGAGACAATATTTCGTTCCGCACGCCCCACTTGGTGGGGAAGCGGTGGAGGGATGATGAAGTAAACTGCGGCCCGCTGTCTGTCTGCAGAACACTGGGAACCCCTGTTTGGGCGAACATGTATAGTAGAACCTTAATGAGGTGAGAGGCGAAACCTAGTCCGGAGCACTTGGCGACGTAAGGCCAGCCAGACAGGCGATCCACGTACACTAGGTACGTTTTTCCCGCCGCATGGAAGTAGTCTGTTGAGACGGATTCAAAACCCTCTCTGGCTTCTCTTCATCCACCCACAGCGGCTCATTGCAGTGACTGGGCAGCAGACGCCGGCAGCGTTGGAACGAACTGACGACGTTGGAGATGTCGTTGTCTATCCCAGGTCAATAGACCGTCTGTCGGGTACGACGTTTCGTCCTGTCAATGCCCTGGTGTCCATCATGAAGGCGCGTGAGCACCTCGCGTCGCTGATTGGCAGAGACAACGAGACGGTGCCCGAAAACAATCAAACCGTCGTCGACGGCAAGCATGTCTCGAACTCGCCAGTTCGGTCGCAGAGCGGGGTCTAGCTCATGCTGGTAGGCTGGGAAGCCTTGGAGTACCACCTGACGGAGAAGACTGTAGTCTGGATCACGGGAGGCTGCAGCTCGAATGTTTTCGAGATTGGCATCGATAACCGGCGTGAGGAGTGCACCACTCTCACTACGGAGACGCATGCAACCTAGTCACAACAGCAGCATGGAGGACACCATCATCTTTCAGCAGCTGCATCAGGTTCAGGATCAGTGTTCGGTAAGGCTTCATACATACTGACATAACTTCACAAGAGCTTAGTTTTGCCGTTATTACGTCTTCAGGCTTCTGATATTTTCCTGACCTCATCTGAGCTGGGAAGTTGCCAGGCAGCATTCCAAGTGAAACGGAATCAAACCAGCTTAATCGCGTTCCACATTGTTCTCTGATGCCGTGCACGGTGACCAGAGAACCACCCTGGTTCCAAACTCCAGAATGGCGGAAAACTTGCGAATGCACTCCAAAGGATTGTTCCGAGCAGCACTGAAGCTCACAGTGTCCGCAACTGGCTGGAGATGAGCTATCCTGATTCCGAGAGTAAATACCGTCTCTCGACTCATGCAGGTAGCCTCGGCACTCGAACCAGGGCTTATGTTCACGATGTCATCGCCGGCTGGGTGAGTTATCCGAATCGGTATGGTTGGAGAACGTCGGACGAATAACCCACTAATGGAGACGTCAGTCAGATCGACTGTGACTTGTTTGACATCTCCACTGCCACAGCCAAGTTTGACATCTCTGGCTGCCAATCTGCGCGGTCACGCAACCGCCGCGGGCTACGACCTCTTGGCACCGTGCCCGACTGGGGCCGGCCCGCCTCAGCGGTCTCGCAGGGGCGGATGCAGCGAGCGTGGGCGGTGGGGCCATGCTCGCTGGCATGTGTCGTATTCTCGGCATCCCAACAGGTGATGTCGGCGCCCGTCGGTAGAGAACCGTCGCGGTGATGGGCTCCTCTGGGAGGGTTTGCGATTGTTGCCGGTTTCGGCGATACGCTGAACGCGGGCGAGTGATGAGTCGCCTCTATGTCTGAATGTGGCCCATGCGCTTTCACTCGCACAGACTATCTCAACCGCTTTTAGAGAATTAGGCCTGGCATTTGATTCGCTGGACGGCCGCGTCTCTCTGAACCGCATGCAATCCCGTACAGCTCATGTTAACCCGCGCCCCGGTGGGCCTCCGAGCCACCTTCGTCCTGGTGGAGGGAGGGTGTTTTAACACCTCCCCCACCGAAGTCGGCCCCTATGCGGGATAGCGAAAAAACGCGAACCCTGGTGGATAGCTGATACAAATTCACGAAGAAACTATATCCGTCACTTTTTGGCTCAGGTCAATATTGAGGTCATGACAGGTCAAAGAAGGTGATTTTTTTAGTACAGTTTCAGGGCTCTAGCATCTGACAGAATTGAGTTAGCATGATTTTTTAGGCACCATTCGCTGAACGGAACTACTCAGTTGTTGAGAAGGAGGGTCTGTTGTGTGTGCAGGCCGGTGCCACACCCTGGTATCAAAATAAAATATGTGTCATTTCATGCAATGCTATTGACATAAGACTGCAAACTGTTTAAGTAGCCCCAAATGACCTCTCAGAGGTCACAGGTCAAAAACTGCAACATGAACCTTGAAAGGGGCCCAGGATACCACGATTTGGAAATATGAACGTACTATCAGCCATATTTACCCAAATACAGCCCAATGTCTGTTTTTCCCTTGTATTTCCAATGGAGAGGTCATGGTCTGTACTTGACCTTAGGTCATCGATATTAAAAATCCCGGAACAAATTTTGTAGCACTCGGTGAGCCCATTACGTGGTATAAGTTTCTATCCGATAGATTCACCCATTTCTTCCTTATGCCACTTTAAACATTTTTGGAGTCAAGGACACTTGACCTACACTGGTAACCCTCACCTGAGATGGCCCAACCTTAAAATTTTGGGGAAAGCCTCAGAATTGATCAAGGATAATGTGTGCCAAGCATGGCGGCGCTTCGCGCAGCCGTTTTCTTCGTGCCGCCGGAAAAACCCGAGTGACGTTCAAAAATCCTCCCACCGGGGCGACGGTTAAAGGGAATGTGGCACCTTCATGTGGTTTTACTGGATAGCCGTTGTAAGCAGGTCGGAAACCCGGACTCTATTTTTTGTTTGAACTCATATTTCCGTGAAAAAGCTAAACCTACCTGACCCCCTCCCCGTTGCCGGGGCTTTTGCTACTGGGTGACGATTGCTGACGTCATGCATGCAATGAAGCCCTTGAAGCGTTTCAGTATGGTGTGGTTGCCGATCGTGAATCATGTCTATATTTATTTTTTTCTGGGAGTATTTTTAAAACCAAATGGAGCTTATTGTAATTTAGATTATGGTGGTTTCATTATTTTTGACTAAAGTACGCCTAATTACACAAATTCATCAAGTGTTTCTTTAAACAGAAGGCCATGACTTCTCTCAAGCCACGAAGAAAGTCATCCGTTTCCTGTTGAAGAGAAAAGAACTCACGTCTGTGGATAGTAATGTTCCGCTGACTGCGCAGATGGCGCTCCATTGCAGGGACGACATCAGGTACGGGCGTGCCGTCATTGATGCCGAGCCCGTACTTAGTGATGCGTGTCCAGTCTTCATCGAGCAGAGTCAGTAACAGTGCCCTTTGCTCTCGCACGGGGCATGCATGTGCTCGCGTCAGAGCATGTAACCGTCAACTCTCTCCAAACCGAGAACTCCCTGAAGACACTGAGTGCAGGAGTGCTTTTAACGTAAAGGCAGACTGATCCGAAGTGGAGTTGGCTATAGCCTGAGGGGTTGGCGATGGATGCGCGGCTAATGCGGCTTCAAGCATTCTCCCCAGCCGCTCCTCGCGCTGTGCCGATAATTCAGCTTGCTGCACTAGTAATGCTGAACAATTTATCGATGTCACTCACTTCGCCCTTCAGCGCCATGTGTAAGTTATCACGAATCACTAATCGACCGCGCCGTGTAAAGTTCCTATCAACCAACACTAGCGAGTAAGTTAAAATGCTGTCTCCCGGCACAAACCCGCCCGGCACGCTGCCTCGAGCCAACTGACGCCGATTGGTCCACACCACCGGGTCACCGCAGGTCGGAGTCTAAGCCCCGCCCACAACTCAATGGCAGGCTGAACGCTACAAAGTCAGTTCAGGACTCACACAGTGAAGTGACTTCTATGACAGACGGTATGGTCTGATCTTACAGTGAACTGGCCTGTAAATTGAGCTGGATAAGAACCACAGATTTAAAGTGAAGAATGTTTTACCATACCATACCAACTATATCGGACAGAACAGTTTCCCACCTAAAAATTATTATCCACTATTATCATAATCCAAAATATTATTATCCAGCCCGGTCATATTATTATATTTTCAAAATAGTGCACTGCCTAAACATATGTATTCCTGGTACTACCAAATTACTTTTTGGTATGGTTAACCATTTTCTCACACGACAACCTTGACGTGTGGGCATGGGCGCCGAAAGCGAAAGGGGGGACTGGGGGACGCGTCCCCTGTTGGCCAACCAGGGGGGACGTCCCCACAAAATTTTTGGGTCAATCGTTAGTTAGTTAGTTATTTGCTTAGGGCGCACCAGCCTGGTAAGGCCATATAGCGCCCAGAACAGTACAATCGCTAAAAGTGCTCCATCTGGAACAAGAAGAACACGTGATTTAGAGATCTATTACCAGTTTCGATGTCAATACCTCGCTGTGCGGGTGAATGACAAAGCAAACAGAAGGGTGCACACACACTACTAACATCAGCCCTTCCTATCCTGAAAACAAAACCTAGACCCTACAAGATCCACCAGGCAACGCCGCGCAAGAGCGCCCGGTACGAGGCGTCGGGGCGTCAGTTCCGACGCCCACTCCGTACCCCTGGACCCAGGGGCCCGGGAGTACGGGAGTCCCAAGTCCGCCCGGGCGCCCAGCAAACAGCTAGGCACCTGGGCGGACTCCCTGCGCTGCCCCCACGGAAGACAGGCGCAGTCCATTTTCATGTCATTAATGCTGCCAGGTACCGAATACGCTCAAAACTCGCCTCCCCTGATTAGCACCAGCCCGGGGGCCATCCCCTGCGAAAATTCCGTGACGGCGCCCCTGCGTGAGGGCACACGTCTCGGTACAACTCACTTATAGACGGGGAGCTCCTTGTCCGACCACTTGTCGTACGGGTACACGTCCAGGTAGTTGCGTGCTGTAATAGCCAGCCCGTGCGCCGTAAACTGCAACAGAGCGCCACAGATGTCGGCACAGCGCAGCCGCGCGTGAAGGGTTTGGTGTCAGAGACTGAACAGAGACACGATGTCAAAGGGGCTGTTCCAGCGCTTCACATGAAAACGGCGGAGGTAGGAGTGCAGGGGCGGATCCAGGGGGAGCTTCCGTCCCCAAAATCTCCTGGTTTTCACCCGTTTTCTAAAAATAAAACAAGCTTTCCCGATGTTGGTTCCCGTACAACGGCTTACCCCCCCCTCCCCTAATCAACGGCTTAGATCCGGCCCGGTAAGGACGTTAGGTAAAATTCTGCAAAAAGTGCGATTGGCTTAAAAAGCCAAGAGAAGTCACATGAACCTTCAATTTTAATGAAGTGAAAAAGTCAGGATTTTTTGGGCTTCTTTTTGTCAATAAACCTGGTGCCTCAACATCTTTTTAAGGACGCCGTTGGAACAGCCCCACAGATTGGACTGGGAGGCATACTTCTTCGGATGAAACGTGGAAAAACTGACCCATGAATAACGCCATGTAGCAGCCCGGTTGGCCTCAGTACCAGTGGTGCTAGGCGAGGCTAAGGCCGGGGCGGTCCTGCACCCACCACTCTTATCGGGGACAGAGCCGGCACATCGATAACGTCGACGTTAGAACGGGACGCGAAACGCGACACCCAGCACGGTCAACTCACTCACTTACAGCTTTAGCACCAACGCAGTCACTGACAGCCTCATCGGCGATAAAAATTCCCCTGCCGTAGAAAACCAGGAGCTACCATTAGAGCTTGCCTATTAAATACGTAATGCACATTTGTTATCCCTCTCCCCCATGTAACGTTTTCCAACACCCCTGAGTAATGTGTGATAACGCTGCGGCTGACTACCACAACCTCCCTTATCGTTACGTAACTTATAGACGGCCCTCTAACCAACCGGGCGGACACCCAAATCATTAGCTACACGGGGTAGTGGGCTTACAATCAACCATACCGGGCCGGTTTAATTTCGACAGGCTTTCTACATGCAGATCACAAAGAAGAGACAGAAGTCAGCGCGGCTAAACCACATTTAATTGCATCCACACGCGGCGAGTTCGACGCGCGCCTGCCACAGTTAACCCGCGCCCCACCGAAGTCCGGCGCCACCTTCGCCCCACCGGGGGCCATCGATGGCCCCCTCTAACTCCGAAAATATGGGCGTTAGCGCAAATCTGCAAAGTGCAATAGAAAGCTCGCGTGAATTCAGTAAGAAATTACTTCGTATGTTTTAGTGCTCAGGTCAATGGTTTGACCTCCAGAGGTCAATTGGGTCAAGATCGGCTATTTTCACTCAAATATGCAATGATTAAGCAAACTGGGCATAACTCTTATGTCATTAGAGCTATTGAGGCCCGGTAAAGTACATTTGATAGCAAATTGCCTGTACTTTTTCGCTATGTGGAACGTAAAGACCTCCCGCCAGTGGTTTGACCGCCAGAGGTCACCTCTTGACCTAATATGACCTGAGGTCACGAAGGTCAAAAGTGACCTGCCGTATATCAAATGAAAGCCAGTGACAAGACAAATACGATGGTGTTTGTTTACCGCTCTAGCTCAATTAGGTCAAAGTTATTGTCAAATACTGTTTTTGGCCTCCGGTGACCTTGGATGACCTTGGAAAAGTCAAAGGGCAAATATGACCCCTGGGATCCGTGAAAGGGTGTCCAAAACGTTGTTCTGAGCAGTCTGAGTATTTGCAATCATTTTTGTGGCTTTATATCATGAAATAGCTTTTCCATGCTTTTCAATGGGGAGGTCGCCTCGTGACCTGACCTCAGGGCACGAAATCGAAAATCCCGGATATACACCTTGTAGACCCTGGAGGGGTCATGAAGTGTAGGAAGTTTCAAATCGATCGACTTTGAAATGTGCTCTTAGGCTCTAAAGTGAAGTGAGGTGACCTTGGTTGACCTCGTCTGGTGACCTGACCTTGGGTGACCCGGGGTCAAAATTTCAGGGATGATGGGAAATGATGCAGTGAGAGGTAGGCCCTCAACCGCGGTGCTGCGCCTGCGTTTTTTGCTATCCCGGAAAACCTTAGGGGCCATCGATGGCCCCCGAGGGTTAATACAGTCCAAGGTCATCTCTGGCGCCGTGCCCGCGTGCGGCGGCGCCGCGCCGGACGGCAGTAGTCGGGGTGAGTGCCAGGCGTGAGGCCGCCGGACGCCTACACGCGTGAGGAGTGTACCGCGTGTGTTACGTTAGAGAGGTATCCTGGGTACACGCGCCGCAGTTGAACTTTGAACACGGTATGTGAACCCCCTGTTAAGCCAACAGTCGTGTCTAGCCACTGTTATATTATTCTGCATTAGAAGCAGGGCTGTTGCTATCGCGGGCACCCTCCCCTCGCCGTTCTCGACAAATGGAGCCCCCGCAAGTTAGCTGTGGATATGATTCCTGAAACGATTTTCTCCTCCAAAATCCAGATCAAATTCGAAATTAAGGCCACCTTTTCTCGCTTTGATATTTTCACGCAGGAGCAGCTCAGAGGCAGGCACACGGAGCGGTGGTGGGGGACGGTCACCCCCTTTTCCGGAGTAGAAGGGGTGCCGCTCCTGCCATGGAGGCAAAGTAGCAACAATTGACATCTCTTTCCCCAAGGCACACAGCGATATTCGGAAAACGGCCCCCATGCTGTGTTGTCAAATGAACAACTAAGATACCCTATTTCAGATATCAGGCGTCCACAAAGCCTGAGATGAGACGTTGCTGAATACAAATGATGCCCTATGTCAGGAAACGTGGGTAACTTGTCTGTTCTAGGACACCTCTCTTCATCCCCCAAAACTGCGCCCATGAAGACAAGACATGAAGACCCACTACTCGTTCTCCCCAGGGCGCCGTACACTGGTCTAGAGTGTGCGTTTATCCGCACAACGCACGAAGGATGAAATATATCCACTTCGATGTCCGGGGATTGACAGAATCCCAGCAAGGGTGCCTGGAACAGTTTCTCCCGGGGATGCTCGATATCCAGTTTTACGAGACGATATAACAGCCATGTTCACGTGTTTGAGCGACGTGACCATCAAAGGGAATAGACGGCTGTCGGAATTCTTATAGTAGGACAATTTATAGACTAAATAGCTCGGAAAATCAGGAAACTACATGTTTCTACCTTCAATTGCTCAAAACAACGATATCGCCTCTTGTCTTACTACCTCTGGGTTGACCCAAGTATCGCATGCAATCACGAATCTGATCGACTTACGGCAGTTTGCGACATGTAGGTTTGCGTGTCCATTCCATTTAACAATGATCACGTGACATGCGCTGCCAGATGGAAAGGGGGTCTTTCATGATTTGAAATAAGGTAGTACGAGTAACCACCCCTCACCCTACTTTGAACTTTAAAGCGTGCGGAAATTTTCGGGAGAGCTTTGTGTGAGATGAAATATGGCAATAGTGGTTTCTCGACACGCTCTATAAAACTGCTATCTCAGTTCAAAACTCATTAGAAAAGTGGACATTCCTCCTAAGACAGATAATATCAAAAGGTGTTGAAGCGACCGATTAATTATTTTAATTATATGACAAATTTTATTATATCAGAAACAAATCACTCACATTTAATTCCGAGCCCGTAATATAGTTTTCTTTTACCAATTGTAACCAACGAGAAATGACGAGCTAATAGCATCCCTCCGTTAGCTAGGGCATACCACATTTCAGCACGCGCGATATTCGATTTTACAGCAATCATACGATCATACCTCCCGATTTTCTCGGGATTGTACTCGCTGTACTCATCGCATTTTCGACTGGCCAGAACACACCGGTATCATATTTAGATCCTCGAGTTTAAAGGGAATGTGGCACCTTGGTCGAATCCTGGAATTTAGTGGAATTAGACGTGCTTTTAGCCAAAAATAATTAAACCACTCATGATTTCTCTGAAAAATGTACAATAAGCTCAATATTTTGATTTTTAAAACACTCCTCTAGAAAAAGAAATAAATATCAGCCTGTGGACGATGTCACGATCTGGCAACCACTACCATACTTGAAACGCTGCAAGGGCTTCGATTGGCTGATGCTCATCGTGACGTCAGCATATGTCGTCACACCAGCAGCTCACAACAATGGCCGCCCGGTGAGGGGTTGATGAGGGGGTTGGTGTCAGGTAGGTTTTAGCTTTTTTCTACGGAAATATCCGAGTCTCAAGACAAATGATATATGGAGTACCGAGTTTTCTGACTTGCTTTACAACTTGGCTATCTCAGTTAAAATCACGTTATGAAGGTGTCACATTCCCTTTAACAGTTCAGTAGCTATAGCCTCGGGCGATTTTAAGCCATATAAGCGCGGTTATTTCTTCTACTACTTCATATATCCGATTGAAAAATATGAAATGTGAGTTCATACATCAGGATGTTAAAAATGAGGCAGTAACTACGCCGGTGATAGTTCTGAAAAACCTCTCTTTCGCGTAGAAGGTTAAACGCAATTAATAAGAAATTCAGGATAACGTTTGCAGCGTGGATTTAGAAGCTGAGAAGCAAGTGAAGGGGAATTTATAGGCAGCACGGCAAGCTATACGGGTAAAAACATAAACCGTGGGTAACTATGTATAACCATGACAAATCAAGGAGAATACATCACCGGTATACACATTTTACGCACCCCGCGCGGTGGGCAGTGCGCGACCGCCTCTCCCTATACCCAATACGCCGTGGTATTAGCCTGAAAACTACGGTTGACTGACGAAGGAATGGTCCATGATAAAGCATTTGACATCTGATCAATTTTAATGGTCCATTCCAGTTTCATACTGCGAATTCGATCTTGAAAGCGTTAGGCATCACAGGAATATAGAGCGTGGATTGAACTGCCAGTCCGTTCCCACACTGATCAAATGACTGAATTTAATAAGAACGGCAATACTTTCACTTTCAGCAGCAGATCGACAAGATGGACAACAATATTCTGAGACAATTATCGATGTATAAGAAGCCTGTTCAACACAGGGTGGATGGCCAGTCTCTGTCGCCAGGTTGACATGGACGGGGAGCCGCACAGCGATATGGGATGCAGTCTTTGGACTTGGACAGCTTACTTCACCCCACCGGTACTGGTAACAGTAATTCTACTGGCGACGCCGCCCGGCCACTGGGTCTACCGAAACCGGTTCCGGTGGCCAGTCAGTAACCGGATCTCCTGGTGCGTTAAGGTGAGCACGGTCACAGGCGTTTCGGCTTCATCCGAGGCACGCATGTATAAAGTGTAGGGTTGGACAACAACCGATTCAGCTAAGATGGCAAATACATACCTACTTTAGATACATACTTTTTTACCACATTTCATGAAATAGAAATTGTATGTGAAAAATGTGGGCGCACGTGCTATGATGCAGCATTGATGCACCACTTACTCGACATCTACAACTCATCGGGTCACTTATTAGATACTCGATTCAGAAATGTTGTTCGGTGCCCTGTGAGCGTAGTAAACAAAGACGCTACAGCGATACATTTGTAGCATATACCTGACGCAACCCACCTGAGTTTTATAGTCAAAATTCATAGGACCTTCGCCACTTTAGTCTGTGATATCCAATGGAAGCTGCTCTAATTGGTACATTTCCGCCGACAGGAGCTACCATCGTTCTTGATTCCGCTCTGGTACCTTTGTACCGCCAGTAAGTCCACGCTCGGCCCCGCTCTGCTGCCGCTCTCACTCTTCGCTCTGCACTACTTCCAGCGGTCGCTCATCTACCCCTGGCGAGTGTCCTCCACCTCCACAGAACCACTGGTCTACGTCATAGCCGCTTTTCTGTTCACCGTCTGGAACGGCCACCTTCAGAGCGTTTCCGCTGTCGTCTGTAGCGCGCCCAGCGCCACCTATACTACACACCACTTTATAGGTGTCGTTGTATTCCTCATCGGCGCTGCCATCAACATCGACTCGGACCAGCGGCTACTGGGTCTTCGCCGGCCGGGCGGGCCCAAGTATAGCATCCCACGCGGAGGCATGTTTGAGTACGTGACCGCGGCCAACTACTTGGGGGAGATAGTGGAGTGGTGGGGGTACGCGCTGGTCTCACGCGCTCTCGGAGCGCTGTTCTTCGCCGTGTTCACCACTGTCTACCTGACAGGATGTGCAGGGGAACTGCACGAACGGAACCGACGGCGGTTTGGTAAGGAGTACCCGCCGCAGCGACGCCGCGTGCTGCCGTTTCTGTATTAAAACTGGCCTTGTCAGTGGCGGATCCAGGACTGCATTTGGGTGGGGGCTGAGGGCTCAAGCCTCCCCCAGCATTGCCTCGAAACTGCTGTTATGCAGCCAGTGTAGGCCCCCTGAAATGGGAGGGGGAGGGGCGGGGGGCCTAAAGACTCCAGTCTCCGTGTATCCACCACTGAACGCTGTGATATTTTGTGTATACTGCCAGTGATCAGACAGGAAAAGTGATGAGAGATGGGAAGCACACATTATGCTGATTAGAGGAATTATTACGTTTTAGGCACATATGTAAATATAACTGACCAATTATAGTTACTTAGAGGTGTGAAGACATAAATAGAAGTCGTTGCTTAATTGTTATGAATTCAGGGAGCTCTTCGATACCTTGTGTTCTTCTGCACGAAATCTGAGGAGTGGGTGCTCCGGGGAGGAAAAACTGCAACAAGTTTGAGGACTTGAGATGAACCGGCGAGTCCAAATGTAGTTTGTGTTGTTACCCCGGGTAAAATGATGTATTTTCTATTGACACTGAACGGTGCAAAGCGATATTGAAAAGTTTCAGGGCAGAACATGTTAAAAAAGATTAACAAAAAACGGTAGATAGACGGACAAATATCCATTTAGTACCTTGCACCTGAACCTCTAGCAGATATGAGGTACCGATTTGAAGATGTGTGGCCCATTTTTTTAAAGCCTCTTCCATTTTTCATGTATCCCTCACTTCGCATCATTCCACTTTTTTCTCTTTTTATCTTGAAAAGTTTGGTGTTCAGCGAAAGAAAAAATAATAGGTAAATAACCAACCCATAAATTACGCACTATTTTCTAGCTCACTAAAAAACAACGCATATTCAGAGAGATGAATCATCATGCAAAAAGGACCATCAATTCAATCCCGGGGTAAATCTGACCAGGAATGTAAAAACAACATATATAAAGCACTAGCAACGAGATGCCCATTGTTCTTGTTTGCTAGTCGAACATATGTTCCTGTGTCAATACATATACACATCTTACATAAACTACACCTGTCTAAGGGCTGAGAAATGCGGGCGGTAATCATAGGAATGACAGCAACCCAGCGGTCAATACCTCATCTCTTCAAGGACACCTTTACAATACGATCTGAACTGAGATAGCCACGTCAGTGTACCGAGAAATCCCTGCTTGATATTTCATCGTCCTGGGAACTGCCCATTTGCTGAGACACAGAAAGGATTTGAAACAGATGTCGACGCCATGGGTTGTAGCATGGCGTCGCCCCGACGACGAATCGCCGCTGCCAGCTATTAGGCCCATAGGGGACATCCGTGCCCAAAGTAGAACGCTCATGAGATGTTGTTGCTCCGCAAAAGGCGAGTGCTGCGGAGTCCTCAACCGAGTATTGCGGCAAAAATACCCGGCATAATATCAACCGACATTACAAAAAATCGGACTTCGGGGTAAAAGACTGAAGCATTCCCCGACCGTCAGGATCCTAGTCTGAATAGTCCACGCCTGCGGCGGCAAATAATGGTATTGGTAGCACAGTCGGTTAGCTGTGCAGTTGTGACACTCTATGTGTTGTGCCGCGGGTTCGAGCCCACCCAGAGGCAGGGTTTGGCGCATTGTCCTAGCTCAGCCCTAATTCGTCATCGGCTTCTGACATACTTTCATCCCCTCGACCGCCATATGACCTCATGTTGCACTTGGTGAATCAATAACCCCCCCTCCGAAAAAGGCTGCAGATACAGAGTACTGCGGCCTCGGCTAACGCCACCGGCGCAGGAGAACCACATGACAATGTTTCGAAAGCAAACCATAATTCTCTCTAAAAGTATCTCTTCCTAAGACTGGAGGTCGGTTGTATTATTATGTTCATGAAAAGAACTAAGAAAGTAGCCGCAGCCACATAGGCGGATCCAGAACCGCCGATCGGGGAGGGGCACCTTCCCGGGGGATGGCACCATCCGGACCAGGGGGGCGCCACTTTTGACCGGCAACCCTATCAAGTGGGCGCAAAATCACATCCGTGCGCCCCGATTTTCGCATCCTGGGGGAGGGTGGGGGTGAGAGGCGACATTTCAGGGGGTGGGGGTGAGAGGCGACATTTCAGGGGGCGGCATCCACCTTTCAGGGGCGCCGTGACCATTTCAGGGGGCGCCGAGGGTCGATCGGGGGGGCAACGTGGCCGCCTTTGCCCTGCTGGACCCGCCTATGCGCGGCCGGGATTCGAACCGGGCACCTCTGATCACCAAACACGCGGTGCGAGCGGCGGACACTGACCGTTTCCCCGCTGACCTCCGCCTCGGCCGTCGTCTCGCGACCCTGCGCGTCGGCAGACACGCACGCCAGGAAATGGCGCACCACGAACTCGTACACCCGCTTCTCGTTACCCTGCAGGCTGGCTGTGTACCTGCCGCAGCGCCTGCCGTCAGTGCTGGACCCACATCTGTCATATTTCGGCCAGAAGGGCGATTGAGGACACATTATAAGTGAATGGCGATATAGTTATTTTTAAGTGGACCAGATTTCTGACAGCTGGGTGCAAATTCCTCCTTTTGCCCCTAGATCAGTCCGTGCCAACGGCCAGTGATGAGGCGGAGAGGGTCTGCCCGGCACCCCATATAAGGACACGTCGTTTTCGTTTCAGCGTGGACCGACAGACGAGCGGTAGTAGGTGGGACTGATTCTGAACGGGTGGCCCAGGAGTCGCGGAGGATCAACAGTCCCGCCCACTGACGCCACGGTACCCAGCGAAGCGGGTAGTGGGCATGCAGAGTATCACGTCTGCTCGCTCCAGGAAAAGGTAGCCAGTTTGGTCATATTCGGGGCATTTTGAGCGGCCAGATTTTTGTGCTACCGAGGTTGCGCTATTCTGAGATATACATGTTCTCCCACCCCTGGTAATATTTTTACTTAACAGTTCTGAGCATCACATGTAGCACGAGTTCAGATCAAGCTAAAGTTGCAGGTAAAATGAAGTCGGTCAGGGATTAAAGGGAATGTGGCACCTTGGTCGAATCCCCGTAATTTAGCGAAATTAGGGGTATTTTTTAGACGAAAATCATGACAACGTCCATAATTTCTCTGAAAAATGTACAATAAGCTCAATATCTTGATTTTTTAAATACTCCTCGAAGGAAAGAAAAACTTATCTGCCTGTGGATGACGTCATGATCTGGTAACTACTACCATACTCATTAGCTTCAAGGGCTTCAATTGGCTGATTACTCACCGTGAAGTCAACATGACGTCACGCCAACAGCTGACAACTGTGACTGGTTGTTTGGGTACATTTTGGGTACATTTCAGGTAGGTTTTAGCTTGTCTCCACGGAAATTTTGAGTTTCAAGACAAATAATATATCGAATACCGGGTTTTCCGGCATGCTTTAGAACTTGGCTGTCTCAGTTAAAATCACGTTATAAAGGTGCCAAATTTCCTTTAATGAGTGATACCTAAATCTAAATAGGCCTTGAAATTATCATTCTCAAACCTATGCTTGTTTCTGAGTAGTGCTCAGTGGCGGATCCAGGGGGGGGCAAAAAAGGCAATTGCCCCCAAACGGAAAAGCTCGGGCCAAAACTATGTTTTTGCCCCCCAAAGCGATCGACCTTCTTTTTCCCCCAACTCCTTTTTAGCTTGTAAGCTAAATTTTGGTTTTTCAACTCTCAACTTCAAACAGAATTAGAGAATTTCAGTGTAAATATTGGGGCTTGGATAGGAAAAAATGTATCTTGAGCCCATACTTTTCACCCCGTGACGTTTTTTCTTGCTTTTCGTCTCCAGTTCCCAAAATCCTACCGAAAAGGCATATTGTAGCGCAATTTTTCACTGTGCGACGTTTTTTTTGCTTTACGACTTTGGTTTGCCCCTCCCAAACCAACCGGCTAGATCCGCCACTGGTAGTGCTAGAAGACACTTGCCAGCATTACATAAACTCAAGCACACTGGTGGTTTCCTCGTGCGATGCTCTGTTTCTAGAGTTGAAACTTGTTTTGCTAGTACAATACAATTATGACGGTAACAGATCTGACTTTTTTTTCCCAAAGTGTCGTCCCCTGAGACCTCAGAGGGAAATAGCAGGAGCGGCCTGCCTTGTTGCCGACACTGGGCACATCCCTCTGTCAGACACTCACTTGGTGGGATGGATGGGAGGGTGGGCGTTGTCCGTTTTCTTGCCCTGTCGCGGGTTACACCCCGTCTCCAAGAGTCGCGACGCAAAACCTGCCAATGCGACACCCGGTCAGATCAAGGCGAGACAGCCAGCGGACAGAAATGGCTCGGGTGACGCCAGCTTGTCAAGAATTACACCTAGAAGTAAGGGTAAATGTACAGTCTCCACCGTCAGTATCCTTCTTATCCCATCATGCTGAAGCGTCCAGGATGAGACATTTAGAGCTCCATCTGCAATAGAGCTTTAACCCGCGCCCCACCGGGGGTCCGGCACCACCTTCGCCCCACCGGGGGGCATCGATGCCCCCTCTAACTCCGAAAATATGGGGGTTAGCGCAAATCTGCAAAGTGCATTAGAAATCTCACGTGAATTTAGTAAGAAATTAGTTCGCATGTTTAAGCCCTCAGGTCAATGGTTTGACCTCCAGAGGTCAATTTAGGTCACGATAGGCTATTTTCACTCAAATACGCAATGCTTAAGAAAGCTGGGCATAACTCTTATGCCATTAGAGCTATTGAGACCTGGTCAACTACATTGGATAGGAAAATACCAGAACTTTTTCCGTTATGTGGAACGTAATGACCTCCCGCCAGTGGTTTGACTTCCAAATGTCACCACGTGACCTCATATGACCTGAGGTCATCAAGCGTCAGAAAGTGACCTTGCTGTATATCAAATGAAAGCTAGTGATGAGACATACACGATGGTGTTTGATTCAATGCTCTAGCTTAATTAGGTCAAAAGTTATTGCCAAAATACTGTTTTTGACCCCTGGTGACCTTGGATGACCTTGGAGAGGTCAAAGGGAAAATATGACCCCTGGGATCCGTAAAAGGATGTCCAAGAACACTTTTCTGAGCAAGCCGAGCATTTGCAATCGTTTTTGTGGCTTTTAGATCATAAGACAGCTGGGGCATTCCAGGACAGATCGACCAAGGCTTGACACCACCATGTCTAGAAAAAATCTGAAACTTTGTCTCCGGGGTAGTTTTGGGCCAGAAACACGCCTGTGAGAATCTCAGCCCCCTCCGACCAACGGTGACCGAGTTATAGCCCGAGGCACTTTCGGGAGGTCACGTTGTAGACTCATCTTTGATGCTTCATAACTCAACAACGCATCACCTGATTAACAAGTTTTGTATATCATTGAACTCGTCTTGAATTATAGTTTATTTTGAAAAAGAAAATTTTAAAATTTGAAAATTTTTGACTTTTAATTTGTTTGACCTTTCCTTTTTGACCTAGCTTGACCTTTTCCCAGTTGAAATTGCCCTTTTAGACACCTCAAAAATGTTTCTTCATAAAATATCTTTCGATAGCAAAAATAAAAAAATGCGTTCTTGCTATAAGTTCCGAATATTTAGCACCTAAGGTAGGTATGTACACGGTTTTTTACCATTGCGGTAGTACAGCCTTATGTTTAACGCCGCAAATATAGCGATTGCTTTTGTAATCGGTCGCTGGAAATCATACTCCATTGTCTTTACGAAATTTTAATCGTACAAGTATCCGAATTTATGACAATTAACACGCGCCCACCCGAGGGGGTGGGCAACCGGCCTCCTCAGGTTTCCACAGGTAGTAAAAAAAAACACCTTCGCGCAGCGCCACCGTACTTCATGTACCTCTAACTCGAAATTTTTGCAGCTTCTGGCAAAATTTTAGGTCTGGGTCATACCAGGTCAGACCGCCAACCCAGGTCAAGAGACCTAACCTCAAACTTTGGGAGGTGCATAAATCATATCAAATTTAGCCTATCATGGTTAGAATCGCATTACATAGTAAGATCACCTAGCAAGATAATTTTTCGTAGGATTTCTAGATCGATAATCGGGAGCAGGGCAAAGGTCATGATCTTTCCATTATAAATGCATGGGGCGATTGGTAAATTTTGATAACTTGCGAGAATTGAGAATTGTCGAGAATTGCGATGGAGGTTGTATTTTTACATTGTCGTGTCTGACTTGCCACTGCAGTTTGATTAATATTCTTTTTACCATACAGACCTAAGCCTGGCTCTAGGTCAAAGCAGGTTAATTTTGACATTTGACTAGGCAATATTATAAGATACATAATCCGTTTGGGCTCAACAAGAGTGTTCCAATGGTGCTGAACTTTTCTTTCTACGGCTCTTCTCTGTCACCTATTATGCCACAAAATTTAGGTTTCCACTTAGTTCCCGTAAGAAATACTGTGACCTTGAGCAACCTCAAAGGCGACACGACCAAACGATTGTATGTAACATATTCGGTAATGATTAAAACTGGCTATTTAGCGGCATCACTCCCAGTGCACTGTGTCATTATTTATCTGGGATTCTCGGATCCGTGTCAGCTATGAAATGATCACCTTGTAAAAATATCATGAGGCAACCTGTTCAAGCGACCAAGTCGAATGCGTTACAATTTCAGGACATTTTGTCGAATATATGAGCAGATTCAAATTACTTTTTGGGAATGAAAGCCTTTCAGACACGTTTGTTTACATTGCATGAATCCTCTCAAACATATGCTGTGCTGCACTGGATCAGCTTGCATCGATACTATTTTCCATCTCCGGGAACGATGTAATTGTGTGAGTTAGTGGTGCTCATAGGATAAGTTATACTTGTTTCAATTATTGATAAGGTCGCGACATCTTTGTAAATTTTCGTTTAAGGCTGAAAGGTTCATTATTAATAAGTTCATTTGCCCTCGTCTCCCTCGAAACAAGGAATCCCTTTTTATCACTTTTAATGGCTGCAGTTTTTCTGTTTATAAATATTGCCCAAGTTGTTGCCAGTTCAGTTTTTTTATACATTTTGTACAAGTTGTTCTCAGTTCGATGGTTGGAGTCGGGGTCTCACTAAAGTCATCAATGGACTTGTCACGGAGACCCGGACCCCACCATCCGAACGAGCAACTCCCACAATGAAGGGTTGATTTTAGAAGCCAACGTTTAACGTCCCACACAGCACAGGGACGGCCGCCCCGCTCAGGTCACCCTCTCACCAGTCAGTTGCCAGCCGACCTGTACGTCGGGTAAGCTATTGAGCGCCGGAGCGTCTCAGCGGAACCGATCCCAAGCCTGGACATGCACTGCCACTGCATGCTTCTGAGCCGCGGGCCGGAGCCCAACGCTCTACCAACTGAGCTACCGGGGCGGCAAGGAGGCGGTTTTAGGAGTAGGTGTCTCACTAGAGTCATCAAGGGACTTTTTACGGAGACCCTGACCCCACCACCCAAACGAGCAACTCCCACGATAAAGTGTTAATCAAGGAAACAAAGTTGAAAGTCCCACAAGGCATAACGACGACCGTCTACCTCAGGTCACCCCCTCACCACTGAGTTGCCTGCTGGCCTTCAGCATTTACGGTACCTACCACCTCCCAGTTGACCTAAATTATTTTTCCAGAAGTTGCAAAATGTTGTGTTAGAGGTAGATGGAGTACGGTGGCGCTGCGCGAAGGTATTTTTTTACTACCTGTAGAGACCTGAGGAGGCCGGTTGCCCACCCCCTCGGGTAGGCGCGTGTTAGTTGTCATAAATTTGGATACTTGTACTATTAAAATTTCGTAAAGACAATGGAGTATGATTTCCAGCGACCGATTACAAAAGCAATCGCTATATTTGCGGCGTTAAACATAAGGCTGTACTACCGCAATGGTAAAAAACCGTGTACATACCTACCTTAGGTGCTAAATATTCGGAACTTATAGCAAGAACGCATTTTTTTATTTTTGCTATCGAAAGATATTTTATAAAGAAACATTATTGAGGTGTCTAAAAGGGCAATTTCAACTGGGAAAAGGTCAAGCTAGGTCAAAAAGGAAAAGGTCAAACAAATTAAAAGTCAAAAATTTTCAAATTTTAAAATTTTCTTTTTCAAAATAAACTATAATTCAAGACGAGTTCAATGATATACAAAACTTGTTAATCAGGTGATGCGCTGTTGAGTAATGAAGCATCAAACATGAGTCTACAACGTGACCTCCCGAAAATGCCTCGGGCTATACTCGGTCACCGTTGGTCGGAGGGGGCTAAGATTCTCACAGGCGTTTTTCTGGCCCAAAACTACCCCGGAGACAAAGTTTCAGATTTTTTCTAGACATGGTGGTGTCAAATTGAAATATTTTTGGTCGTTTTGTCCTGGAATGCCCCAGCCTTTTCCCATGCTTTTTCAATGGGAGAGGTCACCTCATGACCTGACCTTACGTCACGAAATCGAAAAATCCCGGATATACACATTGTAGACCCTGGCGGGGCCATGAACTGTAGTAAGTTTCAAACCGATCAACTGAGAAACGTAGCTCTTATAGAGCTCAGAAGTTGAAGTGAGGTGACCTTGGTTGACCTCGCCTGGTGACCTAACCTTGGGTGACCCAGGGTAAAAATTTCAGGGATGACGTGAAAACGATGGGGTGGGAGATAGAGCCCTCAACCGCGGTGCTGCGTTTTGTCGTTTTTCTGCTATCCCGAAAAAACCTTAGGGGGCCATCGATGGCCCCCGGTGATGGCCACCCGGTAGGGCCAGGGTTAAGGCATCCAAGTGATGATGAATACGATGGTGATTGGGCATCGGGACATCACACCACTTACATTGCACAACTCAGTGCCCCAGGACAGGGATGATACTTATGACGAAGACTGTACAGTAGCCTGGTCCGGATTTAGGTTTTTTTCTTCAGAAAGTAACGGATCGTTGTTTATTAGTTGCATTTTTTGGTGCTGATTGCGATGCGCTCATCAAAAATGCAATTTTCGAAAAGCTTTTGGTGGCCCACTCGAGTTGAAGGTTTTGCATTTTGCCCAATTTTCCACTTTTTGGCTCACCATCAACCCATATTACCAACGAGGTGGAAAAAATTGCACTGGGCTGGTAGTTTGGTTCATTGGTGTTCCATTCGCTTTGTTTTTGTTGTTATAACTTGCACACATAACCGTTATTTTTTGCTTATCATATCCGCTTTTAGTTGAGCTTGCACTGGCTCTCCATAGATGGCGCTAGCGGTGTGTCTTGGTAAGTGAATACTGATTTCCTCGGGGACCGGGAATGTGAACAGCAACGTGAAAGGTGAAAAACAATTGCGAATTGGATTGTATAAACGCACTTAAAGAGCTGTTTTCAAGCAGCACTGAAGCTGTTAACACTGTTTCTCAGGTATTTTAAGCATGCCATGCCCGCCCCCCAGTTTGAGCCGATTCTGGAACTTCTCTATTAACATTTAAGTGATATGCCTAATCACCCCCCGGCCATACCAACGCGGAAGCCCCTTCCTCCAGCCTACACCTTTCCTCCGACTAAAATAGTCTCTCCACCTATGCCTTCACCGACTGAATGCTTCCGTATTTGCGCCAAAAAGACTCTGCAGCAACCCTACTTTGACTGAAGTGCGAGGGTATCAGTTTTGAGGCTAGTGACCTCTAGCCCAGTCTCCTCTGACATATTTAGAGGTCGTTGCGGCCCAGAGAAGAATTATTTGTTTTACGTAGACGGATAGGATTGATAATTTTCAACGTTGTGGTACAGCAGAAAAAATCGACCGGTTTGGCATTATGCAAACATTTTAATACAAACGTGACATTGGTCACCAGGTTTTAAGGACCGAAGAAAATATGCTGTATGAAATCCTAAAATTTCCAACGACTAGACATCCTGCACTAGTTGCATTGAATAATTCACATAGCGGCATGATCCAAGTTTTACGTTATGTTCTCTTTGCAGTTTTATGTTTCCTCTGAACAAAATTCAACATGGACGGACGGTAATATTTGCAAAAAACAAAAGAGCCTGACCGTGAGTTTGGCATGTCATAGGGCACCTTGTTGTGACAAGAATTGGACTCGTGGAGGAGCGGAGCAAAGATGAGTGCCATATTCTTATAAAAGTATCAATAACAGGGTAACGGCTGAGATTATGGATGTATGTGCAAGTGTATCACTGCCTACACGTGCAAAACAGGCCGTGCTGAAGGAACTAAGAGGGCTTTAGAAAGGATGAGAGACAAAAAAGAAGCATGTAAACAGGTTTGGCAAGCGAGCTGCTACATCAACTGCTGCGATGGATTCGCTGATTGATATCAGCAGCCGAGAACGTGAGCCTGAACTAGTAGAAGACAGTGTATCTGGCCGACCAGCCAAGTGCCAGACGTATTCAGACAGGCAGCCTCGATCAGGAAACCACAGAGCGATGGCAGAGGAGAGTTCAGCGAGCGGGTCGAGCAGTCATAAGAGGAGCAGCCGTCACCTCCCCGAGTCAACAGGCGACAGCCGAGACAGCAAACACGCCTGTGGAAACTGGTGTTTCAGGTAGCGCTATCATCTGCTAAGCTATAATGACTTGGTAATCCTGATCAAAGGGATATTATCTGTGTATGAACAATGTTATTTTCAGAAACCAGTCAGCTCATAAATCGGATCAGAACACCCACAAGCTATATATTTATATATTTTTTTAAACATTGTCCAAGTCGTTCACAGTCCATATCTCACAAACCATAAGGAAGGATAGACCGTAGAAGAACGACAAGTAATGCCAACCATTTTTATGTTTTATGAGTTATGGAACCGTAAGGAAGGATAGGAGAACGACAAGCAATGCGTACCATGTCTTATGGTTTATGAGCTATTGACTGTGAACGACTTGGACAGTGTTTTGAAAAATATATATATACATATAGCTTGTGGGTGTTTTGTTAGAATTGTTGAGCAGACTGGTTTTGAAAATAGCATTGCTCATACACAGATAATATCCCTTTGATTGGGATTACCGAGTCATTATAGCTTAGCAGATGATAGCATTAATGAAACACCAGTTTCCACAGGCGTGTTTGCTGTCTCGGCCGTCGCCTGTTGACTCGGGGAGGTGACGGCTGCTCCTCTCATGACTGCTCGACCCGCTCGCTGGGCTCTCCTCTGCCATCGCGCTGTGGTTTCCTGACCGAGGCTGTCTGTCTGAAGGCGTCTGGCACTTGGATGGTCGGCAAGAAACACTGTCTTCTGCTAGTCCAGGCTCAAGTTCTCGGCTGCTGGTATCAAACAGCGAATCCATCGCAGCAGTTGGTATAGTAGCTCGCTTGCCAAACTTGTTTGCATACTTCTTTTTGTACTCTTTCTTTCCAAAGCCCTCTTAGTTCCTTCAGTATGGCCTGATTTACACGTGTATGGAGTGATACGCTGGCACACACATCCATAACCCCTGCTGTTACCCTGTTCTTCCATTCTTCCATAGGAATATGACACTCATCTTTGCTCCGCTCCTCCATGAGTTCAATTCTTGTCATAAGGAGCCGCCCTATGATATACAAAACTCACGGTAAGACTCCTTTATTTCTTGCAGATATAACCGTCCCTCCATTTTCAATTTCGATCAGAGAACTGAAAGGAAAAGATAACGTAAACACTTAAATTATGTCGATGATTATTGATTATCATATGATTATAGATTATTATCCAATGCAGCTAGTGCAAGGTGCGGAAACGTTGGAAAGCTTATTTTGTGATTTCATACAACATATTTCCTTCAGTCCTTAAAACCTGGTGAACAATGCCATGTTTGTAAAAAAAAATGTACGCACAATGCCAAACCAGTCGATTTTTTTCTGCTGGACCGCAACGTTAAAAATTGTCAATTCTATCCGTATACGTAAAACATATAATTCTTCTCTGGGCCACAACGACCTCTAAATATGTCAGAGGAGACTGGGCTAGAGGTCGCTAGCCTCAAAACTGATACCCTCGCACTTCAGTCAAAGTAGGGTTGCTGCAGAGTCTTTTTGGCGCAAATACAGAAGCATTCAGTCGGTGACGGCATAGGTGGAGAGACTATTTTAGTCGGAGGAAGGGGCTTCCGCGTTGGTATGGCCAGGGGTGATTAGGCATATCACTTAAATGTTAATAGAGAAGTTCCAAAATCGGCTCAAACTGGGGGGCGGGGTTAGAGCTGCTGCCACACTCTGAAAGTTGGGTACAACAGCCACCACCACAGCCCCCACGGTTCCTGCGTCTATTGGTAAAGGGTTATGGTCGGGACTTCAGCAGCAGCAGCATATTCGGACATGGCATGCTTAAAATACCTGAGAAACAGTGTTAACAACTTCAGTGCTGCTTGAAAACAGCTCTTTAAGTGCGTTTATACAATCCAATTCGCAATTGTTTCTCACCTTTCACGTTGCTGTTCACATTCCCGGTCCCCGAGGGAATCAGTATTCACTTACAATGTCACGCCGCTAGCGCCATCTATGGAGAGCCAGTGCAAGCTCAACTAAAAGAGGATATGATAAGCAAAAAATAGCCGTTATGTGTGCAAGTTATAACAACAAAAACAAAGCGAATGGAACACCAATGAACCAAACTACCAACCCAGTGCAATTTTTTCCACCTCGTTGGTAATATGGGTTGATGGTGAGCCAAAAAGTGGAAAATTGGGCAAAATGCAAAACCTTCAACTCGAGTGGGCCACCAAAAGTTTTTTCGAAAATTGCATTTTTGATGAGCGCATCGCAATCAGCACCAAAAAATGCATCTAATGAACAACGATCCGTTACTTTCTGAAGAAAAAAACCTAAATCCGGACCAGGCTACTGTACAGCATTGCGGTATATCGGAGGGTTTTCAATCACAATGCCCCGTAACATCCTTCAATGAAAAATCTGACTCTACGCTGCATACCAAAATGGATATTTGAGCATCATAAAAACGCCGCACGAAAAAAAAAACAGAAATCTCCTCATGAAGGTGCCGAATTCTCTTCAAACATTTGCATGCACGTCACAAATCATTGAGAAAATTGCGAAACAGTCGACATCATTGCCTAAGCCGAACGCGTTCTTTGTATCAGCAATGCTCTAACATCGCAAAACCCCCACGGTCAGCCACGGAGTACGTCGAGTATCATATCCGTATGTCCAAACTGGGGTCGGGAGTGACGTGTGAGTCCTACCTCCGCAGTTGGGGTCAGGAGTGACGTGTGAGTCCTACCTCCCCAGTTGGACCGAGAGTGACAGGTGAGTCCTACCTCCCCAGTTGGGGTCAGGAGTGACGTGTGAGTCCTACCTCCCCAATTGGGGTCGGGAATGACGTGTGAGTCCTACCTCCCCAGTTGGGGTCAGGAGTGACGTGTGAGTCCTGCCTCCCCAGTTGGGACCGGAAGTGACGTGTGAGTCCTACCTTCCCAGTTGAGGTCGGGAGTGACGTGTGAGTCCTACCTCCTCAGTTGGGATCAGGAGTGACGTGTAAGTCCTACCTCCCAGTTGGGGTCAGGAATGACGTGTGGGTCCTACCTCCCCAGTTGGGGTCGGGAGTGACGTGTTGAGTCCTACCTCCCCAGTTGGGGTCAGAAATGACGTGTGAGTCCTACCTGCCCAGTTGATATCGGGAGTAAGGTGTGAGTCCTACCTTCCCAGTTGGGGTCAGGAGTGACGTGTGAGTCCTACCTCCCCAGTTGGGGTCGGGAGTGACGTGTGAGTCCTACCTCCCCAGTTGGGGTCAGGAGTGACGTGTGAGTCCTACCTTCCCAGTTGAGGTCGGGAGTGACGTGTGAGTCCTACCTCCTCAGTTGGGATCAGGAGTGACGTGTGAGTCCTACCTCCCCAGTTAAGAGTGACGTGTGAGTCCTACCTCTCCAGTTGGGGTCAGGAGTGACGTGTGAGTCCTGCCTCCCCAGCTGGGGTCAGGAGTGACGTGTGAGTCCTACCTCCCCAGTTGGGGTCAGGAGTGACGTGAGTCCTACCTCCCCAGTTGGGGTCAGGAATGACGTGTGAGTCCTACCTCCCCAGTTGGGGGTCGGGAGTGACGTGTGAGTCCTACCTCCCCAGTTGGGGTCGGGAGTGACGTGTGAGTCCTACCTCCCCAGTTGGGGTCAGGAGTGACGTGAGTCCTACCTCCCCAGTTGGGGTCAGGAATGACGTGTGAGTCCTACCTCCCCAGTTGGGGTCAGGAGTGAGTCCTACCTCCCCAGTTGGGGTCAGGAATGACGTGTGAGTCCTACCTCCCCAGTTGGGGTCAGGAGTGAGTCCTACCTCCCCAGTTGGGGTCGGGAGTGAGTCCTACCTCCCCAGTTGGGGTCGGGAGTGACGTGTGAGTCCTACCTCCCCAGTTGGGGTCGGGAGTGACGTGTGAGTCCTACCTCCCCAGTTGGGGTCAGGAGTGACGTGTGAGTCCTACCTCCCCAGTTGGGGTCAGGAATGACGTGTGAGTCCTACCTCCCCAGTTGGGGTCGGGAGTGACGTGTGAGTCCTACCTCCCCAATTGGGGTCGGGAGTGACGTGTGAGTCCTACCTCCCCAGTTGGGGTCAGGAATGACGTGTGAGTCCTACCTCCCCAGTTGGGGGTCGGGAGTGACGTGTGAGTCCTACCTCCCCAGTTGGGGTCGGGAGTGACGTGTGAGTCCTACCTCCCCAGTTGGGGTCGGGAGTCTGCTGCTGGACCAGCGCTGTCAGGTTCAGCTCCTTGGGAAAGATGTTGGTTTCGGTGCGCGGATACGAGATCAGGCCCTGTGTGTACAGCTTCTCGGCAATCTTCATCGTCTCCTTGGCGTTGATGCGCAGCTTGCGGGAGGCCAGCTTTTCCAGCTCCTGTCCACGCCAGACGTCACCGGGTCAGTACAAGAGAAATTGGAAGCCGCAGGAGAAGGCAGAAGTCAGGGGAGTGAGTCAGGAGACGAGAACGATAAATCATCTTAAGTACATAAAATATACCGCTGCCAATTTGTAGTGCAATCATATTAATGACAACGCCTGTCGTTAAAGCTATTCTCGCTTATTTTTAACCAGACTATCCTCCAACAAAGCGGCTAAAACCTTTTGAGACCGATGTCGGTGGTTTTAAATCAAAGCAAATATGTATTCCTAGGGACTTTCAACAAGCAACATCAGGACCGCCAGGGCTGCTGCAGTCCCCTTCAAGCACACTCAAACACCAGTCAGGCTGAGCGTTCACTGACCACAGTGTCCAGGGGACAGGGCCTCCACTTCGACTTCGGCTTGGAGTGTACGCTGGAGATGGTCGCCGTTGGATCCTCGCTGCACTTGTCGAACAGCACCTGAAGGCGAGAGACGGTTACACGTTCTGGGGTCGCTTTGTATTGACAGGGTCACACGTGTTGACATGATTTTCGCAGGGTAAAACGCTGACTGACCAATCTAAGAAACACCAGTCCGGGGCCCAATATCTAACCTTGGCGTATTGACTGCACGACTATGTACTGAATGTTTGAAACTGAGAGGTAAGAGAAGGACTTGAGCGGAACGGCTGTCCCTGTTACTAGTCAAGTTTATAGCATGAAAAAAATTGGCCCTTTGTAACCTCCGGTGAGAAAAGTCATAGATAAAGCTTAAGTAAAACATGCAATGCTGGCCTTTTGCATTTCTAACCAAGTAACCAGCCCACAACATTAAAAACTAGGGTATGAAAATAGAAAAAGTATCTTATTTGAAGCATTTTAATTTCAATTTATTTGGAAAGCCAGACAAGTTGCATTCAAAAATGATGATACTACCGGATTCCGCAAAATCGGCGGAAGCCTTCCTCTTAGAGTGTGTACTCTGAGAGGCCCATTCCAGGGAAGTATGTCAGTGGCATGGGGTGGAGCGGGAGACGTGCTTACCTGGCAGCAGAGCTGATCGAACAGCCGGACCCGCCGCCACAGAAACTCCACGGTCCTGCCCTCCACCACGTGGTGCACTGCGGCACAAGAACACAGCACGTGTCATAGTGTAGTCTTCTCGAGCGTAATGGAAATATCACTCTTTATAGCTTTATAGCACTTAGCACTCTTTATAGCACAATAGCTTTATGGAATGAGATACAGAGTTGCCATGCATGAAAACCCTTAGTTTTACATTTCGTTTGACCAAAAACTAAGGTTTACAGGTAAACATACGTTTCACATCCACGTTCTGCCCTACTTCAGTTCCGATCCGCGGCTACCCGGCGCGCCACGAAAAAAACACAAAATAGGGAGGGGGCAGAAGACGGGGGGCGACCCCTTTCTGCTCAGGAAACGTCTGTTTGTTCCACAAGCTGCGAGCTTCATGGCACACAAAATGTGCAGCTTGTGTGCTTTACAAGAATTATATGGGTCATTCCGCGTCAAATCAATCAAGAGAAACCCCGAACCTCTGATTTTTATTAAATATTGTGCTTTGCTTCGAGCTTGTGTTACAATATCATATGCAGATTGACAGGCATCAGGCCAACGGGCAAACAAATCACCAAGTGTCGCCAGTTTTTACTAACTTGTGTTCCATTAAGCAAATAAATTTTCGTTAATAAAACAGATGAAGCGATACAATTTTACAGAGTCGCTTAAAAACATTGGACTACTCTATGACTATACCAGCATTTAACTTGTTCCACACCTGGCCCTTAACCTGGCCAAAGTTAAAACATGTAGTCTTTACAGGTGACTCAAAAAAACGGGCCCCGACATTCACATAGCCATAACGTCAATATTTTACCTCGGATTTCAATAAAACTTTGAGCATAAATGCGTATGTGTGTGTTGAGTAAGATACCAAAATATCAAAATATTAAGATATAAACATTTTGTTCCATAATACATGTTCTAGACATCCTATTTTCTGTATCCGTGCATTCTCAAAAATCGACGAAAAGTCATGATTAGTGGTCAGTGTAGTGTCCTGTATATTTCCCAGGGCTGCATTTCTTTAGCGCAGGAGTGATCCTGGACTCTTTGGCTACACACAGTCCTTTTTTAAAGCACGAAAATAAAATATTTAAGCGGTTTTCAGGGGATTTAAAGAGAGACTGTTTCACCCCGAGCAGCAGATTCCTCGAGCAAGGTGGCCCTCAACCCCTGAAGTTCTCTTCAAGCTCGACTATGCACTTCCCTGGGCATCCCACGTGACTTGGATCGGTTTCATTATCTGCATTGAGGTTCTCTTAGGCTGCATGCTTATCGAAAAAGTCCTGCCATTTTTATATTTAATTTGCGGAGCGTTTAAACTTTGTAAGTACAATGCACAAAAATGATCAGATTAAGAAAATAAGATGTCTAGAATATTTGATATGGAATAGAGTTGTAGTTCTATTACTATGATATTTTGGCATCTGACTTAACACACAAAAGCGTATTTATGCCCAAAGCTTCATTAAAATCCGACGCAAAGCATTGACGTGATGGCATTCGAACGTTGGGGCCCGTTTTTTTGGTCACCCTGTATATTGACAGAAATGGAAAAATTACATAGTTTACATAAAATTAACCAAAATACATACCAAAAATTTACACTACATACATAAATTTACCAAAATGCTTGCATCAAAATGAATTGCATTGTCCAGACACCTTCCCTGTCAAAAAAACACGGAGATTCCAAAACTTTTCTATGTACCAGCAGTTAGATATGGTGGTGCATGGCAGCTTCTACAATATTATGAAAGACATTCTAACATGTCCAACATTTTCTAAGCTGTAGTAAGACATTTCTTAAGACATTCATTCTAAGATAATCTCTGAACCTAAGTTTAAATATACCAGAATGGAGGCACAAGCTTCAACACAAAAAAAACTCCCAAAGCTGGCAATCCCCAGAGAATAATTTTGCTCAAGCCCTGTTCATAAAAACACACAGCATCATTATCATCCGCAAACACCTCATGCAACAGCAATCGTTACACATCCTAGCCAATGGGCCGTGCAAGTGTGATGATTCTACCCCTCCGCAGCTATCACGTACTCTTTATCTTCCAGAAGGTCTCAGGTACAAAGCTCTGAATGGTCTTGTAGCGTTCGACAACGAAGCCGAGGGTGGGGAACTGGCAACTGCCGTAGCTGACGAGTCTGTCGGTGAGGCTTCCGGGGAAGACCTGCTTCAGCCGCAGCGTCTGGAACCTCGTGAAGGCAGCTCCTGCGGCAGAACAGGAGGATCAGAGAGAGAGAGAGAGAGAGAGAGAGAGAGAGAGAGAGAGAGAGAGAGAGAGAGAGAGAGAGAGAGAGAGAGAGAGAGAGAGAGACAGAGACAGAGACAGAGACAGAGACAGAGACAGAGACAGAGACAGAGACAGAGACAGAGACAGAGACAGAGACAGAGACAGAGACAGAGACAGAGACAGAGACAGAGACAGAGACAGAGACAGAGACAGAGACAGAGACAGAGACAGAGACAGAGACAGAGACAGAGACAGAGACAGAGACAGAGACAGAGACAGAGACAGAGACAGAGACAGAGACAGAGACAGAGACAGAGACAGAGACAGAGACAGAGACAGAGACAGAGACAGAGACAGAGACAGAGACAGAGACAGAGACAGAGAAGAGAAGAGAAGAGAGAGAGAGAGAGAGAGAGAGAGAGAGAGAGAGAGAGAGAGAGAGAGAGGGGGGGGGGGGGGGGGGGGAGAGAGAGAGAGAGAGAGAGAGAGAGAGAGAGAGAGAGAGAGAGAGAGAGAGAGAGAGAGATAGGGCACTGACCGATCCGGAGGTCCAGCTCCTGCCGGACGTCGACGGCGGCGCTGGAGCGGGCGTCAGGCTCCTGCAGCTGCGACACAGCCCGCCGCACTGACGCTGCCGTGATCTCGGA
This sequence comes from Lepas anatifera, assembly GCA_034440635.1. Taxonomy (NCBI): domain Eukaryota; kingdom Metazoa; phylum Arthropoda; class Thecostraca; family Lepadidae; genus Lepas; species Lepas anatifera. The sequence continues at coordinate 641,715 of JAOTON010001034.1, forward strand.
GAAGCGCGCCCTGCCACAGACGGGAGCCAGGGACGGCGACAGTGAGCTGGTTCAGGCGGGGAGCAGTGCTCCGCCCGCTAGAGGGCAACCCTCTGCTCTCGCCAGACGCACTGCTTGTTGGGACGCAAATGTGGCTCGGCCGGTGCCGGTTTCCAGGGTCCCCGTGTCATTGCTTCGCTCCTGACAGCTTTATCCCGAACGTTTTTTGTCCGCGATTGTCTTTGTCCATACATGTGTACGATTCCAAGACATTGTGCTAGCCGCCCACGCGCCAGTCAACACACGCGGTACCCGAACTGGCTATTTGGGAGCAAGATGTAAGATCAAGCTACAACACGAATCGCTGTTGTTTCCTTCTGGACTCTACATCCATAATTAAAAAACATCAAATCGATTATTGTCTTTAAACCCCACTTATCGCGGTGATGAACGCGCACCTGCTTCGTCTCCATCATGGTCAATCGCGCTCAAAGCAACAGGACAAGCAGGATATGAAGACAACACTCGAATTAGCACTCTAAAAAAACTGAAATTGAGTCAAAAAGCAAGCAGCAGCTTTTCGTACCGTGGCCCAGTCTTAGAGCTTACCACAATAAAGTCAGCCCCGACACTGTGCATGTCGGCTGGCTACGTGACTGGCCAGAACCATCGCTGTGCCAGTGCAGATTAAACGCGTGGAAATCGGGCTAATGAGGCCGGCTAACTGGTACTGATCATCAGTCAATTGAAAAGAGAGGAGCAAACTATAACAAACGTAATGTCCAGTGAAAACGAAAGACAAAACGAAACTTTTGAATGGCATCGGATATGAGCTAATTGGATAATAAAACGCAGTAGACTTAATTAGAAATCATACCTTTTTAACGTGACACAACTTCATTGTTCTGAGTAGAAGGAGGTTATTCCGTCAAATAGTGCAGGGTGGCATTTGGCTGGTTGCACCTGACTTACCTGAGCACGCGGAGGCCGGGGTTGGCCGCGCGGCACACGTTGATGACCTCGAAGCCAATATTCTCTCCCTCGCGATCGCAGTCAGTCCACACCACCAGCAGCTGGCATTTGGCCGCCTCCCGCTCCAGGGTTCGCTGGCAGACACAACTCAGCTGTCAGTTGTACACATCACCGACACAACCCAGCTGTCAGTTATACACACTACCGACACAACTCAGCTGTCAGTTATACACACTACCCACACAACTCAGCTGTCAGTTATACACACTACCGACACATTTCAGCTGTCAGCTATACACACTACCGACACATTTCAGCTGTCAGCTATACACACCACCGACACAACTTAGCTGTCAGCTATACACATTACCCACACAACTCCGCTGTCAGTTATACACACTACCGACACATTTCAGCTGTCAGCTATACACATTACCCACACAACTCAGCTGTCAGTTATACACACTACCGACACAACTCAGCTGTCAGCTACACACATTTCCGAAATAACTCGCTGTCAGTTATACACATTACCCACACAACTCAGCTGTCAGTTATACACACTACCGACACATTTCAGCTGTCAGCTATACACATTACCCACACAACTCAGCTGTCAGTTATACACACTACCGACACAACTCAGCTGTCAGCTATACACACTACCGACACAACTCAGCTGTCAGTTATACACACTACCGACACAACTCAGCTGTCAGTTATACACACTACCGACACAATTCAGCTGTCAGTTATAAACACTACCGACAAAACTCAGCTGTCAGTTATACACACTACCCACACAACTCAGCTGTCAGTTATACAAACTACCGTCACAACTCAGCTGTCAGTTATACACACTACCGACACAACTCAGCTGTCAGTTGTACACATTACCGACACAACTCAGCTGTCAGTTATACACACTACCGACACAACTCAGCTGTCAGTTATACACATTACCGACACAACTCAGCTGTCAGCTATACACATCACCGACACAACTCAGCTGTCAGTTATACACACTACCGACACAACTCAGCTGTCAGTTATACACAATACCGACACAAATCAGCTGTCAGTTATACACACTACCGACACAACTCAGCTGTCAGTTATACACACTACCGACACAACTCAGCTGTCAGTTATACACAATACCGACACAACTCAGCTGTCAGTTATACACACTACCGACACAACTCAGCTGTCAGTTATACACATTGCCGACACAACTCAGCTGTCAGTTATACACGCTACCGACACAACTCAGCTGTCAGTTATACACGCTACCGACACAACTCAGCTGTCAGTTATACACACTAACAACACAACTCAGCTGTCAGTTAAACACACTACCGACACATCTCAGCTGTCAGTTGTACACATTACCGACACAACTCAGCTGTTAGTTGTACACATTACCGACACAAACTCAGCTGTCAGTTATACACACTACCGACACAACTCAGCTGTCAGTTGTACACATCACCGACACAACTCAGCGTCAGTTATACAGACTACCGACACAACTCAGCGTCAGTTATACACACTACCGACACAACTCAGCTGTCAGTTATACACACTACCGACACAACTCAGCGTCAGTTATACACACTACCGACACAACTCAGCTGTCAGTTATACACACTACCGACACAACTCAGCTGTCAGTTATACACACTACCGACACAACTCAGCTGTCAGTTATACACATTACCGACACAACTCAGCTGTCACTTGTACACATTACCGACACAACTCAGCTGTTAGTTATACACACTACCGACACAACTCAGCTGTCAGTTATACACATTACACACACAACTCAGCTGTCAGTTATACAGACTACCGACACATTTCAGCTGTCAGCTATACACACTACCCACACAACTCAGCTGTCAGTTATACACACTACCGTCACAACTCAGCTGTAAGTTATACACACTACCCACACAACTCAGCTGTCAGTTATACACACTACCCACACAACTCAGCTGTCAGTTGTACACATCACCGACACAACTCAGCTGTCAGTTATACACATGGCCGACACAACTCAGCTGTCAGTTATACACAATATCGACACAACTCAGCTGTCAGTTATACACATGGCCGACACAACTCAGCTGTCAGTTATACACAATATCGACACAACTCAGCTGTCAGTTATACACATTACCGACACAACTCAGCTGTCAGTTATACACACTAACGACACAACTCAGCTGTCAGTTATACACACTACCGACACAACTCAGCTGTCAGTTATACACACTACCGACACAACTCAGCTGTCAGTTGTACACATCACCGACACAACTCAGCGTCAGTTATACAAACTACCGACACAACTCAGCGTCAGTTATACACACTACCGACACAACTCAGCTGTCAGTTATACACACTACCGACACAACTCAGCGTCAGTTATACACACTACCGACACAACTCAGCTGTCAGTTATACACACTACCGACACAACTCAGCTGTCAGTTATACACACTACCGACACAACTCAGCTGTCAGTTATACACATTACCGACACAACTCAGCTGTCAGTTGTACACATTACCGACACAACTCAGCTGTCAGTTATACACATGGCCGACACAACTCAGCTGTCAGTTATACACAATATCGACACAACTCAGCTGTCAGTTATACACATTACCGACACAACTCAGCTGTCAGTTATACACACTAACGACACAACTCAGCTGTCAGTTATACACACTACCGACACAACTCAGCTGTCAGCTATACACATTACCGACACAACTCAGCTGTTAGTTATACACACTACCGACACAACTCAGCTGTCAGTTATACACATTACACACACAACTCAGCTGTCAGTTATACAGACTACCGACACATTTCAGCTGTCAGCTATACACACTACCCACACAACTCAGCTGTCAGTTATACACACTACCGTCACAACTCAGCTGTAAGTTATACACACTACCCACACAACTCAGCTGTCAGTTGTACACATCACCGACACAACTCAGCTGTCAGTTGTACACATTACCGACACAACTCAGCTGTCAGTTATACACACTACCGACACAACTCAGCTGTCAGTTATACACACTACCCACACAACTCAGCTGTCAGTTGTACACATCACCGACACAACTCAGCTGTCAGTTATACACATGGCCGACACAACTCAGCTGTCAGTTATACACAATATCGACACAACTCAGCTGTCAGTTATACACATGGCCGACACAACTCAGCTGTCAGTTATACACAATATCGACACAACTCAGCTGTCAGTTGTACACATTACCGACACAACTCAGCTGTCAGTTATACACACTACCGACACAACTCAGCTGTCAGTTATACACACTACCCACACAACTCAGCTGTCAGTTGTACACATCACCGACACAACTCAGCTGTCAGTTATACACATGGCCGACACAACTCAGCTGTCAGTTATACACAATATCGACACAACTCAGCTGTCAGTTATACACATGGCCGACACAACTCAGCTGTCAGTTATACACAATATCGACACAACTCAGCTGTCAGTTATACACATTACCGACACAACTCAGCTGTCAGTTATACACACTAACGACACAACTCAGCTGTCAGTTATACACACTACCGACACAACTCAGCTGTCAGTTATACACACTACCGACACAACTCAGCTGTCAGTTATACACACTACCCACACAACTCAGCTGTCAGTTGTACACATCACCGACACAACTCAGCTGTCAGTTGTACACATTACCGACACAACTCAGCTGTCAGTTATACACACTACCCACACAACTCAGCTGTCAGTTGTACACATCACCGACAAGACTCAGCTGTCAGTTGTACACATTACCGACACAACTCAGCTGTCAGTTATACACACTACCGACACAACTCAGCTGTCAGTTATACACACTACCCACACAACTCAGCTGTCAGTTGTACACATCACCGACACAACTCAGCTGTCAGTTATACACATGGCCGACACAACTCAGCTGTCAGTTATACACACTACCGACACAACTCAGCGTCAGTTATACATACTACCGACACAACTCAGCTGTCAGTTATACACACTACCGACACAACTCAGCTGTCAGTTATACACACTACCGACACAACTCAGCTGTCAGTTATACACATTACCGACACAACTCAGCTGTCACTTGTACACATTACCGACACAACTCAGCTGTTAGTTATACACACTACCGACACAACTCAGCTGTCAGTTATACACATTACACACACAACTCAGCTGTCAGTTATACAGACTACCGACACATTTCAGCTGTCAGCTATACACACTACCCACACAACTCAGCTGTCAGTTATACACACTACCGTCACAACTCAGCTGTAAGTTATACACACTACCCACACAACTCAGCTGTCAGTTATACACACTACCCACACAACTCAGCTGTCAGTTGTACACATCACCGACACAACTCAGCTGTCAGTTATATACATGGCCGACACAACTCAGCTGTCAGTTATACACAATATCGACACAACTCAGCTGTCAGTTATACACATGGCCGACACAACTCAGCTGTCAGTTATACACAATATCGACACAACTCAGCTGTCAGTTATACACATTACCGACACAACTCAGCTGTCAGTTATACACACTAACGACACAACTCAGCTGTCAGTTATACACACTACCGACACAACTCAGCTGTCAGTTATACACACTACCGACACAACTCAGCTGTCAGTTGTACACATCACCGACACAACTCAGCGTCAGTTATACAGACTACCGACACAACTCAGCGTCAGTTATACACACTACCGACACAACTCAGCTGTCAGTTATACACACTACCGACACAACTCAGCGTCAGTTATACACACTACCGACACAACTCAGCTGTCAGTTATACACACTACCGACACAACTCAGCTGTCAGTTATACACACTACCGACACAACTCAGCTGTCAGTTATACACATTACCGACACAACTCAGCTGTCAGTTGTACACATTACCGACACAACTCAGCTGTCAGTTATACACATGGCCGACACAACTCAGCTGTCAGTTATACACAATATCGACACAACTCAGCTGTCAGTTATACACATTACCGACACAACTCAGCTGTCAGTTATACACACTAACGACACAACTCAGCTGTCAGTTATACACACTACCGACACAACTCAGCTGTCAGCTATACACATTACCGACACAACTCAGCTGTTAGTTATACACACTACCGACACAACTCAGCTGTCAGTTATACACATTACACACACAACTCAGCTGTCAGTTATACAGACTACCGACACATTTCAGCTGTCAGCTATACACACTACCCACACAACTCAGCTGTCAGTTATACACACTACCGTCACAACTCAGCTGTAAGTTATACACACTACCCACACAACTCAGCTGTCAGTTGTACACATCACCGACACAACTCAGCTGTCAGTTGTACACATTACCGACACAACTCAGCTGTCAGTTATACACACTACCGACACAACTCAGCTGTCAGTTATACACACTACCCACACAACTCAGCTGTCAGTTGTACACATCACCGACACAACTCAGCTGTCAGTTATACACATGGCCGACACAACTCAGCTGTCAGTTATACACAATATCGACACAACTCAGCTGTCAGTTATACACATGGCCGACACAACTCAGCTGTCAGTTATACACAATATCGACACAACTCAGCTGTCAGTTGTACACATTACCGACACAACTCAGCTGTCAGTTATACACACTACCGACACAACTCAGCTGTCAGTTATACACACTACCCACACAACTCAGCTGTCAGTTGTACACATCACCGACACAACTCAGCTGTCAGTTATACACATGGCCGACACAACTCAGCTGTCAGTTATACACAATATCGACACAACTCAGCTGTCAGTTATACACATGGCCGACACAACTCAGCTGTCAGTTATACACATGGCCGACACAACTCAGCTGTCAGTTATACACAATATCGACACAACTCACCTGTCAGTTATACACATTACCGACACAACTCAGCTGTCAGTTATACACACTAACGACACAACTCAGCTGTCAGTTATACACACTACCGACACAACTCAGCTGTCAGTTATACACACTACCGACACAACTCAGCTGTCAGTTATACACACTACCCACACAACTCAGCTGTCAGTTGTACACATCACCGACACAACTCAGCTGTCAGTTGTACACATTACCGACACAACTCAGCTGTCAGTTATACACACTACCCACACAACTCAGCTGTCAGTTGTACACATCACCGACAAAACTCAGCTGTCAGTTATACACACTACCGACACAACTCAGCTGTCAGTTATACACACTACCCACACAACTCAGCTGTCAGTTGTACACATCACCGACACAACTCAGCTGTCAGTTGTACACATTACCGACACAACTCAGCTGTCAGTTATACACACTACCCACACAACTCAGCTGTCAGTTGTACACATCACCGACAAAACTCAGCTGTCAGTTATACACACTACCGACACAACTCAGCTGTCAGCTATACACATTACCCACACAACTCAGCTGTCAGTTATACACACTACCGACACATTTCAGCTATCAGCTATACACATTACCCACACAACTCAGCTGTCAGTTATACACACTACCGACACAACTCAGCTGTCAGCTACACACATTTCCGAAACAACTTAGCTGTCAGTTATACAGAACACAAAACATGCATCAGCTGTCAGCTATACACACTACCGACAAGACTCAGCTGTCAGTTGTACACATCACCGACACAACTCAGCTGAGAGTTATACACATTACCGACACAACTCAGCTGTCAGTTATACAGAACACAAAACATACATCAGCTGTCAGCTATACACAGTACCAACACAAGTCAGCTGTCAGCTACACACACTACCGACACAACTCATCTGTCAGCTATACACACTACCGAGAAAACTCAGCTGTCAGTTATACACACTACCGACACAACTCAACTGTCAGTTATACACACTACCGACACAACTCAGCTGTCAGTTATACACACTACCGACACAACTCAGCTGTCAGTTATACACATCACCGACACAACTCAGCTGTCAGTTATACACACTACCGACACAACTCAGCTGTCAGTTATACACACTACCGACACAACTCAGCTGTCAGTTATACACACTACCGACACAACTCAGCTGTCAGTTATACACACTACCGACACAACTCAGCTGTCAGTTATACACATTACCGACACAACTCAGCTGTCAGTTATACACATTACCGACACAACTCAGCTGTCAGTTATACACATTACCGACACAACTCAGCTGTCAGTTATACACATTACCGACACAACTCAGCTGTCAGTTATACACACTACCGACACAACTCAGCTGTCAGTTATACACACTACCGACACAACTCAGCTGTCAGTTATACACACTACCGACACAACTCAGCTGTCAGTTATACACACTACCGACACAACTCAGCTGTCAGTTATCACACCACACTTACACATTACCGACACAACTCAGCTGTCAGTTATACACATTACCGACACAACTCAGCTGTCAGTTATCACTACCGACACAACTCAGCTGTCAGTTATACACACTACCGACACAACTCAGCTGTCAGTTATACACACTACCGACACAACTCAGCTGTCAGTTATACACACTACCGACACAACTCAGCTGTCAGTTATACACATTACCGACACAACTCAGCTGTCAGGTATACACATTACTGACACAACTCAGCTGTCAGTTACACACAATACCGACACAACTCAGCTGTCAGTTATACACATTACCGACACATTTCAGCTGTCAGCTATACACACTACCGACACAACTCAGCTGTCAGTTATACACATTACCGACACAACTCAGCTATCAGGTATACACATTACCGACACAACTCAGCTGTCAGGTATACACATTACCGACACAACTCAGCTGTCAGGTATACACATTACCGACACAACTCAGCTGTCAGTTATACACATTACCGACACAACTCAGCTGTCAGGTATACACATTACTGACACAACTCAGCTGTCAGTTACACACAATACCGACACAACTCAGCTGTCAGTTATACACATTACCGACACATTTCAGCTGTCAGCTATACACACTACCAACACAACTCAGCTGTCAGTTATACACACTACCGACACATTCCAGCTGTCAGCTATACACACTACCCACACAACTCAGCTGTCAGTTATACACACTACCGACACATTTCAGCTGTCAGCTATACACACTACCGACACAACTCAGCTGTCAGCTATACACATTACCCACACAACTCTGCTGTCAGTTATACACACTACCGACACATTTCAGCTGTCAGTTATACACACTACCGACACAACTCAGCTGTCAGTTATACACACTACCGTCACAACTCAGCTGTCAGTTATACACACTACCGACACATCTCAGCTGGCAGTTATACACACTACCGACACATTTCAGCTATCAGTTATACACACTACCGACACAACTCAGCTGTCAGTTATACACACTACCGTCACAGCTCAGCTGTCAGTTATACACACTACCGACACATCTCAGCTGGCAGTTATACACACTACCGACACAACTCAGCTGTCAGTTATACACACTACCGACACAACTCAGCTGTCTGTTATACACACTACCAACACAACTCAGCTGTCAGTTATACACACTACCGACACAACTCAGCTGTCAGTTATACACACTACCGACACAACTCAGCTGTAAGATATACACACTACCGACACAACTCAGCTGTCAGTTATACACACTACCGACACAACTCAGCTGTCAGTTATACACATGGCCGACACAACTCAGCTGTCATTTATACACACTACCGACACAACTCAGCTGTCAGTTATACACACTACCGACACATCTCAGCTGGCAGTTATACACACTACCGACACATTTCAGCTATCAGTTATACACACTACCGACACAACTCAGCTGTCAGTTATACACACTACCGTCACAACTCAGCTGTCAGTTATACACACTACCGACACATCTCAGCTGGCAGTTATACACACTACCGACACATTTCAGCTATCAGTTATACACACTACCGACACAACTCAGCTGTCAGTTATACACACTACCGACACAACTCAGCTGTCAGTTATACACACTACCGACACAACTCAGCTGTCAGTTATACACATTACCGACACAACTCAGCTGTCAGTTATACACATTACCGACACAACTGAGCTGTCAGTTATACACATTACCGACACAACTCAGCTGTCAGTTATACACATTACCGACACAACTCAGCTGTCAGTTATACAGAACACAAAACATACATCAGCTGTCAGCTATACACAGTACCAACACAAGTCAGCTGTCAGCTACACACACTACCGACACAACTCATCTGTCAGCTATACACACTACCGAAAACTCAGCTGTCAGTTATACACACTACCGACACAACTCAGCTGTCAGTTATACACACTACCGACACAACTCAGCTGTCAGTTATACACACTACCGACACAACTCAGCTGTCAGTTATACACATTACCGACACAACTCAGCTGTCAGTTATACACACTACCGACACAACTCAGCTGTCAGTTATACACACTACCGACACAACTCAGCTGTCAGTTATACACACTACCGACACAACTCAGCTGTCAGTTATACACACTACCGACACAACTCAGCTGTCAGTTATACACATTACCGACACAACTCAGCTGTCAGTTATACACACTACCGACACAACTCAGCTGTCAGTTATACACATTACCGACACAACTCAGCTGTCAGTTATACACATTACCGACACAACTCAGCTGTCAGTTATACACATTACCGACACAACTCAGCTGTCAGTTATACACACTACCGACACAACTCAGCTGTCAGTTATACACACTACCGACACAACTCAGCTGTCAGTTATACACACTACCGACACAACTCAGCTGTCAGTTATACACATTACCGACACAACTCAGCTGTCAGGTATACACATTACCGACACAACTCAGCTGTCAGTTATACACATTACCGACACAACTCAGCTGTCAGTTATACACACTACCGACACAACTCAGCTGTCAGTTATACACATTACCGACACAACTCAGCTGTCAGGTATACACATTACCGACACAACTCAGCTGTCAGTTATACACATTACCGACACAACTCAGCTGTCAGTTATACACATTACCGACACAACTCAGCTGTCAGTTATACACATTACCGACACAACTCAGCTGTCAGTTATACACACTACCGACACAACTCAGCTGTCAGTTATACACACTACCCACACAACTCAGCTGTCAGTTATACACACTACCGACACAACTCAGCTGTCAGTTATACACACTACCGACACAACTCAGCTGTCAGCTATACACATTACCCACACAACTCAGCTGTCAGTTATACACACTACCGACACAACTCAGCTGTCAGTTATACACACTACCGACACAACTCAGCTGTCAGTTATACACACTACCGACACAACTCAGCTGTCAGTTATACACACTACCGACACAACTCAGCTGTCAGTTATACACACTACCGACACAACTCAGCTGTCAGTTATACACACTACCGACACAACTCAGCTGTCAGTTATACACACTACCGACACAACTCAGCTGTCAGTTATACACACTACCGACACAACTCAGCTGTCAGTTATACACACTACCGACACAACTCAGCTGTCAGTTATACACACTACCGACACAACTCAGCTGTCTGTTATACACACTACCAACACAACTCAGCTGTCAGTTATACACACTACCGACACAACTCAGCTGTCAGTTATACACACTACCGTCACAACTCAGCTGTAAGATATACACACTACCGACACAACTCAGCTGTCAGTTATACACACTACCGACACAACTCAGCTGTCAGTTATACACATGGCCGACAAAACAGCATCAGCTGTCATTTATACACACTACCAACACAACTCAGCTGTCAGTTATACACACTACCAACACAACTCAGCTGTCAGGTATACACAGCATTTACCGACACAACTCAGCTGTCAGTTATACTCATTATATTATACATTAAATATGCCAATAGTGGTTTCTTGATACACCCTACAAAACTGTTATTTCAATTCAAAACTCATAATAAAAGTGTGACAGTCCCTTTTAAGACCAACAAATAACCAACGTCCGACACATTGGGAAACTAAGCAAACTGCTCCACAAAAAAGAAAACAAGGACAAGACAGCATCAAAAGGGTGCAGAGACAGAGCAAGTGTCCGTACAGTGCCGTACCTTGATTGGCTCGAAGTCCTGGGAGCACTGTTTAACGACTGGACAGTCGAACAGGGCCACCGGGTTACAGCCCATCCACTTCCTGTCGGATAAATACGACACCTGAAGATTTTCCACTGCACGTGATAACGGTGTAATACGTGTGCTGACGGCACTAATTCGAAGAGAAAAAACACGATTCGGGTCAGAAATGGTGAAAAAGCTAACCACGTGACCGCCTGACCAGTGGTAGTTACTAGGGGCTTCAGGGCGTCTCGAGTGACCAGTTCGCGCCTCGCGAGTGGTCGTTTGCGGCTTTAAGGCGTATCCGCATTGTATTTTATTCGAAAAAAGTCCAAACCAAGGGCTGTCATCATTTTAAATAAATGAATAAAATGGGAAATTCAGAGCTCCATCGTTAACCGTACAAAGTCACCAATTAAACTATTCGCCGTCACCGCAAATCTGTGATCAGCACAGCTCTCAACAATGCTTGGAAGTGTTGTGCTCCTGGTTATAAAGCGCAGGCATTTAGCAAGGACGCTCCGACTACGGGGTAGTTTGGCGCCGCCTCACCTGTAGCTGGCCGGGAAGTCGTAGTTGAGCAGGTGACCCGAAACTGACGTCATAATCATCTGACAGCGCTGACCCTGGAGTTGGTAGTCGTACTCGTAGATTTTGTTGAACTTGGACAGGCCCTCGCGCTGACAAACGCACAGGAAGAGGGTCACCCATCTGGACAATGACAAAGACACACGGTCACTAATAGGAACACTGACACACACAAAGGAAAGGAGTCTTCCATGTGAACACTGACACACGCACAGGGACGGGGTGAACCATGCAAAGAAAGCGAAGTGTAGTTCTGACATAACTATATTGTACATTGTATTTACGCTTTAAGAAGAAACAGCAAGGTACTGTGCTTGAATAGGGCATAACAAAGCGTGAGGAGGAAGTGATAAACTTGACCGTGATAACAATATACTTAACATTAAATCCGCAGCACAAAATTTGTTACTCGGAAAACATACTGAAAGCAGCGCCTTTTATTGCACTAAAAAATCAATACCAGTGTTGATTTTAAGACAGAGACATAGCTGTGTCATCAATAACAGTTAAAGAAATGCACTAGGGACGCCAAACGTGAGGGTATCAGCCCAAGTGGCAATGGCGGCTTGAAGTCTTGTAAGCTATAAGGCTATGAGCCTGGCCACAGCGGGAATATAGTTCAATTACTTGAAAGCACGTGCGTTCGGACCAATCATGTAACCTTTACAATAAGTTAAGGGTAGCGGGATCGAACTCAACGAGAGGCAAGGGAAGTCGCCCTGCCCAAGCCTATTTAGTCCCCCTTTCCATCGTCACCATATAACCTTGTAGTTGGAGGGACGGTAAACCCCGAACAAAACAGGCTTTAAAAGTGAAGTCCACATCGCTACTGGTACCAATGACAACCATGAAAAACGAACCATGGTAATTTCAGCAGTTGGAAAACAAACAGTGTGACCACACACGCCATGGAGACGCTTCAATACTTACTCGTCGCGATTGGCCATTAGACATGATCCCCGCCAGGCTTTTGGCGGCGTCATTTTTCTCGGCAACATTGAGGACACGCATCGTTTTCTCGCAGGACGGAGCAGCTACACTGTCAGGGTATTCAAAACCAGAGCCTCCGATGAGCTCGCCTTCGACATTGTCGTTCGTTCCGGTCGTCACAGGTTCTCGACGCTTAGGTATTTCCTTCTTGCTTGCTCGACGTCTTGCTTTGTTTGCAACACGTTCCGACACCACACCACTATCTGGTACGGAATTTGAACATGACCGGCTCGCCTGGCCACTCCTTCCTGGTTCTTCGCACTCCCGCGTCAGTAACGACGACGCTAACACAGGAAGCCGACGTGATTGCAACCATGCAGGGCGACTAGCTGTTAAAGTCCGCCACTGTCCCTTGGCGGCGCGTCCACACTGACCAGACGCCAGACACTGCACTGGTGGCGCCAGCAGCTGCTTCAGAACCGAACGCGTCGCCGTAGTGGAGAACCAGCACTCGTTTATACTGGGAAATAACACTGGATGGTATCTTGCTGCCCCTCGGAAAGCTCCCCGAATGAGCGGCCTCATTCAAAGGAAAAACGGTTGCGTTTAAACGGCTTTAAGTCATTCAGAGCCTAGGTATGACACCGATCAGGATTTGTAACCATTCACTGTTAACAGGTGTTAACGATGTGATGTGTTCTACAGCGACCGAGCTGAGAAACGTCCTCTTTGTACGCCGATATCCGAAGCAGTTCCTGGAAAAGCGGAAAACGCCCTCGGTAATGCTACATCAATTATATAACTTTTCTGAGCTCAAGGGGTAAATACAGTACAGTTTGAACCAGCGGCGGATCCAGGATTTCACTTGGGGGAGGGGCTAGGGGGCTCAAACTTCTTTAGCCATTGCCTCGGAACAGCCTCCAGCTATGCATTAACTGTAAAATATCAGCATTTGGGAGGGAGGCTTGAGCCCCTAGACCCCTTGTATCCACCACTGGCCCAAGCACAACATCTAAAAATAAAAATGTATGTCATCCATTGTAATTTATGCATGACCATCCAGGTTGACAAGCAAAGTGTACATTGTACCAAACCATGCATAACATGTTCATCATTCACCTTTCCAGCTAAAATTTAGTTTAATGTCCACCCCCAATGTGAGCACTTTGAAACCAGTGAATTAGTAACAAAAAGACACATTATAACATATACCTAAGCATTTTCAGCACATCCCCCAGGTGGATGGAAAAGAAAAAAGGATGGAAGCTAGCCTTCGCTTCAGGCCAGCCAGCACAGTATGGCACTTTTGATGAGTTCCCGCTGATGCAGACGCCCATGAATCAGTGAGTGACAGAAGCGTCTAGTGAAGACTGGTTATTACTGATCAGGTTTGTGTATATACTCATCTGAGGTGTTGGTGGGTAGTGCTCAAGCCCCCTAGCCACCCTCCCCAAATGAAGTCCTTGGTGCTTCTGTGCACTCCACTGCTTCTGTGCAGGCATATATCTTGCCAAATGCTATAATTGTCTTCCTTGCATATGAAATAGTTATCAAAATCACTTCAATATTTAATCAAACACCCCACACCATTGCCTACTAATCAAATAACGATTATGACAGCTTCCCCGCACTTGTATAAGATCGTTCGGACTTACTCCACAAAGTGTTTTTGGGGTCAGTCTGTGAAGTAAGTCAATGAGTAGTCAAAAACACTTTGTGGAGTGAGCCTGAAGAATCATATACAAACATCAGAACACCACACCATATCTTTTCTTATTAACAATTATCATAATCCAAATCTGTGCCAGAAGAACACGTAATGGGGCACTTTGCTGCGTACCACTGTACACAAAGGAGACTGTGAGGCGGGGTGTACTGTCGGCTGCCAAGCTTTTAATGATTTTATGTTGCCTGTCCATTTGCTGACCCATTTAGATTATCATAGGTCAGTTCAAATCTCAGTTCGAAATATGTTAGGCAGAGGAACGCACCATTTATTTTATTTCATTGTATTTTATTGTTGCCCTTTACATTGTATTTTAATGTTTTTGAGTTTTATTTTGTATATTTGTATTTTTATTCTTACCTTGTATTTATTTTGTCTTGACTTGTTTTTAACATGTGCCATGTATGTAATTTTAGGGAATCTGATGGTATAACTGACTTGTTTACTGGGCAAGCCCTTCGTATATGAGATAATAAATAAATAAACATGCACAAAAATTAAAATATTTAAACTTGATTATTTTTCATTACCTTACTTTACCCACTTCAACTGTTTTGTTGTTCTATGAGGACATTTATTCTTTAAATTTTGTTTTTTTATTTTTAATCATGTTTTAATTCTTTAATATCGTTTTGCTATCTGGTTTTGTGCAATGTAGCTCCCTAATGCATTTTGATGAGGGATAACTTGCCTGTAGGGAACAAAACACAAAAAACGTCCTCAAAGACGAATAATTGTCATTTAAAAGTATGCAGTGTTGCCTGTACATTCATTTACATGGCAAAATATGATCTTGATGGGACCTGATATTTGGAGTTTTAGGGTACTGCAGCTGCTGAGGCTGTATGTCCCCAAATCCGGATGGGACCACCGATCAGGATAATAATGAAGTCATTGACTCTTTAAGTGCTCTTGCACTAGCACTTAACACGCACCAGCGAGATCTCGTCGAAAGTGCCATATTTTACACTTTGAGGCGACGGCGGGTGACGCCAGACCCCAATTCACGGTGACCCGTAAATTGACGATTATCTAAGTCCGCTCGCAGTACCCACTTTAACAGCACTGAGATCCTTTTACCTTCACATATACTCATGTAAAGACGCTGCCGCTCACCACATACATTTGATTTACGTCTATGCACTGCAAGGTATAGACGTACCTTTCCCCCTTTCCAAAAGCACCTAATCAACAATGCAATAGCAACAGCTTTGTTAGTAAAGGGCTTTTTATAATATGTGTTCTGTGCAAAGCACGCAATAGCAAACAATAACACACTGCTTTTTCAATAAAAATAGACACCAACCAGACCCCGTTCAAGTTGTTTGGCAGCATTACGTCATCATGGCTGGAGAGGCACTACAGTTACTATGCAGGGCATTGGAGAAATTGCACTTTTCGAAGCTCTAAATAACCTATTTTAGAACTGTATCAATAGAACTTATATGGTTGAACGAAAGCTAAAGATTTTTATTTGTGAAACCATCAGACGTTTGCAAAAACTCCAGTGAAGAATATTATTTTTACAAATTTTCCAGAGCGTGTCAAAATAAGGACAGGTTCAGCACTAACAGCTGTTTGCGTAAGACTAATCTCGATTTTGATTGGCTGTTGATTTCTGACCTTTGATTGGCTGTTGGTGGTACCTGCAGCAGAAGACAATAAACATCGGTGATCTCTTGAGCGAAGGTAAATTTTTTCTCTCGGCTATTAAGTAGGCCTGAGTTGATCAAATAAATGCATGCCCTTTCAACAAATTCTTTGAAGTGTTATAATTTTTTCATTAGATTTACGTAAAATACGCTGCTCGCCGTTGAGATCAAGGTTACTGTCAAATGGGTGAAACAAGTTGATTTCGATTTATACTAGATTGGTGCCAAATACGCCCAAACTTGGTATGTTCCAGCTGATCCTTCCAAAACTTAGTAGAATCTCCTCTGACTTAGTGGAAAGGGCGGTGACGTCATCATGGGAGGACTATATTTAGTAGGAAACTTGGTTGTACCCGTAGTTAAAGTCCTGACACCAACAACGCGTCTTAAATGAAACATAATCGCTAAGGCTCTAAATTACAAAACTGCTAAATATATATTTAGGTTTTCATAATGCTTTTTAAATATTTTTATATATTGTAAAATAAAATTGTAATGATATTGCTTAATTAAATAGGATTTATAATTTTAGATACGGTAGTGCATCATATTTTTCTCGTTCTTTTGTTCTTTGTATATTATTTTTATATAAACTACAATGCCAGGAACGACGTCAGGTTGGCTTGGTGGGAGGGTAGAAAAGGACGTTCGGGTTACGTTGGTGAGAAAACATACAAAACTGTGAAAGTATTATTTTGAGAATTCAATCCATGAATCAATGAAATTATTCCTTCAAAAAAGAAAGTGTTATCCTGCCCCATTGCACCTCCACCATGCATAGGCGGATTCAGAATTGCCTCATGGGGAGCACCTTCGGGGGGCGCCATGCGGACAGGGGGCGCCACTTTGGACCGGAAAAATTTATAAGGTGGGCGCCAAATCCTATCGGTTGGCGCCGATTTTCGCATCCTGGGCAACGCTCCAAGGAGCAGCTAAATCCGTGGAAAAACCAGGGCTATGCAGAAATTCATCAATAAATAGGGGATTTGGAAGGGCAAGTGTGCTATCCCTCCATTTACCCCGGCACCTAATAAGGTTTTGTTTCCGCGCAAATGTAGATTTGGTGGACTGAATCGCAAAGTTTCCAGTCGGTTGGTGCAATGCGACACAAATACAAACATCGATGGATGCCGGTAGAGCGAGCCGTTGCATCACCCGCCCTTCACGATATGGTAACAATTCTATCATTCGAACGCTGCATGATATAAATGGCTCTACAACATGGTAAGAATAAAATGGCATCTTTAACTTTCAATTTCTTTTCGCTGATTGCAATTTCTCAGCACGGCATAACAAAATTTAGCAATTTATTTGGGAAAAGCAAGGGAGAAGTCCCAACTTTTCGCAGAATTTCTTCTCCTCAACCAATCCTAGATCGGTCCTTGTGGTTTCAGCCAATCACAGTGCCGCTTATTTTGACCAATGATGATGTCGGAAGGCGATGACGTCACCAACGGTCAGATCCCGACGAGCTTGTGTTGGTGTATATTTATTGTGCGTGGGATTTCAAAGTTTTTTTAGCACCGTTTGGTAAGTGCGAATTTTGACATGATATTCGACAACTAGTTATGTGATGGTTGTTTTCTGTTCCTTCTTTTTCCACTGTTTTCATTCGTTAGGCGTTTTATGCATGGTGTAGGTCGGAGTGGCGCGGCATTCTGGCTTCCCAGTGTTATCTTCAGAATTAATTTGTAGTATTTGTATCGGACTCTTGTCCACACTTCCACTTTTTTCTGTGCATGTCATGGTTTGCCTAGTCTCATGTTTGGACTGATGATAAGTAGTAACATGGGTGAAGTTCCCTGAATTGTAATATGCCCATTTGAAGTTCTGGGATCAATTATACAGGCTTCACTGCATATTTAGTGACATTATTTCATTTTCTTGCTTCAATATATGGTTTTCTTTTGTCACCAAGAGCAAGTTTGTGTCATTGAGTCATTGAAATACATTGATAAACTACACTTAAAAATGTAGAAGGGAACAAATGTGAAACATTCTCAGGTAAAGTGGTGCCTTGGTGCAATTCTGGATCTGGTCATGCTAGCAAGTGCAGCTTGGTGGGCATAGTTTTTTTTAGGATGTTTGATGATGAGGCACCACTCTTGCATTCAAACAACCTTCTGCTGCCACATTGAAGTTGCTATTTTTATAGCTCTGCTTCTCAATTGATCCCTGAACTGACCGTTCCCGGTGCAGGTGCCTCGCCCTGTGACTAGGTGATCTTTGCAGTTTTAAATGTCTTAATGTGGCATTAATATTTGTCAAAATGCCTTGAAAACATGTAATATGATGAAAAAAATAATATTGATCAAAACTGAAAGGTGAAAAGCTATATTAGAAATAAACAAACTTGGAAAAATAAAGTACAAAGAGTATTGAAGCTAAATCTTAAACATTATCAGAGACTGGCTGAAGCTCATGACAGATCATTTATTCCTCAATTATTCCTGGAGTGACATCAGCCAATGTAATAAAAGTAATTTTGGTATTTGATAACTGAATGTTTCCAACAAGGTTGCTGCTTTTAGGAAGCCAGAACATGCAAATTTATTGCATTGATATGGATTTTGCTGTATGTCCAAAACTGTTTGATCCTCAGGCAAGCTAGACTGTATGCCTGAATAATTTTAAACCATACCAGATTAACTCCATTTGCTCTGAAATTGCAGGCAACACTTAAGCGCATCGTTTGTTTTTAAAGTGATTTTTTCATTGTTTTTCATATTTGTAGGACATATTACGTTTTTATGGATGTTTTTTTGTTCAGGATGTTTTTGATCACTGTAGACAAGTTTTTTTTGCTATGGAAATGCATTTGGCATGCTGCACTGCAAAATGAAAAAAGAGAAAACAACACTTAAAAAAACTTAGTTTTTTAGAATGTGAAAAGCGCCCTTAATAAAACAAAGGATGTCCTTACAAAACAATAAAATAGCATAAAGGTGTGAAGTGTAAACAGTTAAGTTGAGATGGATTTTAATCATTGTTTTCCAAAGTTTGGGGTAAATTTTGTCATTGCTGGACTGTTATACAGATGTGTATGGTGGTTTGATTAAAATGTTGAAACAATTTGATTTTGATTTTATATCTTGGGAGCACCTACAGTGACATTTGGCAAGTGCACACATGGAAGTTTTCTTAAAGTAATATATAGTTTTCTAAAGGGCTGAAATTGCATTTAGATGTATCTATGTATGTCTGTTGCAATTTGATCACCTCACAGGTCCCTGGACTGTGGCATTCTTGGTGACATGCCAGATCAGGAGAGGGGGGCTAAGGGGTACTTTCCCCTCCTCCCATTGAACCTTGGCACACCCTAAAAGGTCAACTGTGCCGACTGAAAGGTAGCTCCCACCAACCTCATCCCTGCTCCCTCCTTGGATCTGAGTATTGACACCCAATTGTAAAATTGGCAACCTTGATTAATTGTTGTCCAAAACTGGCACCCATTGGTCTGAATGTTGCCCACTGACTGGGTGCCCCCTGCCGCCTCGGGGATTGGAAATCCCAGATCCAGCCATGGCTCAGATTGCAATTTGGTGGGGCACCAGGTTAGTTTGGGGGAGTTGGAGTTAGTGAGGCACATGCCCCACTCTTTCTTTCTCCTGGAATCCGCCCATGGTCTATTGGTAAACTTACCCTGCTGTCACGCTGTTTTTGCTATATTTAGCTCAATTCTCCAATAAAATTATTAAGCATTGATGTATGTCATACACACCCAAGAAGAGACATTATGATCATAAAATAAACACTGAACAAAACTAAAACGGGAGAATGCGGAAAAATGCAGCTAAGAAACGTTCTTAGAAAAGAGGCGGTGCGATGGCGAAGCGCTCAGTAGATCGGCCCCGACAACCCTCATTGTGAGATGAGAGTTTTGTTAACTCGCGTTCTGCTGGGGGGGGGATTCGCCTCTTCCCTCCTGGCAGATAATGCAAAAACGAAGAGCCACAGAACAACACAACCTACAGAACTTTATCTCTGATCGTTTTTACGCACCCGATCAAATTGTTTTATTGCAGGTCGTGGCAGATCAAGGAGCTATTCAAGGTCAAGTGACCTGACCTCAAAGGCCTAAATTACGAGTACGAAGCCGCGCCTATGGAACATCTGACAATTGATCAGTCTCAAACTTTCACAGTATGATATAAGGGCCTACAATTATGTCATCTTGAAATTTTCATTTTGCTGACCTGTGATGGTCATTTTTCTTCACCCCGTTTATAGCTTATAGTGTAAAATAGAAAAGGCTGTTGGCAGTAAATACTGGATTGATCAACTAGAAAACCCTCAAACAGTCAATTCTTACCACAATCTTGACTTTAAGTTTAGTTTGTAATCAAGTAACCTCTCAAAGGTTGTGTGAGATCTCATGAGCTGACAGTGATTATTTTGCCAATTTCTTAGCACAGAATTGAGAAATTTTTCATTTTGCTATATGCGACCTGACCATACCACTTCACCATGTGCCGCTGGTCCAGCTCGATGTCTGGTCGTTTTCACCATTTGGCTGAGCAGATGTCAGTCTTATATCATTCGATCTGCCACGATGAGAGGAACCCACTGATGCCTGATTTTCTTTAGTTCTGCTGGGTTAAAAGCTAGAGTGGAAAATGTACTCTGTCCTGTGGTAGGCCTATGGAGTCCTTCCTTGACCTCTGACCTCAATATTGATTTGGCATAAAAATAATTGGTATAGTTTCTCTTTGTCTCGTCAAGGCCTTCCAAATGCTGTCCTTAATTTTTATTTAGTTTTTCTGGGAAATGAGATACAGAGGGGGAGGTAAGTAGCCTCCCCAAATAGTGCTTCATGCCGGGGACCCCAGGGGGAGGTAAGTAGCCTCCCCAAATAGTGCTTCATGCCGGGGACCCTAACGGGTGCATATTAATACATTTGGACATACCATTAATACTGGCGAAACTTACTATGACTGCTTACACCTGGTACATACACCAGTGCAAACTTTATTTTCTACTGCTCATACACATTATTGTTAATAATTGCAAAGAAATGTTATGACTGAGTGTTGCAAGAAGGGGACAACTGGATAAATTTCACATTCAGTATTGAAATCTGGCTGGGATCATATTCTAGGTCAGCAGCATGGAAGCTCCCCACTATACCGCTGTGCACTTATGAATGAAAACTATCCAAATAAATGTAATTCAGTAACCCAAGCAATGGAGTTTCAGGGTGTCGACCAATCTCTGAAGCTACTTTTACGTCCAGGCGGCAGAGTGTCTAGTGATGTAAAGTTGTGTGCGTGTGTGGGTTGGAAGGATTTTCGAGCCTTAATGTGGGAGAGGTGGAGCTTACATGTATGAGGTCTTAATGTCCACTGCAAGACTGAATCACCATGCTAAGCCAAAATCCTGCGCCACAACGTAAAGTTCAGGACTTGACATTATGCAATGTGTATTCTTCCACACGCCAACACCACCTGACAATTATTTTTCGGATTTCAGATAGATCATGGCGCGTACGAAGCAGACGGCTCGTAAGTCGACGGGAGGCAAGGCTCCTCGGAAGCAGCTGGCCACCAAGGCCGCGCGTAAATCGGCGCCCTCCACTGGTGGAGTTAAGAAGCCCCATCGCTACAGGTGAGGAGCACCATCTCTAGGGATCTGATTTTGGACCCACTTCTCTTTGGTGTTTGGATTCTTTATTTTCTTGCCTGATGCTATAGTGCCAAATGTATTATTCATCTGAGTGTTTGGACGGGTTGCATTGAGGCGGTGCTAATTACTGATGCTCCAGTATAAAGTGTGGATTTAGATATTCAATTTTTAACATGGTGTGGAGTGGTCTCTAGTTTTCAAACTGGTAATGTTGCGTGCATATCGACGACGCCTAGCATGGCTTGAAATATCGCCATGGAGTACCTCGGTTAAGGTGGATTAGGTATTTACTAATATTAAGCTAGATAGATGATTATAAGAATTCCACGGGAAATATGATTTCACGCCGCTTGACCGGTCTTTTTTATCACTTAGGTATACATTTCTTGCATTTCATGGTCTGAATTTCATCAACCTCCTGAATAACGATGTAGGGACTTATTGGCGTCTGGGGTGAACTGTGAGAAATAGTGAATTCTGAACAGCTTTGGATGGTGATTTAATTTGTATTTTAGCTAATATTATTTTGTCAACTCATTTTCACAATTTTATCTACTCTGATATCATTCGTCCTATAGAGCCAAACATGAATTTGAGTCGGACAACTTTCAGAGTCTATATCACTCGCGACCATTTTCGGCTTTGTTACGAGCATCTTTTTCTGCTCTTGGATGAGTAGATATTACTCCGCGAAACTGTAGGTGAAGAAGGCTAAAAATCTGGCGTAATCGTAGAACTAAGTCGAATATGGGCTGGACCAATGGAGTTTATGCTGATAGGAGTAGACAGTCAGTCAGGGTATTGCGCCCTTGATTCACCGTGAAAGTCTTGCACTGCTATTCAGCCGATTATTGCATCAGGCTTGATGGGCCAGGTGCGGCGGTTGCGTCACGTTTTACGCGTCTAAGCTACTTCACTTTGGGTTAATTCTCTGAATGGAACTTAGGCGCATGTGGTGTAAACTTAGTTGCGATTTCGCGGGATGTTCAAACAGTTCAGTATACAAACTTTTGGTGGGCAGAAAGAAGTTGCCAATCAATGTCTTGACATACAATTTCAAAGATATAAACGAGAAATAACAATGCACGTTTGCGCTGTAGAGTTATTCTCCGTGTTGTGAGGTGAAGAGTGCGAGTTCCACTGACCCACGTGTCTCTTGCTGCAGGCCCGGCACTGTCGCGCTGCGTGAAATCCGACGGTATCAGAAATCCACTGAGCTGCTCATCCGCAAGCTGCCCTTCCAGCGACTGGTGCGCGAAATCGCTCAGGATTTCAAAACGGACCTTCGTTTCCAGAGCGCCGCCATCGGTGCCTTGCAGGAGGCCAGCGAGGCCTACCTCGTCTCGCTGTTCGAAGACACCAACTTGTGCGCCATCCACGCCAAGCGCGTCACAATCATGCCCAAGGATATTCAGCTGGCGCGGCGTATCCGTGGCGAGCGGGCTTAATGCGGGAGCGCTGAGGAAGATAACGAGCGCGTTCAAAACCCAAGGGGGTGTCTGTGTATCGGTGCACTCCCGTTACTGCCAATAACGCCCTTGAAACACGTGCTTTGTGCTCGATGCGTGAGTATTTTGTGTGCGGGATGGGAGAGGAGAGCGCTCGCTGCAGCTCACTTGGGCAGCGACGCAGACGCACGAATCAGTTTTGTTTTTTTATGGTGATTTCAACAGGCGCGGCTCACATTTGACCTCAACGGCATGTGCCCCCTCAGCGCGGTCGATTGTACAGCTCCCTACTGCGTGAGCGCATGTTCCGTCTCTCCTTTCTCTCTGTGTCTGGTGTGATGGACCGAGCGCGCGCGACTCCGTAGATGGTTTCCTTTTGTATCACTACATCGTATGAGTTAGTCTGATCTCCACCGACAGATGCGTTGTGCTTTGCGCGAGTGCGCGGCACTTGTTTTAGCGCGGCGAGCATAACATGGAACTCTGGTGGCCTTTTCGTAACGTAGCGGTCAGCACTGCAAACAAATCTGTTAAGCTCTATTTTGGCTGTAGGCAAGGAAAAGACAGGATTTGAAGATAATCTAGTTACATTTCCCGCAAGTATTTCAGCGGTTGTTGGATTCCAAATTAAATCAGCCGTTGTTCATGATGTGCTCTGCCAGCATCTGTGCGCTGCTTTTCGTTGGATGTTCAGAGATCCAAACAGCACGTTCATAGGAGAAGCGGTGTTCCTTTGAGACGTGTTTTAATATAGTTGTACGTGTCTTCATCCATGCGTGAGGTCTGTTTTCCACTCAAGGTATCGTCTGGATTATAGATGTGGCGTTTTTTATCCAATCCGATTATGTTCTTACCATCTAAAGCTCGCCTTCCATATTCGACGCGTGTCTGAGCTAGTTAATTTGAGGCAAGTGACAGTGACTTCGTACAGTAAACGTTTTGATCACAATTTGGAATGCAGTATGCCAGTACAAAAGGTCTGAATTGTAAACCATTCAAAAGCCGGTTTCGTCGACTGTAGTTCAATAGACTGGATGTTACAAGTATCGTTTTTTCCTGATGGCTGCTGGAAAGTGAATATTGGCTGGAATCGCGCATTGTGTCGCGGGTGGGTTGGTCCTTGCGGTACGTCCTCTAGTGTCCAGATGTCGATTCGGCTGTCACGTCTCTGAGCTCATCATTGCGTTGCGGGGACGGGGAGGGCGCCAACGTTTCAGGCCCGGAGTGCCACGTCGATGAGTATGAATACCTCCTGAGCTCGGTGCGGCGCCTGCCGGCGGGAACGCATGGCGCTATAACGGCGGCAGTTAATAGCGGGGAGAAAATATTCTTTACTGACTGCTGTCTCGCTCCTCTTGCTGAGCGGTCCCCTGGGTCCCTATCGTTCCAGCAATGGCGGTTCCAGACATTCATCAGGACGGTGGGTTAGAGTGCTCGACCCTTTTCTACCTTTACCTAGAATAACTTCAGTATGTGTGTAATATGTGCGCTCCAGAAATTTTGGGATCGACGACTGCCTATGATAGAATTCTAATCAAAGGTGGATCAGAGGTGGCGGTGGGGGTGATCGCCTTCTTATGCCGAGCTTAACACGCGCACTGGAGGGGGGGCCTCGGAGGCCCCCACCTGTTTTCCGAGGTGGCCGGAGAACCGCTTGTAGCCGAAAAACGAAACCTGGCCACATTTAACAGAATTTAATAGCGCGTCGATTGGTGAAGACTTTTTGAAAATCGGCCGAAAATTTTTGACTTATAGGCTTTCAAAGTTAGACCTGATTTTGAGATCGCCGTAAACGCGCGGTCGGACCAGTTAGCTTGCATTGAAGACCGAGTGGTGACGTCATATAAGCGGGACTATATGTCAGGTCACTTACATGAAAGTCAGGTCAGGTCAAGGTCACAGGTCAAGGTCATATCTGCACTTTCAGGTCACTGACCACTGTGCGTCCGGCCAACTGACGTTACCCCGTCTGACATATATTATGCTATGACGTCATCGGTAGGGTACCCCAATACAAAGGTCAAGGTCAAAGGTCATTGGGAAAGGTCAATCGTCATTTCCCGCCAAACAGTGGCTACAGTGTTAGTCAAAGTGTAAATAATAAGTAGTATACCATATGGTGACCTTAAAGGTCAATGACCTTGAATGACCTTGACCCAAAGTTGTGGGGAAGCCTCTTTGAGACCTCTTCTCTATGAACTTTGCCCGCCTTTAGCTTATTCCCGCCATTTTCCTGCATAATCACAGCATTTACCAATCGATCCCAGCATGGCCAATATTTGACCTTTACGACCTCGTTTGACCTTGAAGATATTGACCTAGGTCAATGAAAATTGGTCATCATGTAGATACCATAGCCCCCACCCACCTACCAAGTGGCGTTTTCTAACCCTCTTGGTTTCCGAGATCTTGGGGGCCTACCAGGCCCCCTCCAGTGCGCGTTGGTGCCAGACCCCCTCCAGTGCGGGTGTTAAGCACTGCAAAGGCTCGGTCGCACGGGACCCACAGCGATATCTGATAGGCGTTCCAGAAGGCGATTTGGGGAAACTAAACGCTACTAAAATGTAGGTCTCGTTGGCCCCCCAGGAGTTGGTCTTTTGGGCCCTCAATGTTTGGTATGGGGCTGCACGAACTGTTGGTTTCGGGAGCTCCAAGGGATGGTCTCTGGGTGGCGAGGGGAGCAGGAGTAGGCATCAACTCATAAAATTCAGCTTTTTGGGCACATTATTACGGCTGTATACAAATTATTTAGGTTACAAAGGTTTCACGCTAAATAAATGAAAAAGGAGGTCCTGGACTTAATTCCCTACCCTAGTGAGCAAATCCTGGAGCCGCCCTTGGATCTGTCTGAAAGGCCTAATTGAAGGGCTCAATGGCTTAGTAACTTACTTCAGTGAAAGCAGATATGAGGATTTTGGAATGGTAGCATGGAGAGCCCCCTTCCGTTCAGAAACTCCCGCATAGGGGATCCGGGCACTCCCCGATCGACCTTCGGCGTCCCCTGAAAGGTATGGCCCCCCTTGAAATGTCGCTTCCCCCCCAGGATGCGAAGTCGGCGCCCACCGATAGGATTTGGCGCCCACCTGATAGCTTTTGCGGTCTAAGTGGCGCCCCTGGTCCAGATGGCGCCCCCGTCGGATGGTGCCCCCGGGAAGGTGCCCCCGATCGGCAATCCTGATCCGCCTATGACTCCCCGAAATTCACATGGCCTTCGCAGCAATCCTGGATCCGCTCCTGCTTGAGAAAGTGGCATATATGGACCCAGGGGGAAACGTGGGACAGGGCCACCCTTGTTCGATTCATCCCACCCCCCACCCCCAACTGTGCTCCCCGACGACATCTGACTGCGATCCTGGTCCGTCTATGGGCACATTTTTCATCCGCCTTTTTTAGCGCATAGCGCTGCAAGCAGGGTAATCTTCCCGCTTATCGATGCAATAAATGATAAAATTGTTTTATTTATAAATAAAAAATAATTTTATTGTTAAATTTTAAAGGTTTTGTACGTGTTTTGTGCCCAGAAATTGCAATTCTTGATGCAACCAAGTTCTTCAAATGTTCTGTAAAAGTAAAAGTAATTTAGTACTTGTGTCTTTGATAAAAATATATGCGAAAACGGTGCGCCACAGACATTCAAATCTTCACCAGTCCTCACGTTTCTCTCCAAGGCAAGATACCTACGTTTCCCAACACCGGCTCCGTGGTTTCGGTTTTAAACAAAGCATTATACTACACAAAGCATTGTATATTACAAAAATCATAGAGATACTTCAGTTTTACGTGGCGCTGGCTCAAATCAGGGTGTGGAAATCACGTGGGTAACTGCCACCTAGAGAAGTAGAGGAGACGCTAGACCCTAGAACCCCGAGAGGAGGCGTGGAAACGGTGGGTGGAAACCTAGATCCTAAAATATAGGTGGAAACCAAAATACCTTTTAGGGTATACAAATCGAGTGAATTATAACGGCATGGGACGGTTCGGGTTTTCATGATTTTTATTGATGTGGCATGATTCCGGTGTTACCTTTATATGGTAGGGCAAATGCCTGCTGGTGAATATTATCAATGACTGGACCAACCAAAGTAGTATCAGCACCATCAACTGATGATCCATTTGAATCCATGCACATTTATTCGATTTGCATGCACAGTTACAAATGATGCACACTAAATAACAAAGAGAACTATTAAACGACATTGCCCGCAGGATGGGTGAGATACCAGCCACTCCGCTCCCTGGGCATGCACCCTTCCCTCTTTTGGCTTTGTATATGTTAGATTTTTTTGTTCACACCAACATACAGGCCAAGATCTGCTGGTGCGCTGGTGGGAAAATCACATTACAGCCAGTGTGAATTACTGTATGTGTCTATTGGATTTATTTTAGATTGATTAGTTGGTTTGAATACTGCTTAAATTTAATTTGTGAGTGCAAGAGTGTCAAGGTAAGCAAGAGGCTATGAAAATCATCATTTAAATCACCATGTTGCTGGATCAGCTCTCTTTCAGTTCATGTGGTCCTTACCTCCCCAAATTTAACTCCTCTGGTGCAGGCACTGGAGGACAACATATTAATGTAACATCCCTAACATACAATTACAACCACTGGTGGAGAACTGGGTGCACGGGAGTGCTGTGCCCCCTTAGATAAGAAATTTTAACACAAACCCTATGGTATGGACTGGAAAAAACGGGTTGAAATTGTTATGGTTCCCCTTAAATTGGAATGTTCAGCTGCCACTGCTCACTGATTACACCATTCTGGAATCATTTCTGCTTGTGGAGTGCAGGTGGAGGTGTGTTGCAAGTGTTAGGAGCCTCTGTGTCTGTGCATACACTAGAACACCAAACAGCAAAAAGGAGTATAGCAGGAATACATGTAAAATATTGCACAAGAAGCACACATTCCTGGTATTCAGGGAAAGAGTCACACCTTAAACAGTGCCCAGGTGGGCCTCTGAGTCTCCTTTGCCCTGGTGGGGGTATTTGAACATCCCCCAAACTTTGTATTTACTATCAACTGCCTTAATTGTAATATGGAATGGCATTATAGTGACTAAAATTCCAAACATATCAGACATTCCAAAATCTAAGCCTGGGTTTAAAATTATCTTGAAAAAAACTTAGTAATTAGTAAATTTAATTAAATTAGTAAATTAGTAATTAGTAATTAAATTAGTAAATTTCCTTAGTAATTAGTAATGTCAATCAACCGTTAGAATGATACATACTGAGGGATGTACAAGATTTAAGTACTTAGAGTTCAGTTGAGTTCTATGCAAAATTTTCCATGGGATGCCTCATATAGCTTACTGAGCTAATGTTGGATGTAAGTTGTCCACTTCTTAACTTTCCAACCAGTCTACATGTTAACGTATGTGGGAGTACCTCTGCATGGTTATGTTGAAGTATGCACATGTGTGCACTTGTGTGCGTGATTTCTGAACATGTTCCTGTGTCTGTGGTTGTTTGAGAATGTATGGTTCTGGTGCTTGTGTATGTACGTGTGTGATGCGGGATACCCCCTGTGTCACGGTGATTTGTCCTGCGTTTTTCAGGCATAGCGCAGGCGTATGTGTACCACACACGTGTGTTCCATCCTACCTTTATGGAACATTTTACTTTGACGCTGTGCCGCACTCCGGTTCTTAAAACTTATTTTGTTGACAGTGTAGCAATTAAAAGAGTGACTGTAATGAGGGATCTCGGCGTTCTTCTGGATGAGAAGCTTACTTTTAAAAATCACTTAGATAATATTGTTTCAAGAGCAAATAGGACATTAGGAATGCTAACCCGATCTTTCCAAACAGGTAGAAATGACAGCATTGGACTATCGTGACAGAAAAGCTGTGATCTCGGCATACTATGCAAATGTCAGATCAGTTATGGAATACTGCAGCATTGTCTGGGGTGGAGCAGCCACCTGTCATCTCAAGCATCTGGAAAAAGTACAGCACAAGTTTGTCATGTGGCTTTGTTTTTGCTGTCGCATACCCGATTTGCCTCTAGAATACCGCAGTTTGTCTCAACATTTTGGCATAGCAACAATCGAAACTTGACTAAAGCAGCACGACCTCATGTTCGTGAGAAACATTCTTACAAATTGTATTGACTCTTCGTTTCTTCTCCAAAGCTTCCCCCTGGCTGTTCGACCTCGGACATTTTGCTGCAGAGCCTTACTATACGTACCATATGCTCGGGTGAATACGATCAAGTCGAGTCTTTTTGTCAGAGTTCCGAAACTCTGCAATACTTTTTTAGATAACTTTCGTGAAGTTGATATTTGGAACTCTTCAGTTGGGCAATATAAACAGAAAGTGATACATTTTCTTACGCCTCCAAGAACATAATTTGATGGTTTCAGTGCGGTGATTCTTAGATTCTTATGTTTTTAGCTGTACTCTATAGTCTTACATTTTAGGATGTTTTTTTACTTTATGCGATTTTATATCGTGACAATGTTTTTAGGCTCTTTTAGCCTCTTAGTATTTGACTTTAATAATCTGCTAGTCATATCTTGGGAATTGTACCTATCAATGTGTGTGTATATTGGGCCTGTATGTTTTTGTTTTTTTATCCGATGACTTCATCTTTAAGCGGGCCTCTCTGGCCCGTTGGTGATACAATGAATAAACTGAAACTGAAACATTTCTTAGTCTATGTAACCTGTCCCATGTTTTTTGCCTTATCTTCCTTTAGATATTGCCTCAAGACTGTGCGCTCTGCAATTCATTGTGCTGTCAACCTTGATATTGTGTCCATCGGGTTGTAATCTATGTAGCTAGGAGCGGATACAAGGCAACTTTCCTTACCTGTTCCTGGACGCCTGTAAATTTCGTTCAAAACTGGTTATTCACCCTTTTCCATAAGCACAGCTTCTTGCTTTCTATTCCTTTAAAGAGGAAGAAAAAATTGACGTACCACGGAGATACGGTCTTTAAAATTTGGGCAGAAGTGGAGAAAGAGGTGTGTGTGTTTTTGTTAAGGATGTAAAAAAATAATTTGTGTTGCCCTTTGTCATTTTGATATGGTATACTATTTCCTAGGTTTTGCTGTAGTTCTTAGAATTTGCAATTGCAACTAGGTAGGTACTCTAGTAATTATAGCTTAGATTTTGGTTCAGCTCATGGCATAGGAATGTTTCATTTAGCAAAATTATCTAGAAAGCAATATCTGTATCATTCCTGAAAATATAGTTAAGATTGTTCGTTTTTTTAGCTTGGACCTTTTCTGATAGTATGGAGGTGCAATTATTTCTCTATATTGTTGTAACCTTAACCCATTTAAGTTCCTTTCCATTCCATGTACCTGGTTAAACATGCAAGGCTTCTTGTAAAAATCGTTGCAATAAAAAACTTGCCCCTATGCGAGATAGCGAAAAATGCAAATGCTGGTGGATAGTTCATACAAATTCACGAAGAAACTATTTCTGTCACTTTTTGGCTGTCACTGGTATACCAGCACACTTGTGAAGGCAGTGCTTTCAGCTCCTGACTGCAGGCTGATGGAAGAGTATGAGAAGCAAACGAAGCTCCATGTCCCCCACAGGCAGCCCCACAGTCTAGCCAACAAGGCACGAGTCACATTCAAGTCACCCATCTTGACAAACAACCTGTGAACATCACCAGCCAGCTACAGACAGGGCAGCTGAGGTCGCCCAGCTGGCAATCAGGCCCGGAACAGTCAGTGGGGCCGCGGACAGTCAGCTCCTCGGCGTGGATTCCACGCCTAAGCGCCTCCCTCTGCACATCAAGGCACCTCATACAGTCAGAGGCAGCCAATGACAGCACTCAAATTCCTAATGTGCCCGAGCCAGCAGGCACAAGACGGCGACCACGACGGCACGTGGGGACGGTTAGGGGCGCCGCCGAACAGGGAGTGGCCGCAGTCCACCAGGCGACCGCCGCCAGGCCACTGGAGGGCCGCGGCCGCGACACAGAATCCGCGAGCACCATTCCCGAGGCGCGACTGCAAGTTTGCGGCCGATCCCGCTTTGCAGGCATCATTTCTTGTTCCGCGGCCGGTCAGACGGGCCCCATCAGCCGCTGATCACTCCATCGGTGGAGATCGATGGTGGATCGGTGGATCTGGTGGAGAACACAAATAACCAGGGACACAAACAATCACTGCAAGGAAATAAAGATTTCATTTCGTTTACAATGGGGTATGCAGCATGTCTTTTGCGACAGCAGACTAGCAGTGATTACGCTGCAAGGCGTTGCTATGGTAACAAGGGAATCACGCGCAGCAGCAATCCCATAGCTTGCAGAATCTGAAGACAGGGTTTTGCGCATACTGAGACTCAAGTGCTCATGGTGGTGTACCGACACGGTACCTTAGTCAGGGCACGAGAGCTCGACGCATTGAAAATGTGGTATGGTGAAAACTGATGGTCATGTATTCGTAGAAATGCCATATAGAAATCACAGGCTGTAGCATGTTTTTTTGTTAGATAGTTATGGCTAAGGTAACATCTGCTGAGTTTGGTATTATATATTCTATGCCATAAACTGTTGGTGCGGCCTAAAAACCCAAATATGATGGTGATCTGTATGCTGTATCTAAATTCGCCAAATTATTTCCAACAGTTCGACTACAGGACTGAAAACCGGCCGTATACCTGTTCTGGGTCCACACATATACAGTTGTGTACACCATAGACCACCCCACGTCCCACATTTATAAATGTCAACCCAACACCCAACCTCTTCCACAGGTACTTGTCTGACGTCGCTCTCAAGCACCAGCACTATAGAGATGGCTGAGCTGGGCGTGGGGCAAGTGCAGGTGGAAGAGGTGGACGAGGCGGCGCCACCTGCGCCCGGCGAGCAGCCGGATTCGCTGGCTGTCGCGAGACCCGAGGAAACCGATGCCGATCTTGACGATGACGTAAGTGCAGCGACAAGTCTCCGTAGATGTGCAGCATGATGTAGTGATGTTTTTATAGAGTCAGCAGGGACCATATATATCGAATGTTTAAACTGGGACACGGCTATTTAGATGATATTGGTTGATCACACTAGTTAAATATATAAATGATTCGTAGCTTTTGAAGGCCTTGCGGCTATCTTCGTCAAATAATAGCTCACTCACAGAGGTCGACTTGAGCTACAAGCTATAGGTACTATGGAAAAATGTTCACTATTCATCCCGCATAATTTGACGTTATATGACTTTATTTTACGTTATAAGATTTCAGAAATTATAATAGGGGTCATGCAAGATGGAGCAAGGGAGTATTTTGTTTCCATTGTTTTTAGACTCCTAGGATCACGTAGGATATTCTCAACTAGAAACTTAATGTAGCTAATATTGTCTGTCAATTCTTAGCTAAATATCACATGTTCTACGATTAATTTAGGCTATTCTCACCCAAATTCCTAAAAATACCCGCGCGATTCAAATATTATGCCGTCTTGTTTTTAAACTGTATCATGTAAGCCATTCACTTGCGAAGCTCGCCACAAGGCATTCGAAAGCTACGAATAAATACCTAACATATTTAACTGGTGCAATGAACAAATAACATCTAAAAAAATCAAGACTCCAATTTCCGGTATTAAAATGCGCTCTTTTGAGTTGTGTGATAGGTACCCCTTTGAGTAGTATGAGTGATTTTCCTTCTTTAGCCCCCAATACAAATTAAAAAAATACTAGATGAGTGAGATATGGGGCCAAGTGCCAATTGTGCCCACTTTTTCCTCTTTGTATCAATGATTTCGATGATTTTTTGGTGCACGTGTCAAGAAAAACAATGTAAAAATATCCCTGAAATGTGTCATATGACGACAAACTGTCTAAATAAAGCACCTGGGAATATTACACTTTTAATCAGGCTGGGTCCAATATGGTTGATCTGACAGGTTAGTCCCAGGAGGTAGCTATTTGCGATTATTTTGCTGGATATTGCTGAATTTATCCAAAGGAACAGGAGGAATTGATTTTTCCTGTTGCTTCAATAATTGATTTTGGACCGTCCAGCAATATTTTGAGTGGTGTGCTTGCATGCTATTATAACTGGCTCTTTAGGACCAAAAAATGAAAGGTTAAGTTGTTTTCCGACTGAAATTTCAGCAAAACGTAGAAAACGAAAAGCGCCTGTATCTACTTTTTTCTGATCTCACTCAATTCATGTGTATTCTATTGGAAACATTTTGATACCTCCTTGTACTACTGATTTTCCGTTTTTCGAAATCTCTTTTCCTCATGGTGCTCATTTTATACTGATTTCCTTGTAATGCTGTGCTTGACCGTTAATCGTTCGGCCACGTTGCTGACGCTGCCGTGTCCGTGGCATGGGTGCAGATTGACGAGACGCTGGCAGAGCGTCTGCTGGGCCTGACGGAGATGCTGCCGGCGCCGGTCCGAGACGCCAGCTCCCGTCTCTTCACCGGCTCCGTCTCCGGAGTCAAAGGTCAGCTCTCCCCCTCTCTCTCTCTCTCTCTCCTCTCTCTCTCTCTCTCTCTCTCTCTCTCTCTCTCTCTCTCTCTCTCTCTCTCTCTCTCTCTCTCTCTCTCTCTCTCTCTCTCTCTCTCTCTCTCTCTCTCTCTCTCTCTCTCTCTCTCTCTCTCTCTCTCTCTCTCTCTCTCTCTCTCTCTCTCTCTCTCTCTCTCTCTCTCTCTCTCTCTCTCTCTCTCTCTCTCTCTCTCTCTCTCTCTCTCTCTCTCTCTCTCTCTCTCTCTCTCTCTCTCTCTCTCTCTCTCTCTCTCTCTCTCTCTCTCTCTCTCTCTCTCTCTCTCTCTCTCTCTCTCTCTCTCTCTCTCTCTCTCTCTCTCTCTCTCTCTCTCTCTCTCTCTCTCTCTCTCTCTCTCTCTCTCTCTCTCTCTCTCTCTCTCTCTCTCTCTCTCTCTCTCTCTCTCTCTCTCTCTCTCTCTCTCTCTCTCTCTCTCTCTCTCTCTCTCTCTCTCTCTCTCTCTCTCTCTCTCTCTCTCTCTCTCTCTCTCTCTCTCTCTCTCTCTCTCAAGACCACAGAAGATAAGCACGGTCTTGCCGTTTTTCGCAACATTTTGACGTCACACTATGCTTCGATAAAATCTGGATTTTAAAATTAAGATCGATATTCGGTTTTGTCGCCAAATTAAAGGCCCACGTGTACCTGATAAATCCTGGTTGCATTATGCATGATCTGACCTGATCTGACCTAGCAGCTACCTACGGCCTGCTCTGCGCATCATCTTGGGTATTTTTCTCGTCGGCGGCCATTTTGTTTGTGCCGCTGATCTTCGAGGTTGAGCGGACCCAGATGGAGGAAATGCACAAACAACAGCAGCGGCAGGTTAGTGTGTGATTCCGATAATAGATGGCTCTATGGTCGCGCTCCGTCACCAGTCAAAGTAATGTCAAGATACTGCAGGATACGATAGGCTTTACCGTGTTTACCGTTAACCTTATCGTGGTCAGGCATTGACAGAAGTACGAGGACGTGTGATTCATGTTGCTCACTACTGGGAGCTTGGTTAGAGGCTTGTGTGTTGTTTTGATGAAAGAATCCAAGTTTTTCCTATGCTTGGGATGTGTTTGGCACGTTACCTGCTCCATTGCCCCTCGGCAGTGTTTCTGTTTTAAGAGCAGCTACCACAATGACGCTTCTTTTTATCAGAGATACTTCACTGATCTGATAAATAGTCTGGGAATCTATACAACGGCAACAGTTTCCTCCTGGTGTTTTCCATTTCCCCATCCAATGAGGAAGCCCTATTAAAAGCGTCCTTTTATGATCCACATTACTTATTCTTCCCATGAACACTTCATGGGTAATGGTCCCGAAGGATTGTTGAGCAGACACCCCCAGGATGTTAAATCTCATAAAGTTCTATCAATAAAGTTTTGTCACGAGACCAGTGCTACCTCATTCAGAACACTGTTGGGTCGAGCAGACGCCCCATCTGTAACCGTGCGGTGTTGCTGCAGATTCTGCTGGGCCCGAACGCTGCTGTCTCCGGCTCCATGATGCCGCCACAGGCCTCCGCTGGCATGTAGGCAGCTCACTGCGCAGTCCCGAAACACTGCTGAAGGCCCTGGCAGCCGTGAGGCTTCGCGACGGTCGACCACTTGAAGGCCTCTGCGATGGCGTTGCGTCGGTGACCGGCGTGGACTCTATCTGGTTTGGCTTTGTTGCGCTGCCATGAGTGGTGAATGAAATCATCTTGTCGTACAAAAATTGGGTTGCTTCTATTGAAATTTTCGGTAACATTTGATGTCGTGACCCTGCTGAAACGTTCTTTTTCGTGGTGTCGAACAACATTGGGTTCAATTTCGTCAGCACGTGGCTCTGGATAACGTTGAACGTGCCAAATTCAGGAGACCGGCGATTTTCGTTCAGTTCTGTGGGTGTGGCGATAGTTAAGTCATCTCTTTTGCGGAGACTCACTGTTATAAACGTGAAGAAATCAATATGACTTTGTTAGTGTTGCTTTCATCGTCGTGACCGAAAGCACTGTAAAGTATCTACCAAGCCAAGTGCACATTGCTATCAGGAACAGTAGAAGTTGAAAGCTTTGCTAGCAGCAGGCACCATGTCGAGTTTCATTATTGCGTGGATACGAGTGGATCTCCCAAGACAACTTACCTGGTGTCCTAACCAAACGGTCGCCGACGGTCGCCAACCGTCGGCGACCGTCGGCGTCAGTTGGAGAGCGGTAATTTTGGAGGTTTGGCCGGCAGAGGAAAGGTTCAGCTTTGGTAGCAATCTGGTAGCTCAATTTGCGACGAACTGTTGTTTATCAGCAATCAAAACTTGCTGGCATCAAGAACTATTAAAAGAACGATTTAGGAGAAAAAGGGAATCATGTCCAGTTTCCATAAATTTTTCAGCATGAATTCCAATTTGAATTATTGTTCTAAAACATGCATTATATTTAAAGACTAAAAACAACAGCAAATAACACGGATATCGGTTTCTGACGCAGACCGTCGGCGTCAAAAGTTGGACATTGTTCAACTTTTGCTGCGACGCGTTGCAACGCTGTGCGACGCGTTGCGGCAGTGCGTTTTGTGTCCTGACCGAAAATCCCGGTCGTTGCGGCAGATCGACGGCGTGCGACGCGTTG
This sequence comes from Lepas anatifera, assembly GCA_034440635.1. Taxonomy (NCBI): domain Eukaryota; kingdom Metazoa; phylum Arthropoda; class Thecostraca; family Lepadidae; genus Lepas; species Lepas anatifera. Next base: position 679,011 of record JAOTON010001034.1, read on the forward strand.
CGTCTTGGTTAGGACACCGGGTTAGATTGCAGTGCTTGCATGGAATCGTGGTCCACGACACATTGTATTGGACGTCAGTCAACTTTCTGCAAGTGTTCACTCCATTGGAACCGGCGGAGCAGTTGTGGACGAATTTTGTGACGAAGTTAGGAATGGATGGAGAACGGAATGGATGTGAGGGATTAAGTTACGGGCCGTTCATAATTTGCGTAGCGCAAAGGGGGCTACAGCGTTGTCAAACGTTGCACATGTGCGCCAGAAAGTGTTACACTGAGGGGGGAATGAATCACAAATATATGCGTTACTTAGATAATATATGGACGGACCCTATTTTGTCTTCGTATTAAACAAATGTGTGATTTGCAGTCAGACATGGTTGTGGCATTTGTGTGAGAGGACTATGAGAGACAGAACCATAAATACAACTCATTGATACTATGAGAGGGTTTTTTTCAATCAATTGTCTCACTTGGTGTGTTGGCTCCTGGTCACCAGAAGGAAAACAAACAGTTGTAAAGTAATCGTTTTATTTCTAAGGAGTCGTGTTTTACCTCGCTTTTCTGCAAGTGCCCTGTTACTGGAGCACGTCCTAAGTGCTAAAAGCATTTGTCGCTATCAAGCTCACCTAGAAAAGTGATGAAACATGACTCGCATTTGTAAAAATGTTATATATTTATGGGAAAGTTTTACTTTGTGTGTTGATTCCCTTTCTTACGCATTGGAAAATCGCATTTCTTGCTGCACATCTGTGAAGATGTAGCTTCTCATTCTGAAAAAGTAAAAACTAGCAGCGTGAACGATTCACTATCAATTAGAAGGCTTCTCGATAGGAAGAGAGATGTGACAGGTACTCAAAGATGACAGCAACACACTTAAAGTCTAACAAAAAGAAGAAACGGGTCGCTTACTGATGTCCTGTTTTACAGACTGGTATACTGGCATACCAGTTCAACAGGATGGTAAATGCGATGTAAATTCATACATAATGCCATAAGAACCTCTTCCCTCGAATGGTCCGCAATATGAATATTTATTTGTGGAGCGAATAATATATGCGTGGTCTGTTTTTTTCTCCTTCATACGTGCTATACATTGCGGTATTTGGAAGCGGCCTGACTATGCTTTTAGATCTTGATTATCCTCCTTTTGGAGTATTCATGTCTTTATTTATGTATTTTTTCGTAAATGAGGAACAGGTAAAATCCCAGTTACAGCTCAAGACTTCAAAGCTAAAACGAACATATCTACAAAAAAGACAATATATATTTAAAATTATAGGCAGTAGGTAGGTAAATTTGGTAAGGCAGGTAAGGGTAGTAAAGATTTGTCCCTATTTCCTGCGAAGTCGAGCATAGTGACGGGTAATTCCCAACTAAATGTATGGAATGAATGGCAATTAAACTGGAGTGATGAGGATTCCAACTAACAAACATGTTAAACCATGGAAGGTCAACATGGAACTGGAAAAAGCATCAAACCAGACGCAGCGTGTCCGTGATAAATAGTGATAATTGACGGAACTTGTCTCTGGTTCGTTTGACACATTGTGAACACAATTGATATTACCTTCAGCAAACCAAGACCACAAACATTGCTGTCACGTGAGTAGATCTGGATGAAGTGAGCTATATTGGGTATGTGAACTAGGATCCAAGAGCTTTTCACCCGCTTTTTAAAGCTCCTAGCGTGTGTCTGGGTTTTCCACGCCTGTGACCTTAGTAAGAATCAAGCAAGTACCCTGTAGGGAAAGCAGCTGGGGACTCAACGATGACATGAAATAGGCTGCCATATTGACAGTTTACAGGGTCAGAAAAATATATGAATCGCGAAGTGGGGCTTGTTAAATCAAACCCAGTCCTATCAAACCAGGGGCGCAGCCAGGGGGGGCACAGGGGGCACGTGCCCCCCATCGGTGCCGGGGTGCCCTTTTGATTGCCAGGTGGTGTACCCTCTTTGGGCCGTGCCGTTCGAAATTTAGTGCCCTACGCCGTTGAGCCTAGATGGAACTAGACTGCATTTAGCGATTTAAGCTATTGTTTGACAATTAAGTGCCTTTTTGGTCAGCTAGGGAATTCTGTCGCCTTTCCAAGCACCCGGGAAGAGTATAGGCACGTAATCCGTTTCCAGATAATGCCTCATCGTCGCCAATAATCGTACGGGCGGAGCTAATCTGGTGCCCCTTAAGCTCATCTGGTGCCCCCTGAGCGCTGGTCTTGGCCCCTGGAGCTGATCATGTGCCCTCTGAGCTGATCTGATGCCCTCGTAGTCAATCTGGTGCCCCCCCTGAGAAAATAATTGTGCCTTCTGAACCTATATAATGCCCTCTGAGTTAGTTTGATGCCTCCGAGCTTGCCTGGTGCCCTATTAGCTGTTTTAGTGCCCCTTGAGCTGATCCGGGCCCCTGAACTTAATAATGCCTCCCGGAGTTTATCTACTGTCCAGGGGGCACAGGGGGCACGTGCCCCCATCGGTGCCGGGTGCCCTTTTGATTGCCAGGTAGTGTACCCCCTTTGGGCCGTGCCGCTCGAAATTTAGTGCCCTACGTCGTTGAACCTAGATGGAACTAGACTGCATTTAGCGATTTCAACTATTGTTTGACAATTAAGTGCCTTTTGGTCAGCTAGGGCATTCTGTCGCCTTTCCAAGCAACCGGGAAGAGTATAGGCACGTAATCCGTTTCCAGATAATGCCTCATCGTCGCCAATAATCGTACGGGCAGAGCTCATCTGGTGCCCCCTGAAGCTGATCATGTGCCCTCTGAGCTGATCTGGTGCCCTCGTAGTCAATCTGGTGCCCCCTGAGAAAATAAGTGTGCCTTCTGAACCTATATAATACTCTCTGAGTTAGTTTGATGCCTCCGAGCTTGCCTGGTGTCCTTTTAGCTGTTTTAGTGCCCCTTGAGCTGATCCGGGCCCCCTGGGCTTATTTAATGCCTCCCGGAGTTGATCTACTGTCCAGGGGGGCACATGGGGCACGTGCCTCCCATCACTGCTGGGGTGCCCTTTTGATGGCCAGGTGGTGTACCCAATTTGGGCCGTGTCGCTCGAAATTTAGTGCGCTACGCCGTTGAACCTAGATGTAACTGGACCGCATGTACCGATTGAAACTATTGTTGGACAACTTAATACCTTTTTCGGTCAGCTAGGGCATTCTGTCGCCTTTCCAAGCACCCGGGAAGAGTATGGGCACCTAGTATGTGTCCACCTTATGCCTCATCGTCGCCAATAATCGTACGGGTGAAGCTAATCTGGTGCTCCTTGAGCTCATCTCGTGGCCTCTCAGCTGGTCTTGGCCCCTTGAGATGATTACTTGCCCTCTAAGCTGATCTGGTGCCCCTGAGTCAATCGAGTGCCCCATTGAGCAAATAATTGTGCCTCCTGAACCTATATAATGCCCTCTGAGTTAGTCTAATGCCTTCGAGCTTGCTTGGTGCCCTAATAGCCGATTTAGTGCCCCTTGAGCTGATTCGGGTCCCCGATCTAATCTCATGCCTCCCCAAGTTGATTATTTCTCCTCTTCAGCTGATTAGGTGCCCCCTCAGCTGATTATTGATGTCTCCTTAGATGGCCTGGTGCCCCCTGAGCTGGTTTGGTGGGCCCTGAGCCCACCTTGCGTCCCTGAGCTGTTATGTTGCTCCCTGAGCTGATTTAGGCTCCTGCCATAGTCTGGGGGACTGGGAGCGGATCTGGACCCCGAGCGGATCGATCTGGTGCCACCTGAGCTGCACTAATGCCCCTGAGTCGATCTCGTGCCTCCTGAGCCCATCTGATGCCCCCCTGAGTAATCTGGTGCCCTTTAAGCTGATCTGGGCCTCCTTACGTGATTTCATGAGCATTCTAAAGCCCTGAGCTGAGCTGGACCCACAGAGGCTGATGAGGGCCCCTGAGATGGTATGGGGCTCCTGAGCTGATTAAGTGCCTCCTGACTTGATCTGGTATTCCCGAGCTGGTCGGGGACCACTGATCTGATTGTTTGTCCCCGGAGCTGATCTGGTGCCCTATGGGCATCTGGTGTGCCCTGAGCAGCTATGGGGCTTTTGAACTGATTGGGCCCCGAGCTTATGAGGGATCCCTGAGCTGATTTAGTGCCCCTGACTTGAACATGCTCCCTGTGCTGATCGATCTGGTGCACCCTGAGCAGATATACTGCCTCCTGAACTTAACTAATGCCCCCTGAGTCGATCTGGTGCCTGCTGAGTCATCAGTGTGTCTCCTGAGTTCATCTTATTCCCTCTGAGCTAGTCTGGTGCCCCTGAGCTAATCTGGTGCCCTTTAAGCTGAACTGGGCCTCCTTACGTGTTGAGCAGCTCTAAAGCCCTGAGCTGAGCTGGGCCCACAGAGGCTGATGAGGGCCCCTGGGATAGTATGGGGCTCCTGAGCTGATTAAGTGCCTCCTGACTTGCTCTGGTATTCCCGAGCTGGTCGGGGACCAATGATCTGATTGTTTGTCCCGGAAGCTGATCTGGTACCCTATGGGCATCTGGTGTCCCCTGAGCAGCTCTGGGGCTTTTGAACTGATTGGGCCCCGAGCTGGTGAGGGATCTCTGAGCTGATTTAGTGCCCCTGACTTGAACTTGCCCCCTGCGCTGATCGATCTGGTGCGCCCTGAGCAGATATACTGCCTCCTGAACTTAAACTAATGCCCACTGAGTCGATCTGGTGCCTGCTGAGTCATCAGTGTGTCTTCTGAGCCCATCTTATTCCCTCTGAGCTAGTCTGGTGCCCCATGGCTAATATGGTGCCCTTTAAGCTGACTCGGGCCTCCTGGGTTGATTACGTGATTTCCTGAGCAGCTCCCAGGCCCTGAGCTGAGCTGGGCCCACATAGGCTGGTGAGGGCCCCTGGGATGGTATGGGGCTCCTGGGCTGATTAAGTGCCTCCTGACTTGATCTGGTATTCCCGAGCTGATCTGGACCCCGAGCTGGTCGGGGACCACTGATCTGATTGTTTGTCCCCGAGGCTGATCTGGTGCCCTATGGGCCGATCTGGTGTCCCCTGAGCAGCTCTGGGACTTTTGAACTGATTGGGCCCCGAGCTGGTGAGGGATTCCTGAGCTGATTTAGTGGCCCTGACTTGATCTTGCCCCTGACCTGACTTGAGGCCCCTGAACTGATCAGGGGCCCAAAGAGCTGATCTGGGCCCAAGAGCGGATCTAGGTTCTGAGGGTACCCTGAGCTGGTCTGGGCGCTGAGCTTGTGAGAGCCTCTTAAGTTGGCTTGAGGCCCCCTGAGGTGATCTGGCGCCTTAAACTGTTCTGGGGCTTCTTGAACTGGTTTAACCCTCGCCCCACCGGGGGCCATCGATGGCCCACCCCTAAGGTTTTTCCGGGATAGCAGAAAAACGACGAGGCGCAGCACCGCGGTTGAGGGCTCTACCTCTCACCGCATCATTTTCCCATCATCCCTGAAATTTTTACCCCGGGTCACCCAAGGTCAGGTCACCAGACGAGGTCAACCAAGGTCACCTCACTTCAAATTTAGAGCTCTGTAAGAGCTACATTTCAAAGTCGATCGATTTGAAACTTCCTACACTTCATGACCCCTCCAGGGTCTACAAGGTGTATATCCGGGATTTTTCGATTTCGTGCCCTGAGGTTAGGTCACGAGGCGACCTCTCCCATTGGAAAAGCATGGGGAAAACATGTTTCATGATATAAAAGCCACAAAAATGATTGCAAATACTCAGACTGCTCAGAACAGCGTTTTTGGACACCCTTTCACGGATCCCAGGGGTCACATTTACCCTTTGACTTTTCCAAGGTCATCCAAGGTCACCAGAGGTCAAAAACAGTATTTTGACAATAACTTTTGACCTAATTAAGCTAGAGCGGTGAAACAAACACCATCGTGTTTGTCTTGTCACTGGCTTTCATTTGATATACGGCAAGGTCACTTTGTGACCTTTCGTGACCTCAGGTCATATTAGGTCACGAGGTGACCTCTGGAGGTCAAACCACTGGCGGGAGGTCTTTACGTTCCACATAGCGGAAAAAGTACTGGCAATTTCCTATCAAATGAACTTTACCAGGCCTCAATAGCTCCAATGACATAAGAGTTATGACCAGTTTGCTTAATCATTGCATATTTGAGTGAAAATAGCCGATCTTGACCTAATTTGACCTCTGGAGGTCAAACCATTGACCTGAGCACTAAAACATGCGAAGTAATTTCTTACTGAATTCACGCGAGCTTTCTATTGCAATGTGCAGATTTGCGCTAACGCCCATATTTTCGGAGTTAGAGGGGGGGCCATCGATGGCCCCCCGGTGGGGCGAAGGTGGCGCCGGACCCCCCCCCGGTGGGGCGCGGGTTAAGGCCCTATGAGCCTATCTGTGGCCCATTGAGCTAGTCTGATGACCTCATCTCTGGGATCAATGGGCTAGTCTGGTCCCTGGGTGAAGCATGATCAGCTCTGTGGCCCTGATCTACATCAGGGGCCCCTGAGGTGGTCTTTAATAGACAGATAATAAGAACACAAGGCCAACTCCCATCATCTCGGGGCGTGGTCACTGAGCTAGTCTAGTCCCTGGAGGCACAACTGGGGGTATGGGGGAAGCTGCTCTGGAGGCCTCTGATCCACACTTGGGGGCCCCAGAGCTGGTCTTGAATAGATGGGGAATAAGAATACAATAGAAATTCCCCTTGTAAAACGGAGCTAACGAGGAATGAGGAATCTCTAAAACGGCTTGTGATACCTAGGCACCCCTGGTTATATAAATTGCTTATTATACTGGTGGATTCTGGGAAGAAATGATAAAAGGGCATGTGCCACTGAGCTCAGAGCACAGTCCCCTAAACCAGGATTCTACTTATTAATTTAAATGAAGAACTAGTTTTCACAATTTTCAGCCCTGTCACACCCTCCCCATCCAAACCACCGGCCTGTTCACCTTCTATTTACTCTTAACTGGGACCGATCCTTGAGAATATGGAACTTAATAAACGCGTTCAAAAGGTACCTCCCAAATTTTTCCGGCAGTAAAAATGTGTTCTTCCAAAGACACTATGCCACTCCTCGTCCCACGGCGATTGTGGGAGGCAAGGAACTTAATCCGCGTTCAGCCAGGGCTCACTCGTCACGACAAAACCAGTGGGCATAACAAAGGAATTTTCGACTCCAATGTGCCTTAGCCTGCACATTGTAACAGATATCACATGCTCCGCTGATTTCTCTGATGTTAAGTACTTGCATGAGTTAGCTGATTTGTCCTTAAATCTATCCAAAACAGTCGTGTTTTGGCTACTTCCATGACATTTTGATGATGTTTTTTCCTTTTGTCGGTTTTAGTGGCGTTTTCCTTCTCCGTCAATGATTTATTTGCATTTTCATTGAACCAAAGATGCCCAAAAAATGATATAAACAAAGATATAGCAAGTTTTTTGGGTTACGTTAGAAAGTGCCCTTTTTCCCCCGGGGTGCCCCTCAAAGTTGGTGTGCCCCCCATACCAAAGCTCTGGCTGCGCCCCTGTATCAAACGCCATCCTTTCCATACAAATCCATCAAGTTAGCCGATACTGCGAATACGACTTATTTGGCTTTGTTTTCTAGCACTTCTATGTTATTTTGTGGCACACACCAGTGATTGTAGTCGAGTTGAAAATTTTCTAACTTGCGCATTACGTAAGCAAGATGTTTGTTGAAACAGCTCTGACACGGGATACTGAGAGAAAAACACAAACAAATACACGTTTCCATACAGAGTTTTGAGGCTTAAATCAACCTGACCTCGTCACACGACGTTCTGATGTTAGGGAGGAGGCGCAGCGAGGACCCATTTATCCACTTGTACGCCATAACCTTTCACGCAGCAGCAGGCAAAGTATCTCAGTTAGCTGAGCTCACATTAGCTATTTGTTATGTTCTCAGCAGCGTTGACTGAATCCTCTCGCTCCCGGTAGGAGTGCTGGCGTAAGCAAAATTCTTGGTGTCCTCGGACCGAGTCGGCCACGATATAGTATGCACGATGGGGATGACGGCTTAGATGAGGCAGTAGAGGCCCTTGCCGTGCAGCAAGTTAACGACCATGGTCCAGACCACGCCAATCCAGAAAAACTCCGCCAGCCAGTATCCCACCAGGCACACCATCAGCATCTGCCAACCCACACACACACACCATCAACATCTGCCGACACACACCATCAACATCTGTCGACATACGCCATCAACATCTGCCGACATACAATATCCGTATCTGCCGACTCACACCATCAACATCTGTCGACACACACCATCAACATCTGCCGACACACACCATCAAAATCTGTCGACACACACCATCAACATCTGTCGACACACACCATCAGTATCTGCCGACTCGCACCGTCAACATCTGCCGACACACACCATTAACATCTGTCGACACACACCATCAACATCTGCCGACACACACCATCAACATCTGTCGACACACACCATCAACATCTGTCGACACACACCATCAGTATCTGCCGACTCACACCATCAACATCTGTCGACACACACCATCAACATCTGTCGACACACACCATCAGTATCTGCCGACTCGCACCATCAACATCTGTCGACACACACCATCAACATCTGCCGACACACAATATCAGTATCTGCCGACTCGCACCATCAAAATCTGTCGACATACACCATCAACATCTGTCGACACACACCATCAACATCTGCCGACACACAATATCAGTATCTGCCGGCTCGCACCATCAACATCTGTCGACACACACCATCAACATCTGACGGCACACAATATCAGTATCTGCCGACTCACACCATCATTATCTGCCTATACACCATCAGTATTTGTTGATTCCATTCTGAAGATAAAGCTGCGCGTGCTTGTCTTGTGTCGTTGGCTGTGTTGTGTCTATCTTTTGGCTGTGAAATATGGGTGATGCCAGAAAAACATGGTTCGGAATTAACTTTGGAAGACCGGAATGTTCTTTAGTTGAGTGAAAATTCTGTGATGCTCTTGATGCTTTACGACGTATGCCTGTGATTCATATGCCCGGCGGCACGCGTTTGCTAGGAGCAGTCATTTGAAATATGAACTACAGTTTTCTGGGAAAGGAGAAAGTGTTCACTCAATTGCTTGAATATACATAGCTTTGACACATTCACTCGCATTGTTGAACGTTGCAGCTTAGGCTGAGAGTTGCCAAAGCCGGCGAAGGCCCTCGCCCCTGAGTATATTTTTAATTGTTCACGACTAGTCCGGGCCCATTTCAAGGCCTTTCGCTCAGAGTTGAAGCCAGCTCTAGTTGGGAGCCAATGATACAATTTCTGGAGTCAGGGCTGCACAAGCAAGCATTTGTCCATGAATCCCGGTGGTGCGTCAGCAAACATTTATCAATGAATCCGGATGGTGTTGCCTGTGAATGGAACGGGGGCCTGAGACCGCCGCACTGACCTGCTGTGTGGGCCAGTTGTGGTTGTAGTTGGAGTCGACGGGAGTCTGAGACCGCTGCACTGACCTGCTGTGTGGGCCAGTTGTGGTTGTAGTTGGAGTCGACGGGAGTCTGAGACCGCTGCACTGACCTGCTGTGTGGGCCAGTTGTGGTTGTAGTTGGAGTCGACGGGAGCCTGAGACCGCCGCACTGACCTGCTGTGTGGGCCAGTTGTGGTTGTAGTTGGAGTCGCGAGCACCCAGTCCGTCCGAGCACTGTCTGTACTGGTACTTGTCCAGGTTGGCGTTGCTGCCCAGGATGGCCAGGCAGGTGCGCGTGTATCCGTCCGTCAGCATGCAGACGATGATGAGGTGGTACAGTGTCAGCACCAGAGACACGAACGTGAAGATCCGCCACCTGTACCGAATACAACAGCCGTGACACTGGGTCAGGGGTTGGACGCAGCAGCCGCTACAGTGAGTCAGTGAAAGGACAACAATCGCTATACTGACTCCGGGAATGGACACAGCAGCAGTTACACTGGGTCAGGGAAAGGACACAGCAGAGTTACACTGGGTCAGGGGACGGACACAGCAGCCGCTGTATTGACTCAGGGAACGGACACAGCAGCCACAGCACTGGGTCAGGGGACGGATACAGTACCCGATAGTGACTCAGGGAACGGATACAGCAGCTGCAATACTGACTCAGGGACGGGCATGACGTAGTTGTGGTGATCTGGAAATTCGCACGGTGCAGTTGTTTGTATAGATTTATTCAAGTTAAGGACAATTAATAACGAAGCAACATGATTTAAGCAAAATATGTTATGCTTGGAGGTTTTATGATAACATATCTGTTGTTCTCCAACGTGGAACGCACATTAGCATAGCGCCTAGCCCCAGGACCATTTCCGTTCGGGACCGTCCGCGTGCACCTGCGTGTTGCCCCTCACCATCTGCTGGAGGAGGGCGTCTCTCGTCCGCGGAGCAGGTAGTACAGAGTGAGGAGGATCACGGCACCCAGTACCGGGAGGATGGTGCCGTACGCGACGAATGAGCAAGTGCCGATGCTGCTGCCCCAGGTGTCGCCGATGGTCTGGTACTGGGTCAGCGAGGCGTACAGCATGCACTGGCTGTCGGTACCCACGCTGTTGGCCCAGTCTGGCGGTGGAGAGGGGTAGAGTGTGAAACTATTCTATATACATCGGCGTTGCGTTTCCGTAGTTCAGCGGGGCTGCTGGAGCTCCAAATGATGTGCTTACATGCAAGTGGCGCATTTAGACACGGAATCTTTTGAAGCCTCAACTCAGTCATTTTTACGTGCCTCTTTAGTGTTGCATTTTGAAGCACGTGGATGTCGCATCACCCAAAATAAGAATTTACCATTCAAGCTCTTCACCTTTCACGTTCCCCCGAGCTGCGCTTCTCCTTCCGCATCGTTCTCTGACATCCTCTCACCTTTGGTGGTCATGGCCATAGGGATCATGCCCATCGTGGTGAAGATGATGACCAGAAGCAGCAGCAGCGGAGCCAGGAAGGAGGAGAGCACCTCCTCCTGGTCCTGCCAGCCCGGTGTCGGACTGTACGACGTCTTATACCCCGACATCTGTCCGAAACACGCACTGTTACATACGACGGCATCTGCGCAAAGCTGTGTGCTTTCTTGTACCCAGAAATGCGCTCAAAACAGATTGTTGTGCACTGCGTTGTTTCTTGATATCTGGCCAGAAGTGCTGATGCTTACCCGGTACATCTGCCTATGCAGTGCAGTGCCATACATATAAACTTCGGCATCTGCCCACACCCATTGGCCGATCCAGGATCAGCTTTTGGAGGGGACCAAACCAACGTTTTTTCTTTGGGGGAATTGATAAAAAATCGCGGGAAAATAGTATCTTTAATGAAAAACGGATAAAGTTTGGTCCTTCGGAGGGGGGGCAAACGTACTATTTTAGGCTTTGGAGGGAGCCACGGTCCCCTTTGGCCCCCTTTGAATCCAACAGTGCCCACATCAGATACTGAACCATCTGCACAAAGGATGACACCCATCGACATTCTCTGCTAAACACACTATTAGCTCACAACATAGACGCCAGACAAACACTGCAAACACAGCTCTTGAACATACTTGCAACAGGCACAGCACTACAAGCCGAGCAGGGCCGAGCCGTGGCCGGAGCCGTTCAGAACTTCCTAGTGTTGGCGCTAAATACGCGCAGTCTGGTGTCCGGCGGGGTGGTGGCGGTGCTTCGCCATCCGGCGCGTAGGCGGGGAGACCGGTGGCCGTGGCGGCGGCTAGTTTCTTGTGTTTGGTTAACCCGCGCCCCACCGGGGGTCCGGCGCCACCTTCGCCCCACCGGGGGGCCATCGATGGCCCCCCTCTAACTCCGAAAATATGGGCGTTAGCGCAAATCTGCAAAGTGCAATAGAAAGCTCGCGTGAATTCAGTAAGAAATTACTTCGCATGTTTTAGTGCTCAGGTCAATGGTTTGACCTCCAGAGGTCAAATTAGGTCAAGATCGGCTATTTTCACTCAAATATGCATTGATTAAGCAAACTGGGCATAACTCTTATGTCATTAGAGCTATTGAGGCCTGGTAAAGTACATTTGATAGCAAATTGCCAGTACTTTTTCCGCTATGTGGAACGTAAAGACCTCCCGCCAGTGGTTTGACCGCCAGAGGTCACCTCGTGACCTAATATGACCTGAGGTCACGAAAGGTCAAAAAGTGACCTTGCCGTATATCAAATGAAAGCCAGTGACAAGACAAACACGATGGTGTTTGTTTCACCGCTCTAGCTCAATTAGGTCAAAAGTTATTGTCAAAATACTGTTTTTGACCTCTGGTGACCTTGGATGACCTTGGAAAAGTCAAAGGACAAATATGACCCCTGGGATCCGTGAAAGAGTGTCCAAAACCGTTGTTCTGAGCAGTCTGAGTATTTTTAATCATTTTTGTGGCTTTTATATCATGAAATAGCTTTTCCCCATGCTTTTCCAATGGGAGAGGTCGCCTCGTGACCTGACCTCAGGACACGAAATCGAAAAATCCCGGATATACACCTTGTAGACCTTGGAGGGGTCATGAAGTGTAGGAAGTTTCAAATCGATCGACTTTGAAATGTAGCTCTTACAGAGCTCTAAAGGTGAAGTGAGGTGACCTTAGTTGACCTCGTCTGGTGACCTGACCTTGGGTGACCCGGGGTAAAAAATTTCAGGGATGATGGGAAAATGATGCAGTGAGAGGTAGAGCCCTCAACCGCGGTGCTGCGCCTCGTCGTTTTTCTGCTATCCCGGAAAAACCTTAGGGGGGCCATCGATGGCCCCTTCGGTGGGGCGAGGGTTAATGTTTTGTTTAAAGTTTATATATGTATATATATATATATATATATATATATATATATATATATATATATATATATATAAATAATTGCAATAACTGTTGGAGAGGCGCCTAGAGTTAAGCTATAAGCTTTTACGCCAATCCCCTATGTTGTTATTTGTTGTTTTGTGCATACGTCATTACATAATAAAATTGATGGTACTTTTACTTTTACTACAAAACAGGCACTCATACATATATCTCGGTATGTGCACGCAAGAGGCGTAGTTATGTATCGCCCTATACCCCGACGTATATCCAAAACGGGTACATTTTTATGTACTCCCACATCTATCCAAAGCAGGTACATTTATATACCCCGACATCTGTCTAAACAGGTACGTTTATATATCCCGACATCTATCCAAAACATGTACATTTATATATCCCATCTATCCAAAACGGATACACTTATATACCCCGAAATCTATCCGAAACATGCAATTTTATACACTCATATTCATGCCCGTCGGCTCAGCACTGGAAAATATATCATCTTTTAAAACAGACTTTACTGCTATGTCTCCTACCGTGCCGTGATGTCTACCTAGACTGGCACTGTTATATGCCTCCACATCTGCCCAAAAACACTTCTATGGCATATACTACCACACCTGCCGAAACATATACTGATATACGCCCCTACATCTAAAAAAGGAAATTTTTTGCATCTGCATAGTGCATAGCACGTGTTGCCATGAAATTTTGCCGCGACATGCCCAAAGACAATATCGTGTTGTGTGATTCAGAAAGATATCGTTTTGGAAACTTGAATAGGCGCTGTTTTATGAGTTATTAGAGTCAATTTTGGTGACATTGGCTGGTTGCTATCAGGGACGAAGCATTCGGAGGTCCGAGGGCGGTGGTTTCTGTGCCTTTTTTCTTCTTGTTTATGTCACTTTGTCCCTCGCTTATTTCTATTGTTATGTGTGCGCACCAACCCCCCCGCCCACCACCAGATCCTCTTTGTAAATAGTTCCCTTTTTCTTGGTGGAAATTGATATTTGAGTGGATCAGCGCCGGTCGAGTCGGGATATTTCAGCAATATATGTCGCCGTTGAATGTTGTGTGCTCCTAAAGGGTAGGTCATGACCCCATTCGAGGTCATGGAGTCAATCTGTGGGACCACGAAGACCTGTCAGTTTGAAACATATTATGCCAAGACAGCTGTGATACAACTCCCTCCCCCAATTGATTTTTAACTAGCAAATTCATTCAACTTTACCTTCAACCTGCTTTTCCAGACCTGAACATATTTTGAATGTTGAATACATTTTTGCAAGGGCAATGTTCTGTAGCTTAACACGCGCATTGACGGGGGGGCGAGGACCCGCCCTTCTTTGGGTTTTTCGGAAATAGCATAAAAACAGCTGCGCGTAGCGCCGCCGTACTTGGCATACCGTTTCTCTCATCATTTTTACAACTTTTTTCCAAATTTTAAGGTTAGGTCTTCTCAGGTCAGGTCACCAGCACAGTTCAAGTGACCTGACCTAAAAAAATTAAGACAGCATAAGTCGGAACAGAGTGAACTTATCCGATTGAAACTCATATCACATAATAGGCCCACTGATTTATCTAAAACTTGTTCCGGTATTTTGGATATCGATGACCTAAGGTCAGGTACGAGCCATGACCTCTCCATTGGGTATACATTTGACAAATAGTTTTAACTGAATAACTTAGTAACGGATGGTGATAGAGCGTTTATTTTATGTGCATTAGATTTGCCTTGTCTTTGCGGTTTTAATGATATGCATTTTATCTAATTTGACCTTGACCTGACCTCAGGTCAAGTCAAGTCTTTGATTTGACCTAGCAAGGTCATATTATATATCATTCGATTGGGCTTGCTGCAAGGATTCATATGGTCTAAATTGTTTTGTTCTATCTTTACTTGTTCAGATGTAATTGCCGAAAACCTTCATTTACATGTTATCCCTGTGATGGCATGTTTGACCTCTGGTGACCTTAAATGTGACCTGACAAAAAATCAAATATTTTCGATGGAGAAGTGGATGGGCTACCCAACGCCGTTTACCGCTTTTCGCTACCTAGCGTGGTTCTCGAGATCTTAGGGGGAGGGGGTATCCTCCTCCCGTCAAAGCGGAGGTGGCTCAGACTCCCGTCAATGCGCGTGTCAATGACGTAACACTACGCATGGATTCATGACAGTTTCTTCAAGGCGTTGGTAAATAATCACCCCTATTTATATATGAAATAAAATGTCTGGTAAAGAGTAGCGTCATGCAGACCTCTGACTATTGAAGAGGGGTCATCATGTCGTAAGCATGGATAACCACTGTGCTAAGCAATTGAATGACATATAAATGACGTTCTAGCAGAATGGGGCTTCCTTTTTTAGGTCACCCTTTCAGATGGTTGATAGATTATTTTCAGTGGTGTTTGGAGCGAAGGCGACGGCAGTGGAGGACGTGTGAATGTGTAAAAATCAAAATCATTGGGTTGGCGGCTGACTCCATTGGGGGCATTGCTGTCATTGCTACCTGGGGGATGCAGTAGAGCAGATAAAGAGCACCCGATTTCCACGCCGCTGACCCGGGTTCAAATCCCCCGGGCGGGTATTCTGCACTAGTCTTTCCGATCCAAATAATACCCTCCCAACAGGGTGAGAGTTCGTGACGCCATATGTCCTCAGCAGTCGGTGTGTCGTAAAACCCCAAGGTTGTCGATAACGCACCTGCCCCCTCTTCATTTGGATGTCTATGGATTTTGTCATTCGTTGTGTAATTTGGACCTTCCATATTCGTTAAGCTTTCGTCAATGCCGAGAAGTTGAAACTCCAGGGGGCCTCTTGCGGAGGGTCTACGCTATCGCCCCGTCTTGGCAGTTGAAAGGCTTAGACATTGTCTTGTTTGCCCATTTGTGGCCTCCTGAGAACAGAAAGAATGGTTGTATAGGCTCCTGGGATCTACGATTTGGAATGCAGGAACGACAAGAATGTCCGTTGAGGGGTTCCCACACAGCGGGGTGTGACCCCATAGGGGCCATGGAACGATTTTGCGGGGGTTGTGAAAACTTTTGAAGTGGAGCCCTAAATGTTATGTTGAGACAGTTTCGAGATGCTGCGCTTGTCTTAACATAATAAGACGCTTCCGCCACTGCAAAGAGCGTACCTATATTTCTTCACGGTCCCTCACTGTAAACTGTTGGGTTGAATATCATTTGAAGCAGCAAAGGTACCAAAAATCGCGATCGCATTTCCCAACCTATCACTATTCACGATGGTGACTCTGTGTCCAGCACGGTTCTTTATCACGTGAAAAAGATAAGGCTGTGGAACCGCCTGAAGCTGCAGAAAATATGATCGATGTGCCTTATCGGCAACGAAGACTAAAAATTAAGACGGTAGTGGGGACAAGTGAATGAATGCACGTGTGCTTTCACTCTCCGTTTTGTGTTGTGCTCCGATAAAAGCTCCGTAACAGGTGGAGCCAACGCAACGGGAAAGGAAAATTAGGTTATCGACATTATTTTGATAGGTAGTACATTATGGAGGGCTGGATAACTGCCTCGTCTGGCGCTGAAAAAGGCATCACTGTGCTGGAAGGGCTGATCCTCTGACATATCAGCTTATACGTCATCAGTTTGAAACAACGGGTAAATTAAGCCGGTGGATTGCTGCACTGTACTTACGTTGGTGCTCCCGATGTGACCTGTAATCCGCTCCCTCCTCTCTGGATTCCTGTACCAAACTTGAACCTGCTCCTCCGAGACACGCAACACCTCGGCGTCGCCTTCGTCAGCAACCTCACTCGGCACTGTTGCTCTGACCAATCAGCCGCCCCACCCCTCACGTGCAATAGTCAGTGTGCTCTCTGAAGTTGTTGGAGACCTCGTTCCTGCTGCGTACCCCCGGCACGGCTTGCGTCGTTGTTGAAGCGGCTGATTCACACTCACGGCGGCGGCGCGATAGTTTATCGCGGCGCTGGGGACGATAGCGTGGCTAACCTGCGAGCCTCAGCGATTACACCTGCCAAACGGCTTCACACCGAGCAACGGTGGCACCATTGGCATGAATTTTCGGATCGTGTTTCTGATAAACGTGATGGTTTAATGATTTGTGCGGCTATGATTGACAGATATGGTTGGTGTACACATTTGCTCGGAGATTAAAGGGAATGTGGCACCTTGGTCGAATCCTGGAATTTAGTGTATAGGCGTAATTTTAGTCAAAAATAATGAAACCACTCATGATTTCTCTGAAAATGTACAATAAGCTCAATGTTTGGTTTTTAAAAATACTCCTCTAGAAAAAGAAATAAATATCCGCCTGTGGTCGATGTCACGATCTGCCAACCACTACCATACTTGAAACGCTTCAAGGGCTTCGATTGGCTGATGCTCATCGTGACGTTAGCATGTGTCGTCACACCAGTAGCTCACAACAATGGCCGCCGGCGACGGGGGGCTGAGGGGGGCTGGTTTCAGGTAGGTTTTAGCTTTTTCTGCGGAAATATCGAGTTCCAAGACAAATGAAATATGGAGTACGGGGTTTTCCGACCTGCTTTACATCTTGGCTATCTCAGTTAAAATCACGTTGTGAAGGTGCCATATTCCCTGTAACAGCATGAGAGTCAAGGTCATGACATGACGACTATTAGTCTTTTGAAGCAGCATCATTGTCTACTGGCCGGCGATTAATGCATTGATGCGAATGTAGCATTCCTCTGTGCCATTGGCCCCAGTTGTGCTACATTCGAGGTATACCTGATACCGCTGTTCTAGTCAGTCTTTTCATAGTAGGCGTGTAACAAAGATTGCCAAATGACATGTGCTCCTTTGTTCGGCAACATCGACCGTGATAGGTGCACACATGGCTTCAGACTCACCCGAAACCAGAGTGGGTGAATCGATTCAACTCTGGCCCAAGTGAAATAGGTTATGAGCGGGAGCCTCCTCTGCGGATGTGAGGTTTCGTGGTCCCAAGTGCACGTTTATGTTGAGGTAATCCGTAATCCGTTTAAAAAATGAATTTTTCAAAACCTTTAGACAGTTTCGGAGAAGCTGGCGAAATAGATGGCAAACGAGATCTAAGAAAGGCACCCGAGTGTAACATTCACACGGTATTTTATCCGTCATTGCACTAACATCCATCATTGACTAAATAATGTCATAGGATATCTAAACAAATACTGGCTCTGGCCTCTGTGAAACCTACTTGGAATCGTCTCATCCAGCTAGCTCAAGCCCGGTATTCAACCCGGGTACCGTTTTTGCTACTTCTCAACCCTTTACCATTCACAGTGCCTATTGTGAGAAAGCAAATTGCATCCGACAGATCGGTCTAGAATACGAAATCGTTCAGGTCAGAGGCGTGGCGACCGAGGGGCCTGGGGTCTAGCTCCCCGCTCTTGAAAAGAGGAGGGGCCACTCCGCCACCCCTGACCGGGAGAATCGTTAAAAATGTTAAATTCTGTAACGAAAATGTTCCCCTTTGCTCTTTTCCGGAGGCTGAACCAGTATTAGTATGACAAAAGTGCTTCACCATGGATTTTTTGTGCACTGAGGACCATTTCTGGTCCCCATCCCTTCGGATTTTCGTCGACTGGGGGTCCAGTGCCATTTTGTGAGAACTGTAGACTTACCCTTCATTGGAATCTGTTTTTCACTGAAGATCGACAGGGTATATGAATCCTATTTTTTATATAAAACCCGTGGCTACAAATGACAAGTACCCTCACCAATTGGTGGTAGACTGCGCCGCTCATGTGCTTTAACCTCATCCTTATCTGCCCCGCCCTCTCCTTTCCCTCCTGACCACTGTATGACCTCCCATCGTCTTCGTCGTTCTGGTCAGCATCTGCCTCTTCTCCTCCATTTGCCCCCCCTCCTCTTGTCGGTACCGCCCTTGCCTTTGTGTATCCTGCTGTTTCATCAGCCGTACTGCCCTCAGGTTGTCTGCCCCGAAATCTCTCTTGTAAGAATTTCGTTTGGCCCAGTTTATACCCAAGGATATTCCTTACCGCTCACACGTATTGTGTACTTGTTCAGTCCAGGGAAAGTTCATCCAGTTGGTGCTCTCGCGTTACCGGAACTTCGAGAGCGTTGCTTCTCTTTGTATGGCGGTTCTGCTGATAGTGACGCTCGGGTACGATAACAGTCACGTTGTTTGCTAACGAATTATATCAGCTTTTCCGCTGCGCGGGAAGATACGGCCCGAGTACTTCTGACATCCTTCCCTAGATGGCTGCAATGATTGGACGTAACAAGCCTGCCCGAACTCGAAGCTGTAGGTGGCGCTGTGGTATTCCCACCTCAGGGAATATTCCCTGAGGCGGGTATAGTTTAGTACAGTGAAACGCACTGATGTATTTCATGGGTCAGGTGACCTCCGTGTATCTGTCTGCTACCTTTCGCATCTGGATCGAAATGTGTCCTGAAATCAAGTAGATACCCAAACTCTACTATGATATTGTTCTCTAAAAATTCCGAGTGGCATAATTAAGAATAATGATGAATCATTGAACAATTCGAACAAATACAGACCGGAGGCAGATCGAAGGCGAATAAAGGCGGTGGTCGCGTCCTTAAGTCCGCAGAGACACCCCTGTTTACGTGGGACACACCTCAAATACCGCAATTGCATGGTAGAGTGAGGCACGAGTAGAGTAGAGTACTGAAAATGTATCCCAAGATGATCCCGACCTATCCTATTCAGTCTTTCTGTGCCCATTTCAGAAGTGCCCCGGTCCGTTCCGTGAATCCATATCGTTCCATAATTCCCATCCCGTGCGCACCTCTTTGGTAGGGGCGGCGAGAAGTTGAATTTAAACGGTGAACCAGGTAGAGTTTTTTCTGGTGTCCTCAGTAAGTTTCCGCCCTTCAGTCGTCCCACGCTGATCGCCGCAATATTACTCGCCGTAGCCCAGGTACAATTAGGTCAGCTGCTTTCTAAAAAAAACGTCTGAATAATCTTGTCTGAAAAGCGCTCCACCCGTCCCCCGAATGTGGTACAGTTACGCTTTTAGAAGCGTCCCATGCACCCCTTACCAAAATGTTAGATCTTTTCCGATTCAGACTAATATTTAGATCATGGCTTATGCAATTGGCGCTGGAGCTATGGCTAGCGTGTCTGGTGCAAGTCGTTTTGTATTGTAATGCGGCGTGACATGATGCGATATCAGGTCTAGATAAACAACTTCAGGTCCAGATAAGCAGCATCAGGTTCAGATAAGCAACATCAGGTCCAGATAAACAAAATCAGGTCAAGATAAGCAGCATCAGGTTCAGATAACCAGCGTTAGGTTCAGATAAACAAATCAGGTCCAGATAACCCGACGTTAGGTCCAGATAAGCAGCATCAGGTCCAGGTAAGCAGCATCAGGTCCAGGTAAGCAGCATCAGGTTCAGATAAACAACTTCAGGTCCAAATAACCAGCATCAGGCTCAGATAAGCAACATCAGGTTCAGATAAGCAATATCAGGCTTAGATAAGCAACATCAGCTCCAGATAAGGAACACCAGGTCCAGATAAGCAATATAAGGTCCAGATGAGCAACATCAGGTTCAGATAAACAATATCAGGCCTAGATAAGCAGCATCATAGGCGTAGGAACCGGGGGGCCAGGGGGGCCACTGGCCCCCACTTTTCTGTGATGGGCCCCCGCAACGGAGGTAAGAATATCAACAACTGTAGTATCAAGCGAGAAACTCAAACTGGCCCGATAGCTTGCCCCGGAACCCCGTTAAACTTACCTGTGCCCCTAAACTAAGTTGAGGTCCTATGAGTTGACTTTAAGGTCCCCTGAGCTTCTTGGGCCCCTGAACTGGCCTCTGATGCCATACGAGCTAATCTGGGCTCTTTGAGCTGAACTGAGCGCCCCTGAGATGGTTTGGGCAGCATGAACTGTTCTAGGATGCCTAACTGAGCTAGGAACTGAGCTAGGAGCCGTAACCTTGAACAGGGCCCCGTGAGTTGGCCAGAACCTATATCCACCGACCTGGGGGGGGCCCTGAGCTGAGCTGGGACCGTAAAGTTAATATTGTCCCTTGAGCTAATCTGGATTCGCTGTGATGCACAGAAGACCCTAAACTTATCTGAGGTCCCTGCACAGGAATAGGACCCCTGCTTTGAAATTGGGTTATAAGCTTTAATTGAAACCCTGGACTGTTCTGAAACCCCAAATATGCCGGCAAGGGGCCCCTAGATGATCCAGGCCCTTAAGCTTATCTGGTCATCACAGCTAATATGGGCCTCTGTGTTGAACTGAGGGCCCCTGAGATGGTCTGGGACCCCTATAAGGCTTTACAGCCACTGACCTGGCGGCCGTGAGCTTGAATGGGTCCCTTGAGATGTTCTGACAGTGGTGTAGCCAGGGAGGGGGTCCCTGGGGTCCGCGGACCCCCTTGGGCTGATCTTATGCATTAAAAACACAAAAATTGATCTCGGGGGCCCCTGAGCTTGGTCTCGGTGGGGGGGCCTCCGAGCTTGGTCTCAGGAGGCCCCCGATAATCGGTATCAAGGGCTCCAGAGTACCGAATATTGATCTTGGGGGACCCCTGTGCTCAGTCTCAGGGGGTCCCGAGCTTGGCCTCAGGGCCCCCGAGCTTGGTCTCAGGGCCCCTCCTCCCCGAGCTCGTTCTCACGGGCCTTTCGATATTGGTCTCACGGGCCTTTCGATTTTTGTCTCAGGGGCCCCGAGCTTGGTCTCAGGGGCCCCGAGCTTGGTGTCTGGGGTCCCTCCGAGCTTGGTCTCAGGGAGCTCCCGAGCTTGGTTTCAGGGGGCCCTTCGAGTTTGGTCTCAGGGCCCTGAGCTTGGTCTCAGGGGCCCCCGAGCTTGGTGTCAGGGAGCCCTCCGAGCTTGGTCTCAGATAACCCCGAGCTTGGTCACAGGGCCCCCGAGCTTGGTCTCAGGGGACCCCCGAGCTTGGTCTCAGGGATGTCCCCAAGCTTGGTCTCAGGCCCCTTCTCCCCGAGCTTAGTGTCAGGGGCCCTCGAGCTTGGTCTCAGGGGGGCATCCGAGGGAATCTGATGCATAAGGCTGACCGTATGCACTGGAAAACGCGAGCATTGATCTCGGGGGGCTCTGATTTTGGTCTCAGGGAGCCACCGAGCTTGGTCTCAGCGCCCCCCGAGCTTTGTCTCAGGGGCCCCGAGCTCGGTGTCAGGGGCCCTCCGAGCTTGGTCTCAGGGAACGCCCGAGCTTGATCTCAGGGGACCCCCGAGCTTGGTCTCAGGGGCCTCTGATCATCGGTATCGAGGGCTCCAGAGTACCGAGCATTGATCTCGGGGCCCCTGAGCTCGGACTAACGGACCTTTCGATCTTGGTCTCACGAGCCTTTCGATTTTGGTCTCAGGGCCCCCCAGAGCTTGGTCTCAGGGCCCCCGAGCGTGGTCTCAGGGGACCCCTGAACTTGGTCTCACGGGCCTTCCGAGCTTGGTCTCAGGGGGCCCCCGATCATCGGTATCGAGGGCTCTGGAATCTCGAATATTGATCTCGGGGGCCCGTGAGCTTGGTCTCAGGGGCCCCCGAGCTTGGTCTCAGGGGGCAAGCTTGGTCTCATGGGCCTTTAGATGTTTGGTCTCATGGGCCTTTCGATCTTGGTCTCACGGGGTCTCGAGCTTGGTCTCAAGGAACCCCCGAGCTTGGTGTCAGGGGCCCTCGAGCTTGGTCTCAGGGAGCATCCGAGCTTGGTCTCAGGGTCCCCTCGAGCTTGGTCTCAGGGGCCCCCGAGCTTGGTCTCAGGGGTTAAGGACCCCCTCAGGGTGCCCCGACTATTGATATCGAGGGACTTATGAGTGAGGCACGAGCATTGGTCTCATGAGACCCAGAGTTTGGTCCCAGGGGCCACCAGGCCTGGGTTCAGGACCCCTGAGCATCGGCATCGAGGGGCTCCAGAGTACCAAGCATTAGTCTCGGGGGGCTCGAAATATTGATCTTGAGGGCCCCGGAACATCGGTGTCGAGTTACTCCTGAGAAAAGCGCGAGCATGGGTCTAAGGGTGCCCCTGAGCCTGATCTAAGTGGGACCCTGAGCTTGGTCTTAGGACCCCCGGGCATCAGTATCAAGGGGCTCCGGAGTATTGGTCTAGGGGGAGCAATTATTTTGGGGGCCTCCAAATGGTGATTTCGGAGGGCCCTCGAAAGTGTGGGTGCAGTGGTGTAGCCAAGGGGGCCCTAGGCGTCCGCAGACCTCCACCCCTTGGGCCAATCTGAACCACTGCAAAGGATTCTCTGATCACGGGGCCCCCAGAGTCAGTCTCAGGGGCCCCTGAAGATTTGTTCTCAGGGCGTCCCGAGTCGGCCTCACGGCCCCCGCCCTGAGAGTCGGTCTCAAGGCCCCCCGAAAGTAGATTTCGGGGGCCCCTGAGGGTTGGTATCAGGGGCCCCAAAAGTCGGTATCAGGGGCCCCGGGAGTCTGTCTCAGGGGAGGGGGCCGAGCTAGTCTCAGGGCCCCCAGAGAGTGGTTCTCAGGGCCCTGCAACAGTCTATTTCAGGGGGCCCCTGAGAGTCAGTCTCAGAGAACCCCAAGAGTCGGTCAAGGGGACCTCAAGAGTCTGTCTTAGGGGACCCCGAGATTCGGTCTCGAGGTCCCCTGAGAGTCTGTCTCAGAGAACCACAAGAGTGAGTCTCAGAGCACCCCAAGAGTCGGTCTCAGGGGGCCCTCATAGTCTCACGGGTTGCTCTCTCAGGAGTCAATATTTAGTTTCAGGTGGCCCCGAGAGTTAATCGGGGGTCCGAGAGTTAGTCTAATTTGATCCGCAGAGTGCTGGTTTCAGGGGGCCCCAGAGGGGTAATTTTGGGAGCCCTCGAGATTTAGCCTCAGGCTGTGCCCCCCGAGTTTTGGTATAAGCGGCCCCAAGAGTCAATCTCAGGGAGCACCCAAAAGTTAGCCTCAGAGGGCTCCCGGTTGTCAGTCTCAGAGACATCCGAGAGTTAATCTCGGGGTTCTGAGAGTAATTTCAGAGGTGCTCCCCATTTTTGGTCTCACGGGCCCGGAGTTAGCCTTAGGCCTGCGAGAGCTAATCTGGAGCCTCCGAGAGTCAGTCTCAGGAACGCCAAAGACTCAGTCTCAGAGGTGATTCCACCCCCGGGTGTTTGTCTCAGGGGCGCCCTAGAGTAAGTCTCAGAGGGCTGTCGGAAGTCATTCCCAGCCCCCTCCCCACCCCAAAGACAGCCTCAGGGGACCCCAATAGCTAATCTAGATGGCCACGATAGTCAGTCTCAGCCCCCCTCCAGAGCAAATCTGGGGGCCCAATAATTAGTCTCAGAGGTGCTGCCGATAACTAATCTCAGGAGTGCCGAGAGATTCTCAGGGGCCCCCAGTTTTGATCAAGACAAGACAAACAAAGACAAAGACTTTATTCAGAGTCATCCACAGTTAAAAGAACAGTTGTGGCTATTAGGACCCCACGTCAAGCTATTAATGGTTGGGGATATAGTTAAGCGACACACTTCATACAACACAAACCAGTTAAAATCGTACATTAAGAAATAATCACTTAAAATACTACATATCGCCATTCACCCAGCGCACCACCACACACCCACATCGCCCTAAATCCGCTCCGCCAAGAGTTGGCGCTTGAGGGCGCGGCAGAAAATAGGCACTGGTAGCATTTTCAGGTCATTAGGCAGATCATTGTATAACAACGGACCCCGGGCTTTAAATCTGCGCTGTCCCATATTACTCCGCGAGCGCGGCACCCGAAAGTCTCCGTCCTGCCTCGTGCTGCGCTCTCGGGTAAGCCGGACCTCTTCGAATCCCAGAGCCAGCTCCTCTGGCTCCCCGAAACACACCACCTTGTGCGCAAGTACAAGTGTGTGATACCTCACCAGCTCACCCGCCGACAGCCAGCCCAGGTCCTCTAACACATCCGATACGTGATCAAACTTTTTGCGACCAAAAATGACTTTTGCAGCATAGTAAATAATTTTTGGAGCCGAATGTTATTGGTTTGGGTCCCGTTACCGAATACGCTGATGCAGTATCGGACGCGGGAGATAACCAGGGAGCTGACTATCGGGGAGATGACTCTGGGAGGCAAGCAATGTCTCAGATGTGAGAGACCACTCAAAATTCCGAAGCATTGACGCGTAAGAAGAGAAATGTGAGAGTCCCAGCTGAGGGTGCGGTCGAAGGTCAGGCCGAGGTTTTTAACGTTCATAGAAGGTACTAGGTCGTGGCCGCGGAATTTGACTGTAAAATTACCAATTTGTCGAATGTTGGGAGCGCTTCCTAGAAGAATGAGTTGTGTCTTGTCAGCGTTTACTTTTAATCCATTACCCCTAAACCAAACATCAAGGGAAGCCAAAGAATTTTCCATGCGTTGAATGAGGGTCTGAAATAGTGACTTTTTACCGCTGATTAGTATTTGGGTGTCATCTGCATACTGGACCACGACCGCATCCTCAGCATACAGGCTCAGGTCGTTAGCAAAGATGCAGTAGAGCAATGGGCCGAGACAAGAACCTTGGAATACGCCCATGTTGTTGGGAAGACTAGAAGAAACTTTAGAAACACCCAGATTATCAGCTGGAAGGCTGACACTCTGGGTGCGGTGCCGAAAATATGCCGAAAACCAAGAAGTATCGATTGAATGAGCCTGGAGTTTTTAGAGGCGCCGTGAATCGGTCTCAGAGACCCCTTGAGATCTAATCGGGAGAACGGCCGAAAATTAGCTTTGTGAGTGCCGCCAAGTGTTGGTCTTAGGTGGCTCCAGAGCTCAAATAAAAATTTTCAAAATCATATGCCTCGAAAAAATGTACCTACCCCTATTGCGTACTAAAAAGGACAAATTGAAACATGTCGATCAGGCACCATTATCGAAGGAAAGGCAAAAATTAATCTAATTTTACCATAAGAGCAAATCGAACAGGGAATTTGGCACTTTAGTCAATTTTTAATCTAGTAGCTTAACAGCAATAAATACATTCCTAAATATTCTGAAATAAGCAACTTTCCAATATTTTCGTAGGAAACCAGACAAACAAGGGTAATGACAGAAATTGATCAGCATAATCCCAAAAGAAAAATAGGCATGAAAGGTTGAAAATAACAATAACAGAGTGAGCCAAAGCGATAGATATCTTGGGCGCCTTTTGTCTTGGTAATTTGCTCGTTTACAAGATAGCAAGGGTAAGAAAGTAACTGGATCTCAACAGGATCTGTCGACGGAATAGAGGTTATGTAACGTTCAGGGCGCACTCCCATATCACTTGTATCTTTATTCGCTTTTTTCGTTTCTTTGGAAACTTCCTGATTAAAGAGTTCATGGATTCGAGACCGGGAAATAATTGCTAATCCTTTCCCGTAGATCATTTCTTCGTACTCAAAACGACTGACCTCCAATAACTTCATGTCTGATTACCCGAGTGAATTGAGGTAGACTCAGGTTTGACATCATGCGCGCATCAACATTGAACTTCCCGAAATATGGCTCAAAGCTGTTATTATAGCCACACTACCATATAAGTTATGGGCCATCCTTAATATTTGGTGACCTTAGTTTACCAAAACTTGGTCGGATCGAAAAAAAAAACCAAGCTATAAACAAAATAAGAATGAATGCTTAAAAAGCCATCACAAAATTTCCTTCGTGTGAATGTTATAATGTTAAAATACTATACAAAAGATATAGGAGATGGGCCCGGTTACTAAGGGGACCCCCGGCCTGGGGCCCCCGACGGTGGTCGGACCCCTCCTTGGCCGAATCCTGGCTACGCCACTGTGTTCTGAGACTCTATATCAGCCACCCTGGGACCCCTAAGCCTAGCTGGGGCCCTGAGCTAATCTGGGTACCGCTGTGCTTAACTGGGGCCTCTGATCTGGTATGAGGGCCTGAACTCTTCTAGGGTCCCTGTGCTAAGCTGGGGCCGTGAGCTTGAATGGAGCCCCTGAGCTGGTATGAGAGGGGACCCTATATCAGCCGATCTGGGCCCCTGAGCTGAGCTGGCCTGTACTGAACAAGAGCCCTGAGCTGGTCTGGGGGCTCTGGTCTGTTCTAGCATCATTGAGCTAAGCTGGGATCCGTGAGCTTGAACAAGTCCCTTGAGCTGTTTTGAGACCCTACATAAGTCGACCTGGGGACCTCCGAGCTGAACCGGGCCCCTAAGCTAATCTGGCACCCTGTGCGAATCTGGAGCTCCCCTGTGATGAGCTTCTAGGGGTGCTGTGCTTATGTATGGTCCTTTGATAAGCTGGTCCCGAGGCTAATGCACTGGTCTGGGCCCTTGAGCTGACTGATCTGGGTTCCTGAGCCATGGTCTGAACTTTGGGGTCCTCCGAGATAATTTGGCGGCCCCTGGGCGGCATAGGCATAGGAACCGTGGGTCAGGGGGATACTGCCCCCCTTTGAGGTGGGCCCCGCAACGAATATACAAATATCAGCAACTGTAATATAGAACAAGAAACCCAAACGGCCCCGATAGCTTGTCTGGGAACGTACAAGTTCGGTAGTACACTGCCTGCAAGCCCCTGGAGGAGGAGCGCTTCGTAAAAAAAGCCAAGGCACCTACTACCCGAGTGTTTCCAAATGAGTCCCGAGAACTGGGCTCAATCAAACTCCATTCCATATCAATCCCAACACAAAATATGAATCGGACACGGACCCTGCACTAAATGCCGAGCAACAGTCGTCCCTGAGCCATCGAAAGGCGCGACGTCTTTCGATGCCAGGGTTATATGGCGTCGCCAACTCTTTCCCTGTTGGAGGGGTTTCTTGGGAGTCAAATTGCTCCTTGCACAAGGAATCTGCCGTGCCCTCAACCCGAGTTGGTCGCGTGGAAAGCAAGGTTGCTAACCACTATAACACCATGCCCACACCTCCTCGGCATCACAAAGCTGGCCATCAAGTACCTACATTGCACTTGCAGCGCGGCACCTGACCTGAGCGAGGATGTGACCATGCATGTTTGGGGGCCGTGGCTGTGTTTGCCGGCGGTCCGTGCTGATGCAGCCGGACGTCACTGTGTTCGTGAGGGCTTCCTTGCCCATCGCTCGGTGTGTGCCCGGTATTTTTGCCCGGGTGTGCGTCGTGACATTTTTTGTCTGACTGTTGCGACCGCAGCGGCATGGCTGGGCCGTGGTGATGTGAGGAGGTTGCGATTAGTAAACATTGGGATGGCTGGCAGTGTGACCGCGGAATTCAATATCCGGTGAAGTTGGTTGAGTTACTGTATGACGGGTGCATGTGTATGTGCATGTGGATGCGATGGATGGTACTTTCCGATATTATGTTCAAGTGAATGTAAAGTGCCATCATATAGAGGGCTCTCACAAACTTCGTGGTGGCTAGCCGTGCACTTGTCCGGTTGGACGGTCGTGGTTGGTTGGTTGGGGGACTGTGTGCTGAGTTTTGAAGTGTGGATGCTCTGTGTGCAGTGTGATGATTGAGAGCATGTGCGGTAGTTTGTACTGGAAAAGGGGATGGGAGTGGGGAAAGGGAGGGGGTAGCGAAGGGATATATATTGGACTGTGGGCAAGTGATGGTGGATGGGGGGGGCATGTACCCAATTGTCGATTGTATTTTAAGTGTGCACTTGAAGCTATGTGTGTGTGTAAATATACCCCGGTGGAAACCGCGGCGACAACAACAACAACAACAGTCATACTGGAACTCTGCATTTTAGGCATCGAAATATAGCTAGGCGTATTTATTGTGATCAGCCTTTACCTAAACCAATCTCTAATGATGGAAAGAATAGATCCGTAATAACCTACATGAATGTCCCCATTTTCGTCATTAAATAAGCAAATACAAGTTGATTAGGCATAGCGAAGTGATGCTATTTGGCATCAAAGCATAGTCCGTAGTTTTCTAAACAGTTCTTAATTTTGTAAATGTAATGAAAAGGACCTAAACATCTGTAAATATAAAAAACGCGCTCGTGGTAAAAAATGATTGAAATCCTCCAAAAAGCTTAAAAATGTATTTCGTATTTGAAAAGGGTCTAGGTAAAAAACCAAAAATGTTTTTTGGCGTTTTACTATGACTTATTACATCATAATAGGTACAGCTCGAAATCATAGGGAAAAATTTAATTTCTCAATTTTCCATATATTGACATCCTTGTGTGCATGCGTGCCTTATTACACTAAAAGAGCTATCTAAATTTTTTTAAATTATGGGCCCCCGTGGACTGGGGCCCCCTTGAGGTGGGCCCCCTCTAAGGTTGGCCCCCACTTTTCAAACCGTTCCTACGCCCTGAGCAGCATCAACTCCAGATAAGAGACATCAGGTTCAAATCAGCGAAATAAGGCCCAGATAAGCAGCATCAGGTCCAGATATGCAAAATCAGGTCCACATAAGCAACATCAAGTTCACAAAAAGCAATACCAGGTCCAAATCAGCAACACCAGGTCCGGATAAGGAACATCAGGTCCAAATAAGCAGCATTAGGTCCAAATAAGCAATATTAGGTCCAAATAAGCAACATTAGGTCCAAATAAGCAGCGTCAGGTCCAGATAAGCCTCTGTTTGCTTTTAGGATTCCGCTCAATCACGGCTGTTCTGTTTGCTGTGTCCAGCTGTCTCGCTGTGACCGATCTGGTGCCGGGCTTTGCAGAGACATGGCCCACAGTCATCAGCTAATGCAGCCACAGGCCGCTGCCGCGTGTAATCGTCCTCAACAAGTTCGGAGCGTCGCCAGACTCGACCCTGGCCTGGGCTTCACGGGTCGCTAACTGGTGACAACATAATCTCATCTGGTGTGGCCTGGAAGTTGACCTTTTTGGTCGCTTCTGTGTTTGTACGGTAATCTGACTGGTTTAGTCGTTGCGTATCGCAGGGATTGATTCTAGGCGGGGACTGAAGGGAATGGAAAAAAGGCGATAGCCTCATCCACTTCTTAGGCCTGCAGAAGTACTCCTAGCTCACGCTGGTCACCTGACAAAACCGGCTGACGGATGTAATAAATCTGCAGTACCGATGCAGTACAATTATTTTACAAGGCTGTCCTGAGAATTGGTTGCGCTGATTCAACGGCACCCTCTCGGTAATGGCCTCGCCTTTACTGCCGTAAGCTGTCCCCCCTATTATTGGTACCCCTCTCCCACTTTGCCATTCACATATCTTTCCTTGCTCAACTATTTGCCTCAATTATTTGATCACCCCTTTCTAGCAGCATCATGGCCAAGTCGCAGAAGCGCCCTTAAAACTCAACCCAACCCCTTCCTAGCAAGTGTGTACTAAACTATGTAAACTAATCATTCAATTGCTTATGCCACTGAACATGCTTCGACGCTAAAACTTTCGATTGATTGGAAATGATTATGTATGTACATGTCTAAATTTCTGAAACTAACGCACCATTTGTGATGAGCCAAGAAATTTCGTAGACTTTCCATGTTAAAATATAAACCGATGGAAGAAAGTCACTTAGATGCTTAATGGTGACATAGGACTGGTGTGATGTGATACTTTGAGCGCTTAGACTGTGGAACGCCTTATTTCTGTAAATTCCGATTGTTACTAGATTTTATAGGACCAATTGTTGGTATAATAAAGATGAAATATACATTATCATATATTTACATCATTCAATTAATACTTGAAAAGCCATGGTGTGCAGTTTGGATATTTGTATAGGGCCGTTTAAACTTACTCCACAAAGTATTTTGGGGTCGGAGCTTTCGTTCTGTATTTACAGAGCTTCGTCAGCGAAAGTATCGAAATAGGTGGTGTTTGGGGGAAAATTAATTCTTTACCCCTGGATTCGTCAGTGAGTTTGAGTCCTGACTGAAGCTTTCTGCATTTTTCGCCTTTTTAACACAGCATTGCAGCACGTATGTACCTACTCCCATCTATTCGATATATCCTCCGGTAGTTCTTGGTAGCGCTGTTCATTAGTTGTCACCGCCTATAAATCGCCAGACGGAAATAAATATTGAGCCACGAGCGCTCCTATTTCCTTGCCCTCGGTTACATTCGGAATGGTCCCGCCTCTTCCCACTCAGCAGAATTCCATCTCGATGCTTCTGACGTCGGGAAACTCCGCCACCGTCTAGCCTGTGCCGACTCAGCCGCATCATCTCACCTCTACAGATCGACAGCGAATAATAATGTAACATTAATCAAGCCAATAGAGACCAAAGTATGGCTAAAAATATTTGAGAATGATTTTTTTACATTTTCTGGTGCGTACTTTAAGATACCGTCATTTTTGCTAAGAAATAGCCGTGGGATTTCTCAAAATACAAGTAAACGCGCCTCCACCAATCAGCGGTCGCCATTTGCAGGCAGCCGTTTGCCTGCGGGCACAGAGGTGAGAGAGGTCACGTGGGACACAACTGACGCTGAGTGAGAACGCGATGGGGAGGGGTTGCGAGGCGGATCATGCAGCGTGAATGTATGGTGGTTTTGAAGTGTATGCTGTTGAACTGAGGGAGTACAGGTGAACGAGATAATTATACGTGCGTGGGTGATGTTTGGGCGAGGCGATAGTACTGTGTGAGGTGCTGATAGCAGTGGCAAATTACGATTTCATTAAATAACTGGGGTGAGTGAATATGCTTAGCCGGCGACGTTTGTGGCACTCATTTCTGGTCCAAAATGTTTTACCACATCAGGGTACATACTGGAGATTTTCAAAGCCTTCGATTTTTTTACTCTTAACTTTATGAGCTAGGATATATTTACTATAAATCTGGGTGGCATCATACCCATTATTAGTTATTGTTATTAGTAGCAATGTCCCCGTTACAAAAGAAACAGTGCCCTCAACTCTCAGCTTTTAGATGATACAGCTCGATGCCTTTCGAATTGCTCAGTTTACAGAAAGCAACCACTAGTGTGTTGTGACGTCACCTACATGTCAGTCACCTATTTTAATGGCAGGGGCCTCACCGCCGCAGTAAGCGATGCCTGCACGATGTCAGAATGACACTTAGTTCAGGCCAAGTTATGTGATGACATTGCCGCCCAAAAATGTGAGTGGCCACCTCTGAGCTGCTATGGTGCCATCTGTACAGGGAAGGGCGTGGCGCCCGAAGTCGAGATGCGCCGAAAATGATTTTAACACGCGCATTGAGGGGGATCTGAGCCACCTTCGCCTTGACGGGGGCAGGGGCAGGGACCCACCACAACCCACCCCTAAGGTCTCGAGAACCGCGCAAGGTAGCGAAAAACGGTAAACGTCGTTGGATAGCCCATCCACTTCTCGATCGAAAATATTTGAACCATTGTTTTGTCAGGTCATATTTAAGGTCACTAGAGCTCAAACAAATGCCGTAATAGGGATAACATGTAAATTAAGTGTTTCGGCAATTACATCTGAACAAGTAAAGATAGAGCAAAACGATTTGAACCATATGAGTCCTCGCAGCAAGCCGAATCGAATGAAATATAATATGACCTTGCTAGGTCAAATCAAGGATTAGACCTGACCTGAGGTCAGGTCAAGGTCAAATTGGGCAAAATGCATATCATTAGAACTGCACTGACTAGGAAAATATAATGCAGCTAAAATAAACCCTCTATCTCTATTCATTGCTAAGTTATTTAGTTAAAACCATTTTTCTCATGTATTCCCAATGGAGAGGTCATAGCTCGTACCTGACCTTGGTCATCGATATCAAAATTACCGGAACATATTTTAGAGAACTCGGTGGGGCCATTATGTGATATGAGTTTCAATGGGATAAGTTTATCCTGTTCCGACTTATGCTATCTTAGACTTTGAGGTCAGGTCACTTGACCTGTACTGGTGACCTGACCTGAGATGACCCAACCTTAAAATTTTGAATGAAATTTTGAGAAAAGTTTTAAAATGATTAGGGAAAAGGTATGCCAAGTACGGCGGTGCTACGCGCCGCCGTTTTTATGTTATCTCCGAAAACCCAAGGGGGCCGGGTACCCGCCCGCCCGTCAATGCGCGTGTTAAAACGCCAGTCTGGCGCCAGGCGGGGGTTCCACAGACTGGTGTCATACTCTGTTAGGACGGCCTGTTCATTCATATGTGAGGAATTATACATACTGCCTTACATTGCCCTGTGAGTTTAAAGTGAGTATGTGAGGTATGAGGTATGTTTTGAGAATAAGAACTTTCAACCCGGAAAAAGGATAGCTAAATGAAGCAAAATTTCAATCATCCAAAGATTAAATCTGCTTTTCAGCGAAATGAAACGAAATTTCAGTCCTCAAAAAATTAAGTCTGCTTATCAGGAGCTTTGTGAACAGGAAAGTGGCACCTCTATTATTGGGTTTGAACCAACGTAGCCAGAGTGTAGGGCGTGTGATAAAACCCAATCTGGAGGTTTTCATTGTCCTAGAAATCACCATCCGCAGAAACACGGATTTGACAAGAGTGGATACCGACCCCTTACTCCATCCGCCGGCCCCATCCACCACCGACGAAGCGTCGTGTGGCCTGGCGGCTCATAGGAGGAAGAGGAGGATGAAATCGGTCCGTTCGAAAAGAAAAGCACCGTTTTTCCTCAAAAGGTGGGTTCCAACGCAAGCAGGAAGTAAAACTAGATGTTTTCTGGTGTACCTTATGCACGGTACCTGGTAACTCCCTTCAAAACTCACGAAGGTGCTTTATTCTCTCTGAGTTGGAAAGGTACCCTCATCCTTATCTAGTGGATCCAAGAGAGGGGAGGGGGAATAATAATGGCCCCCATAATGAAACGATACACTTCTAACCAATTTTCTTTTGTTCTTGTTTTTCTCGCGATTTTTCCTGGGCTGACTCCCCAAACGTTATACGTCAACGTCTTTATGCAGGTCTTCAGTTCAAACCCACATTTGTTTCATCAAGGGAACTGACATTTAAGAAGTATAAAGGGTAAAAAGTATATGTAAATGGTGTTTGCAAGGCATGCGATATTTCTAAGAAAAAAACCGTCTTTCTGCCCGTTCCAGCCCGGCCCGGTTTGTCCTCAAATACAGCCAGCCCGGCCCATCCCAGCCCGGTGGCTAAAAGGTCCCGCCCGCCCTCCCCTGCTGTTTGATTAACGGCTCCGCCCATGCAGTATACTCATGCCCAGATCTTTTGAGTTCTGTGGCTGTTCTTTTGGTTTGTTTGGAAAATTTGGCATGGGCTCAGCATGGCAGAGAGGAGCGTGGTTTTGATTGCCGAATTTCGTCCGTCTATTAGCGAAAATATGCTTAACAATTTAGATTTTTCGTGATGAGCCACTGGTCTGAGACACACTGAATGTGAGCATTGTATTTTCACTGTGCTAGACTGGTACGCTTTTGAACGGCTAGTAACAAGCCTGTGGCATTGCCTTTCTTTACTTTCTGCAGTGCGCGAACATGCCTTTAAGTTCGCAAAGCACCCCTAAAACGCACTTGAGTTTGCACCGCCATGCGATCGCGGCTTATTGGGCTCATTTGAAACGCCATCTTGTGGCCAAAATTTGGTAAAGGTACGCGGTAAAATATATTTGTACCTGACGAAATTCAAAATGATATGCTAAGTTTGGGAGCTACAACAATAATGAATGAGAATGCTCGTTACGGAACTCAGTGTCTGATCTAGCCCTGTGGTTTGGACGAGAGGTGTGGGGGCAGTGGGATCCGAATTCATAAAAGAGGGTGTTTTTTAAAGAAAATGGGCGAACACGTGGGTGGGATATGCATTTCCTTACCCTTGTTTCGCCCCTGACGGAACCCATCGTGGAATCGTAGCCCTTAGCATTTGGATGTGCCAACCCATGAAGTTGGACTTTTTACACCAAAGTACTGTACTTGCTATTTACGACATCCCGTCGAGGCATTGTTTCCACGGACACACATCTCAACACAATCTCGCTGATAGATAAATCCAGTCACCAGTACAGATACCTAGTTTTCCATGGAGCATCATTAGTCGGTCTCGCTCTCAATCAGATCTCCGCCCGGAGCGGGATCGCCAGCCCAGAGCATAACAAGTGGAGGTGAGCGTGGCACGACATTCTGGCATCCATAGCTCTCCGCCTCGCTTCAGTCTGCCTTGTCCCACTCAGTTCCACATAGGCCTGTTGTGTCCCTTTTAGGCCTGTCCCATCCCACTCAGTTCCACGTAAAGCTGTCCCGTCCCACCCCGTCTCACTCCGTCCCACTGAGGTTTGTCCTGTCCCATTCCGTCCCACTTAGGCCTGTACCATCCTATTCCATCCACACTTAGGCCTGTCCCGTCCCATCCCATCCCACTTATGTATTTCCCGTCCCA
Source organism: Lepas anatifera (assembly GCA_034440635.1). NCBI lineage: Eukaryota > Metazoa > Arthropoda > Thecostraca > Lepadidae > Lepas > Lepas anatifera. Next base: position 713,883 of record JAOTON010001034.1, read on the forward strand.
TTCTGTGCCGAAAATGTATGTCATATGTCCCATACCCTTCAAAGTTTATTTCTATTCTTGGACACTTTCAGAAATAGTATTCCCTTCTGTCCCAAGTAAAACCTAGAATCTTCTCATTTCGTTCCATACTGTGTTCCGGGTACAGGGTGTTCCCCACCCAGCTTCCCCTCCATGGAGATATCTGATCACATGGCTGTGACCCTTGGGCACGTGCCTCCCTGCTCGAGCCCACATTCTCACTCCTCCCGTATTTCCTCTGCCTTTGCTCAAGTCACATATACGTGGCCTACAGGCCCCTCTCATTATTGTCTCAGTGCCCAATGAATTAAGGTGCAAGATAATGTTGTATTTACGGTGCATTTTTCCCCTTACAATGATGATGAAACCAGTGTTTTATTTTGTGATTCCTACTCTGCCTTTCTGGAACTAAAAGGCGTCTACTAAAATAAATTCATTTTGGCGTAAGTGACAATCAATACCTCATCAGAGGCGCAATCTGACCGTAGAAGTAACATTGACAATAACCACCCGCCTGGCCGACCCCACAGAACTCGCTCCACCGAGAATCGTGAGCGATCACGCGCTAAGCGTGATCGATTATCAGGTGAGTACCGCCGATTATTTGACCTCATTCTGGAAGTATAATAATACGCAGGCACCAGTTGAAAAATTGCCAATTCTTTGCTGTCTACTGAGTGCAGAGACAGCATAACCCGCGCCTGATGCGTTGCCATAACTTGGCACTTTCTGTGATCGGTGTTGGAAAAGGTTACTCTCAAGCTGTTTTTTCGTTCAGCAGATATCTAGACGCAGTAAAACTACAATGTCTAAAATACAAAAGAAAAGATGAAAGCCCCAACATGAGGACTTGTGGGATCACTCCTGATACCATAGCGACCTGGACCTGGTCATAACGGACCACGGCGCATTCCCGGCATGGCTTGCGCGGTCTGATTGCTCGCTTCATTGCCGCTCCAAGGCCGTGGACGTTGCCTCGTTCCCAGCCCTGGATGGGTCACGTCCGCCACCGGAGCCGGGGAGAGGGGGGTCGTTACTGTCCTGGACGGATGTTCGCGCCAGCGGACGCCCCGGATTTCTTTTGCGCTGAGATGAGATATTAGGAACGGAGAAGTGATCTTATACAGTCAAGATTGTCTACCCTGGCGCCAGCTGTTCTGTAGCCTAACAGGGGCGTCTCTGTGCTGGAGCTCGGGCGAAAAATTACTACTTATCGAATCAAATTTAAATCCACAATTTGCACAGTGTGAATTTCTCGTCATTGTCGTTGGCGTTTAAAGGCGCCCTGACAGCTTAAGTCATTTCGCGCACAATAGAGTCACGGAAAGAATGCCGAACAATTATGGACGTCCGAGCTATAGCTCTGATATCTTATGACATCTTAACGATGTTTGAACATCGTATAAGATATTATTAGAAGTTAAATATAACATAACAAACATACAATAGGACGTTTGAAAATAATTACGGCAGCACTGGAAAGCCAGAAACTATAAACCAGTGCCGTTTTTGACAGCCGGACAATTCTTCTTTCGCATTGATAACTTGTAATCAAATCAAGTACAAACTCAAGCGGCCAGTGCTTAAATCTAGCACACCACAGAATGGTGCGAAGCCAAAAGTATATCACAAGGAATTGTTGAATGGTTTGAACTATTTAACAGTAATTCTAATAAAGATGATCCAACACATCCAATCTAGCATCTATATCAACGCCAATTGTCCGTCACATAAAACATATGTACAGCCGGTTCCATACTGATTGGTAGGTATTAGACTGCGGTCGTTTTTGCGAAATATCTCTCAAGTGATGTTTCCTACCGACACCACTGTTGCCTCACCTGCTGCGTTTTAACTGGATGCATGAACTGACGTGCAAAAATACTTCATCGGGTCCAAAATTCGGAAGTAATCGAGGGAAAGACAGAGCAAACCATCGGGTTGGGCGAGAACAGTTTTTTGTCCATAATTTTCCAAACTGACTTCTCATTCAGTTCGCAGGGGCTCACATTAAAAGAGGTCGTCAAAATACATTACTAGACACGCAGCCTTCTGAGAGAAGTGCAATCGTATTCAAAATATGTCTTAAAACAACTGACACTAATACCTACCAATCAGTGTGGAACCGGCTGTACCTGCACGCTAAATACATGCACGTGTCCACTTTTAGCCATCATGTGAAACAAAGAAAGCAAACACTCTTCCGTGAAGAGCCAAGGGACCGGATATGAATAGTTTCTGTGCCCTGAAGCGACACACACTTTTCGATGCGTTGTTATAGAATAAATAAATTATTTTCATAAAATCTCCCCTCAATCACGTTGGACATACCTTCCCTCATCTGGTCATTGCCAGCCGCTGTTCTCGGGATGGGCCTTAAAGGGAACGTGGCACCTTCACAACGTGATTTTAACTGAGATAGCCAAGTTGTAAAGCAGGTCGGAAAACCCGGTACTCCATATTTCATTTGTCTTGGAACTTGATATTTCCGTAGAAAAAAGCTAAAACCTACCTGACACCAGCCCCCTCAGCCCCCGTCGCCGGCCGGCTATTGTTGTGAGCTACTGATGTGACGAAATATGCTGACGTCACGATGAACATCAGCTAATCGAAGCCCTTGCAGCGTTTCAAGTATGGTAGTGGTTGCCAGATCGTGACATCATCCACAGGCTGATATTTGTTTCTTTTTCTAGAGGAGTATTTTTAAAAACAAAACATTGAGCTTATTGTACATTTTCAGAGAAATCATGAGTGGTTTCATTATTTTTGGCTAAAAGTATGCCTAATTTCACTAAATTCCATGATTCGACCAAGGTGCCATATTCCCTTTAATCAGCATAAACCACTGTAGGTTGTTTTCACTGAGCTTCCTAGTCCCGGATGGACTAGTACGGAAACTGCTTGAGGTGTCCTTGTCAACTGCTCTCACACGCATTGGTCCGCGCAAAATATATAGTTCACAGTACTCTGCAACATATCCACATTACAGCACTGATGCACAAATCCAACCACCACTTCCTCTGCTTTTAGACTTCCAAGTTAGTTTCATAACCTTTTGAACAGCCGCGCTTCCCAGCAGGCGCGCCAACGAAAGAGAACAAACGGTGGATAACCTTGGCAAAGGAAATTGGTCATAATTCATGGGCCTGGCGATTTTTATGGTGCTTTTACTCTCGCAGAGCTATCACACAATTATACCGTTGTTTGGGAAAAGTCCCCAAGCAAAAAAACAGGACACTCTCCTATGTTAGACTGCATTATTAGGGTGGTTAAGGGTGCTACTTAACGAATCACTTAACTTGCACTCTACTTTGTAGTCAATTGTTAGGCTAACCTTGGCCACATCAACATCATTAATGACGCTGGGCACACACGCACTCGGGCGAGAGAGAGAGAGAGAGAGAGAGAGAGAGAGAGAGAGAGAGAGAGAGAGAGAGAAGAGAACACCCCTGGCGTCCAAGCCACGATTGTATTCCCTGGTGGAGTTTTTCTAATAAGTCAAACAGTCTTATCTCTATAGTATTGACCCTATAATAATCCCTTCTAACAAGATGGGAATTAGCCAGGTCGCGTGATCTTATGAGTTGGTGCGTCGTTAAGCCCCAATACTTCTTTATTTCCCACCCTGAATCTCTCAGCAACAACCCATCATCGTCCTGTAACAGACTCTGCCGGCTGGACCATATATATATATATATATATATAGTATATATATATATATATATATATAGTAGGATGTTAATGTTCGTCCACAGGGATACCCGATACTCTGGCAGATTCGATCACATTGGTTAGAGACTGGGGGTTGGTTCGGATCTGGACATGGATACGGATTTATATTTTCCACGGTCTGGCCGTGTTTCTTTTGGAAACACATCAGAATTGTTCCTAGCATCTTGGCTCCAAAACGGAATCCCTTGAGCGTTTGGGGACATTTCGTGCAGGTGAGACAGGAATATATATATATATATATATATATATATATATATATATATTCCTGTCTCCAAAACGGAATCCCTTGAGCGTTTGGGGACATTTCGTGCAGGTGAGACAGGAATATATATATATATATATATATATATATATATATATATTCCTGACAGGAATATATATATATATATATATATATATATATATATATATTCCTGTCTCACCTGCACGAAATGTCCCCAAACGCTCAAGGGATTCCGTTTTGGAGCCAAGATGCTAGGAACAATTCTGTTGTGTTTCCAAAAGAAACACGGCCAGACCGTGGAAAATATAAATCCGTATCCATGTCCAGATCCGAACCAACCCCCAGTCTCTAACCAATGTGATCGAATCTGCCAGAGTATCGGGTATCCCTGTGGACGAACATTAACATCCTACTCTGGTGTCCTGCACAACAGGGCAAGACTATGCCCAACTCAAACGTCCCAATTGCTCACTCGTAGTATGCGTTACGAAATGGCTCTGCTCAGGTCCAAGGTCTGACCGAAATAGACGTATCGACCATACCCAATAAATCTGCCCGGTGCCACCGCCGCGGCATCCGACCCGATATTACTCCGGGGACGGCTTATTGCTTCGGTCGCATCTTTCACGATAAAATAACTCGGCGGATACCAGTGCGGCTCTGCTGAGGACTGCAGGAGTCAACCCGTACCTCTTTACACATTTAAAAGATGCATAGAGTATTGATCTTGCATAAGCTAGAGTATCTGCGGTGATGTGATGCCTGAATGAAGCTATGATGTCTTGTTGATCTGCAGCGTAATAACCGATCAATCCTTTTCCCTCAATTGTTAAGATGTCCCCTGGCCTCTCCCCACGAATCCGGAAATGTAAAAAACACTGAATATTATATATTCGGGCACAGCCCTTCATCAGAATCGTGGAGTAAATATCAATAATTCTCAGTCCTAGTATAGCCAGACCTCGAATTGAGCTTCACACAAAAATGCCTTTTAGAATGAAACTTTTTGAAACTTTTTTAGAATGAAACTCAACTTTTCCCTCAATCTCAGACAATACAGACAGTAACACGCGCCGGTGCGTGGGACGAGTACTTGCCCTGATAGATTTTTTCATAGATAGGCAAATATGGCGGTGCGTAGCGATGCTTTGCTTGGTATACCTTTGAATTGTCGTTTTGTAACTTTTGACAATATTTACGTCCACGTCATACCCAGTCAGGTCATTATTACAGGTCAAATAACCTAACCTCAAAACACTTTTAGAGGTACAATAGTAAGAACAGATTTATCTAGCGATCTGAGATTCACATCACATTCATGTCACCGTGAAAAACATGTTTTGGTAACAATATTTTTATATCGATGACCTGGGTTCAAGTTAGTGTCATGCCTTTACGACTGGAAATACATGGGGAGATTGTCTTATGTTCGATAACTTGCCAGACAATAATGATGGAGCGCCTATTTTGAGGTCATCGCGTTTTGCTAGCCACTGCAGGTTGAACGATATGCGTTTGAATATGTATTCATTTGGGTTTAATAAGCAAAAGTAAATGTCTTCCTCTCACAGCTCAAGTCAAAATACGTATATAAAAGAAAACATGTATATTTACAAACCATTATGAAATAAACCATATACACAAAAGCTAAAAGGGACTAACAACACAGACACCATGATACAATACCAATATATGTGCAGTATACCACTCTACTAGTCCCATGAACGGCAAAATGTCAAACCATACAGCAAAGACAGTAAGCGTAAAACAAGCCACCTAAACTGAGTTTCCCTAACATACTGAACAAGACTAGACCTAAAAGATGTAAACGTGCGTGTAAATATTCATCCTTTAGCTACATTTTTATCCTTTTGTGTATATAAAATATTCGCTTATACTATTAAACTCAGCTTGATGAACAAATTCCAATGGTGCACTTATGCTTTTGCTATAGGTAGCCCCGGTCAGTCGACGCTACGCCTGCAAGCCTATATTTCCTTTGCATCCTGTTAGGCCACTCTTTAAACTCCGGTGACCTCAAAATTGACCTGGCAAACACTATGTAACGTTTCGCGTAGAGATTACGTCACACTGCCTAACACCTTTCTCCGTTGTTTGCCATCCAGCGTCGTTTTCGATATTTTGAAGGGAGGGGGCACCTACCTCTCCCCGTCAGGCCGGAGGTTATTTGGATCTCATCGGGGCGAGTGTTAAGAAACAAACACTAGTTCCACGCCTTCAGGCCGTTTGAGAACCGCACCCTCCCAACTGGTGTAAACCAATTTGTCTCGGACCCGCCCTCCAACTGGTCTGAATCCAGCAAGGAGTCCTCTGAAGTTGCGTGTGAGAAAACGTGTCACCTTGTTATTTGATTATTACCTTATAGCTCCAACGAGCCGATTTCTATAAGACTTCGCCGGATCAACAATTCATCGAAAAATTTCATGAGCGGGGGTGGGTGCGCGATTAATAAATGAATGGTTACTTTGACAGATCTGAAATTGGTTCTTACCGAACTAACTAGCAACTTCACACTCGATACCGATTACATAGTCATATGTTCTGTAAGTCAGTCCCGGGTTTGCGCCTGGAACCGGTGTTGCCTCCTGTTAAAAGGTTCCGGCTCCCAACCTGGGATAATTATTTAGCTCCAAGTGGTCCCGGCCCCGACGCTGCGAACTTGACTTCCATTGAACGTAAGGCATGGTAAGTTAACTGGGAACGTAGCAAACATTACCTCTAGGTTAACCTCCCGTACAATTTACATAGTGACGACCAAACTGGGATAATTCAGTGACGACCGAATTAGTTCATTCCGGCTGAAAAGGAATTTTCTCCCCTTCAAGCCCCTGAGTTCACCTAACCCTCTAAAAAATTTGCCTCGTTGCCCCTCCCCCATACAGCTGGTATAGATCCGCCACTGACTGGGTGTGACTGGGAAGGCACTGTTCCGCAGGTAGGAACACGGGGGAGGGGCGAGTGGGGAGGGTGAGAACGCGGACTTCTGTACAGAGGGCCGATCAGCGGCGGGGTAACGCCCTCCCCAGCGGGCCTTACGGGCCCTCCACCGTCGCTCCCACTTCGATTCCGACCGGCGTCCGCCGCCCAACCCGCCGTGACGTCACCGGTGACCTCCCAGCCCACACTGCCGGCCGTATAAAGCTGGAGTGAGCGGCGAAGAGTACATTCCCACCTGCAGACTCACCCAGCAAACCTCATCATGAAGGTGGTGAGTACAGCAGGGGCTGGAGCTCGCCAAGCTCCCCTACCGATGGATAAGCACTCGGCCTCAAACAAATAGACAGAATAGTGTTATCCCTGCGAATTATTCCGCATCCATGCGAAGCTAGCATTAGCTCCCACCCGAAAAATTGAGCATGATAAGAATTAAACAAAAATGGTAGTTCAACTTCAAATTATTGTCTGGTTAGAAGCGTACTTGCGCAATAAAAGGTTAATCTTCCGGTAATGATGCCTTTAGTGAAATTTAACACACCGTTGTGTCCGACAGTTCGTTGCCCTGTCCGCTCTGCTCGCCTGTGCCAGCGCTGGACACATCGCCCCGGCCACCACCGTCCTGCGGGCTCCCAGCCACGACTCGGCCATCATCCAGAGCCACCGGTTCGGCGGCAACTTCGCCTACAGGACTGACGAGGCGCACGCCTACGCCTCGGTGGCTCCCGTCATCTCCACCGTGCGGCGTCCCGTCGGCGTGAGCTACTCCCACGGCGCACCCATCGTCAAGTCCACCACCGTGCATGCCGCCGCGCCCGTGGCCTACGCCGCCGCCCCCGCTCTGAGCTACGCTGCCGCCCCTGCTCTGAGCTACGCCGCCGCCCCCGCTCTGACCACCTACGCCGCTGCCCCCATCGGCCTCCACGGCTACGCCGGTCACGCCGGCTACGGCTACGGCCTGCACGGCTACGGCTACGGCCTGCCCCTGAGCATTGAGAAGGTGGAGGAGGCGGCGCCGGCCGTGGAAGCCGCCGAGTAAGCGGACCAGTGGCAGAGCTTGCTGATGCTAATGCCGTTCAGAGGTGACGCGAGCGCCAGTCTTCCTTCGTCAAAGCCTGGTGTGCTGCAGTTTGCCAGATCTGCTGTTTTGTGGCAGCTGGCAAAGGCGGCACACTGGCAATGAACTCGTCTGATGAGACCGCTGCTGATGTTGATACTGATGCTGATGGTACTGCAAAACTTCAGGTGAATGTCTGCTGGGTGACGAATCATCTTTATGCCCTCACTGAATATTATTGTTCATATCATTCTTCGTGTTGTGGACTGCACCGTATTATTTTTATATTCAAATGAATACAAAGGCACTGTCCCCTCACGCATTGGCTCTACAGCTAAAAAGAGTGCCGAAGGTAAGACATATGACAACTGAAGTGTCAGAGCTGTAGCCAAGAACTGTTGGATACACGGGAGCTGCAAGGTGTATGACTCCCCGTGGGTATCCATGAACTCTGGGTAAAGCACTTTAAACATAAAAATCACCAGGTATCCATCAAAACCTTCTTGGGGACATCCATCGATTTTTTGAGAAATCAAACTGTGAACAGGTGCATCTACCAGCAATTAGGCCCACTGGCGGATTCAAGGGGGGCAAAAAAGGCATTTGCTTCCCCCAAACGGAAAAAGCTCGCTTGCCCCCAAAGTGATCGACCTCTTTTTTCCCCCAGAGTTCAGTGCTTCAACTCTCAACTTCAAAAAGAACCAGTTAAGTTCAGTGTAAATATTGGGCCTTGAACTGGAAAAAATCTCTAGCCCATATTTTTCATCCCGTGACGTTTTTCTTCCTTTTCGCCTCAAAATACCCAAAATTCTACTGGCAAGTGATATTGTAGAGCAGCTGGCACGGCGGGACGTTTTTTTCCTTGTGACTTTGGTTTGCCCCCAAACCGACCGGCTAGATCCGCCACTGATTGAGTCATAAAATCATAAGAGATTGTTTATTTCGACCATTTTTGGGAGAAGGTGGATTCACTGATGGGATTAACCATCAATTCATGTTTAAGGGCATTCATCAGCAATCATGGCATAAAACTGTTCGCAATGGTATCGATCCACTGCACTAAAACGGGTAAACATTTACAGGTGGAAATCATAACATATTTAGTGCGTCTAAAAGGACAACCTTCTAAGCTTGTTTATCCGGTTATGGTGCAACCGGTTTTTCCGTAATGTTCCAACAGGCTAGTGAGAAGGTTCTGAAGATTTTTTGTCTCGGCAGTAGCTGAGAAATATGTCAGATCTGAAGAACATTTCTTGCCGAGCGCACCGCATTTAATGTTTTTGCAATATTGCAGATATGATCCGGGGAAGGCATATGTTTTCTTACTGCAGAGTGACACATAAGTCAACCCTCTACAAACCCAATATCGGCATGCTAGAATAGCATGAAGAGCAGTGCAATGATGTTTTTAGCTATCACACAGAAATTAACAACGAATGAGGGCAAGCAACAAATGCTAATGAAACCTGTTTAAGCTTAGATAGCCTGTAGGCAAGAGCACCACAAGCTCTGCGGTTCACATTTTGATAGATTGTGCAAGATGGTTTTACTCTCGCCGTGAGGATAAGTTCCTAACCCAGGAATGCCTTGGGATGTGCGGTCATAAGCAGTCAGGCTGGAAGGGAATATTTCTGTTTTTGTGTTTACGGTTCATGGTCCCGTGAGAACACTGTGAACTGCGGCGTGTTTTGCCGTTTGCGCCGGCTGACCAATTAATTTCCTTCTAACCGCACTGTGAATACGTTTTTTTCTCCAATGATTTTTAAGGTTTTCTAAGGCCATGCCATCTAGAACATGGCAACACAAGCGAAGTGAGTGGGACACAAGTGACCATTTTCTAGCATCTACGTCCATACATGATATATTTCCAGTAAAGCGATACATAAAGCATACACGTATATCACGCGCTACTATGACACCCCGGCGCGGGGCCCCTACATAACGTCGGGGGCATCAGCGCGGCAAAGCTCGAGGCTTAAAGCCATCGGCAGAGAGAAGCAGTACAAAGCATCATGACATACATACGCTGGTAAAAACGCAAAAATAGCTTAAAATTCCATCCTCACCACAGCACACTCAGCAAGGACATAGATGACCACATCACGGCTCGGTCCGGCCGGCAGCCCCGCGCTTCAAACATCATGCGGCCGCAGCGCCCAGAGCAAACGCCGCGCGCCCGCCCGCGCGAGCCAAGCGCGCCACCAGCGTCACGGCCGCGCCCGCCGCGAGCCACACCGGCACAGCCGCCAGCTACACCAGCGCCACTCCGCGCCCGCACAACCAACACCACGGCAGACCGACGTCAGCGCACGCACGGCGGCGCGCCCACGGAGCCAGGCAGCGCGCCCGGCGCGCGCACCACGCAGAGCGCCCCGCCGTCAGGGGCCACCCGCCGGCACGCCGCCCGGGACCGCCGCCGGCAGCAGCCAGCGCCATCCCGGTCGCCCAGCCGCGCGCCCCACCAGGCGCACCCCCGAGGCAGGGGCAGCCCGGCCAGGACGCGGCCGGGCAGGACACCCCGAGCCGAGCTGCCGAAGCAAATATGTTGTCAGTTTCGGAGGGAGAGGACAGTGATAGTTGTTGCCGCACGAGAATGAGATTGAGCAGGCGAGACTGAGGGAGAGCACGGCAGTTGGGGGGCTGATTCAGGAACAGGTAGTAGGGTGTCGGAGGCAGGCCTGTAACGACGCCTGAGGTCTACCGCATAGTTAAGTTTCCGCGCCAAGTCATGTAAAAGATTTTAATCTGGGTTATTGAGGCGACATTATCTTGAGTTATTTTACCAGGCGAGATGGAAATAAGTGCGCTTTCTATTCTTAAGGAATATGTACTAACCTAGTAACTGTCAATAAATAGCTTTTGTACAACTTTTTTAAAGAATGACTTAGACTTAGGCACATCAGCTATATCTCTTATCTGTGACGAAACAATTAAATTCCAGGCACGTGGAGCACAGACGAAGAGAGAGAACTTTCTGTAGACAGTGGGTGCATAAGGGACTACAAAATGGCTGTTCTGTCTGAAATTTCTCTGGTAGTTACTATCAGTTCTAAGAGTGAAATATGTGCTTAGGGGGGGACGGTAGAGCGCCAGAAAGAAAGTCATGTAGGACCTTCAGAGTTACAAATTTGATTAGATCATTTAACTTGAGAATATTATACTTTTTGAAGAGGGGACTGGAGTGGGCAAGTCTTTCTGCTTGGTCAATTATTCGAACACTTTTTTCTGTAGGACCGATAATTTGTTCAATTTGTATGTAAAGGTATTTCCCCAAATTTGGAGTCCATACAAGAGGGTGGGAAGTATGAGAGCATTGTATAGCAGGAGAAGCTGTTTGGGTTCTAAGAAATATTGAGCTCTTTTCATTAGACCTATATTTCTTGACAATGTATTTTCTACGTTTTTTATATGAGAGACCCACCTCAGATCCTCGTCAATTGAGACCCCTAAGTATTTAGTAGTAAATGAACGGGCAAGCGTTATACCATTGATGTTGATAGAGAAGTCTTTACTGGTAGTGGGAAATAACTGATAAACTGATTTTTTTACATTCAGCGTAAGCCTGTTGCAATTTAGCCAGGAGGTTATATCACCGAGACTTTTATTGATGTTAGTCAATAGTTCTTCACGAGTATTGGAAGAGAAAAAGAGTGCAGTGTCGTCAGCAAAAAGCAAAAATTTTGGGATTTGAGTGCTGTTTTTGATATCATTAATATAAAGCAAGAATAGGAGGGGACCAAGGACACTACCTTGTGGTACACCTAGTGGGATATGAGCAGGGGTACTGGATTTGACATTGTTTACTTTAACATATTGACTTCGATTGGATAGATAAGTTTTGAAAAAATTTAGTTCTTTGTTTTTGACGCCATAATTACTAAGTTTCGATAGAAGAATTGAGTGATTGACTGTATCGAAGGCCTTGGACAAATCAAGATAGATGGCAGCACAAGCTTTTTTGGAGACAAGTGATGAAGTTATGTTATCATAGAGAATTGAGATCGGCATGTACGTGCTGTGCTTGGGTCGGAAGCCAAATTGATTTTCATTAATAATATTATTGAAAGTAAGAAAATCCAGAACTTGTTTGTATACGATTTTTTCTAATACCTTGGAGAGAACAGGGAGAATCGAGATAGGTCGATAGTTTGTAAAGTTAGTACGATCGCCTGATTTAAACACAGGAATTACCACAGCAGTTTTGAGTTGATCAGGAAAAATACCAACAGAAAGGCAGAGATTAAATAGGTGAGTAATATGGGGAGATATAGTAGAACATAAACATTTCAAAATTTTGGAGCTTATGCCATCAAATCCAGCACCTGTGCTTCCTAGCGAATTGATAATATTCTCAGTTATGAAAGTCGTGACAGGAGAGAATAGAAAAGAATTGGATACTTCATTGTCAAGATAATTGAGAGGATCCGAAGTGGGTTGGGGGAGAACCGCATCAAGGGAGGTGGCTATTGTGGAGAAAAACTTATTGAAATGCTGGGCAATTTTTGAGGGGTCTGAGATCGAGGCACCTTCATATTGGAAATTTTCTGGGAGTTCCTTGAATACTTTACTTTTTCTAACTATACTTAGGAGGGTGTCCCAGAGCTTTACTGGGTTGGACTTATATTCTTCAAATTTACGTTGAAAATAATTTCTTTTTGCTGTTCGCAGAATTGCAGTAAGGAGTTGTGATATTTTTTGTAGGCTACTTCATCCGATTTACTTCTTGATGATATAAATTTCCTATGCAGGTCACTTCTTTTGTTAATGCATTTTAGAAGATGGTACGAGATCCATGGCTGGATGGGGACAGTCCGTCTATGTGTTTTTTTAATTCTCAAATTATCTACTTCTGTGGTGATAGTTCGTTGGAGAGATTCTGTTGCAATGTTTGGATCGTTTATTGAGAAAAAATCGGTAAGCCTAAAGAGTATGTTTTGCTTCAAGATGTCGATCTTCCTAAAGTCAAATGGAAATTGAGATGGAGGAGAAGTTTTCAACTTTTCCAATTTTGTTTTTAGCTGTAGCCAGATAGGGAGGTGGTCACTGATGTCTGTGACAATAACTGAGGATGAGTGTAGTAAAGAGGTGTCGTTACAAAAAAATTGTCAATAAGTGTTTGGGAGTTAGATGTTATCCTAGTGGGAACCGAGATGCATGGAAAGAACCCCAAGGAAGAAAGTGCATGAAGAAAACAGCGAGATGGCTCATGAGAATCTGATTTCAAAATATCAAAGTTAAAGTCACCTCCCATGATGCATACTTTATTTTCATTTGAGATGGTGTCTGCAGTAGCTTCTATGTAGTCAATGAAAAGAGCTGATGGATAGGAGGGAGATCTATACAGCGCACCAATGATAATATTAAAGGCGAGGGGGTTAGTAACTTCCAGAAAGACTGATTGATGGCTCACGGATTTTGATTCAAGATTGTTTCTCCTGCTATAAGAGAGGGTTTTACAGATGTAGACTCCAGCCCCTTTCCCTTTGCTTTCAGGTGGTGATGAAGTCTCAAAAGAATAACCAGGAATATTGTATGAAGATTCAAGTCCAGGGGATAACCAGAGTTCAGAGACTAGAATAATTTGGGGTTTAGGCTTAATGCGTGAGATGAAGAGGTTAAGTGCGTCAAAATTTTTGGGAAGAGATCTGATGTTCAAATGTATGACTGAGATCTGGTTTGGTTCAAAATTGCTCTTGTGGACATCTGAGATAGAATTATAGCAGCATGAGTCAAGAATGTTTTGCACACTACCCGCAATAAATTTTGTGTCATCATCAAGTTCTGAAAAATTGGGACGATATCTAGAATAATTGGCAATGGAGCACAGTTTTACAGATGAAGACACTAAACAGCTCCAAATTCCAACAACAGAAAGAAAACTATTGGTCAACGAAGAGAAAAATATATATATATGGGGGCTAATAGAACCACAGGGAGTATGTATCTGCGCCAGACAATAGCTAGGTGGACCAACCAGTAACAGGTACAATCTAATGGGTGGGGGGTGAGACACTAAGTTTAAGCTATCATATTAAGTATTGGGTATTGGCATTTCTCAAATAAAGCACTAGAAATTTAGAGTATCCATGCAAAAAAAAAGAAATGACCTTGAGAGTGCTCCAGATGATGTCATGCCATCGCACTTGACATCGGCTCAGCTGGGCCAGAAAAAAGTCAGCTCCTCCAGTTGGTGAAGACCTGAAGGAGTCATGAAACTGGTTAGACAATAACTAATATAATTTTCATAGATCAGGCAAGACGAGCTCATATGAAATTATGTGAGAACAACCAGAATCTATAACAGTTTCCAATTGAGGAATGACTTAGTTTGACTGAGATTTGACAGATAATTCAACAAAAAAAAAACTTTGGGGCAACAACTGAAAATACAACTAATAGTGAGACCGCTGATAGTCTGGTGAGAACATATGATGGGAGGAACAGAGGAGAAAAAAAGAGAAAAAAAGTGACTGAGGAAAAAAAAATGCATATGTTTTCAAATGGCAGCTCAGGTTTGGGGTCCCCCAGAAGTCTAGACCTTATAAGTTGTTGCTGTGCACGTAAGAGGAGAAGACGGCCGAGCCCCCTCTCCAAGCGGGAGCGGCACAGGCTGCACCACCGAAGACGGGAGCACCCCCGGCCCCCAGCCGAGCGCAAGCCGGCCATCTGCGGAGGGACGGCAGGCGTGAGAACCGGCATTGGCCTTGCAGGTGTTAAGGTGTCACCCATATTGCCCCCTGACTCGCAAGCCAGCACCCCAACAGGCTGGCCAAGGGCATCTCCCTTGGACCCAGACAAGAGTGGAGGCCCCACACCCACGGCCACAGCATAGGCTCCTCCATCAGCTTTGGGGGAGCCAACCGCCCCACCGGATGCATGGGCCCTGTCACCATCCACACTCAATGAGGCTGCCGACTGCTCCACAGAGCACATGTCCCTTGGGCCGCCCGACTCATCTGAATCCTTGGTAACCAAACCAGATTCGGTCGGGCTAGTCAGATCCCCGGAATGGGCGTCAGCAGAAGAACCAGGGACAGCACCCAGGCAGCCCGAACCCGACCCATCGGCAGACAACACAGAGGCCCCACCATCTCCAGGACCCTGGGCAGCAGCAACTCTCTCGCGCTCATCCAACCCGTGCAAGGGAGCCATGCCCAGGCTCCCACCCCTCTCCGGCGCCCCCACACGCACTCCAGCCTGGCCAGAGACAGTTCCCTCCCAGCACACATCCCAACCCCTTGTTCAGCGCACAACTTTAGGATATCCTCTTTTGATGTTCCCACCATGATCTCAGTTGCCCTCACACAATTGCGGAATTTCACAAAAATGCGACCACTACTCGTATAGTATGACTGAAATGGAGATGTTTCACGGGGGCTATGGAGGCTCTGCAACACCTTCACTACAGCCAAGCGCTCAGCTGTCAGACTTTCGTGAATTATGAGTCCATGTCGAGTAGGCCTTGTCCTGCGACTATAAACATACATTCTCTGCTCTAAGTAGGCAAAAGCGAACCAGTATGACTTTTTTGTTTCGGAGCCTGTGGCAGGCTGTCATCTCTCCATGAGTTACTGACACCCCAAGGTGCTCCCTCATCAGTCTGGACGCTACAGTACGGGTATCCTCATTATCCTGCGGAGGAGGTACAGCCTTCCCTGATAGTAGAAGTGTGTACTTCCGGCTGTACTGGGCTAGCTCCTCCACAGAACTCCCCAGCTGTTGTTGGGCAGACCCTAATTTGGTTTGTTGAGCAGAGAGATAGGACTGGGCCTCTGCTACAGCAGTATAGGACTTATCGAGAGCAACAAAACCTTTCTCAACAGCCTCTCTACGATCAATATTTTCTGAGACTTTAATTTGAGTTTCTGTCATCTCTGAGCGCAGTTCTTTCAACTCGTCCTTTACGTTTTGAAGCTCTTTTTTATAGGACTCTACTTCTTCTTTGAGAGTTTCAATTGTACTTTCCAAAAACTTAATGGAAGGCTTCATGGTTTTGAAGCGCAGTCCAGGGTTCAAGAACACAGAGCAGACACAAAATTACCAACACCCCACACTATATCTGCTATTTAGCAGTGAAGATATAATTTAGGTCGGTCCACCTAACAATGTAAGCAACTAAACAAAGACGGCCAGCGCCATATATGTCCGCAGAAATCTAATGTACTTTCTGAGAGCAAATTGGAATGAATGTCGTACCACTCCTCTCCCCTGCCACGCCTGGAAGTTTACTCACCACTCAAAAATGACAAATAAAGAGAAAACTTGTTGTAGGATCTCTGTCGTGGTTATCTCACCCTAAGTTATAGAACTACGGTTTTCATTATCCCTTGCCCGAGACAGACCAGAGCAACGCACTGAATGTTTCGACGATTGCAGTAAAGATGGCGTCCGCGGGTGTTGACACCACAGACTGCAAATAAATTGTTCAATCAGTAGCCTTAATTGAACACTAAAGTCGATCAGTCGCGAATTTACAAGACCCAGACCAAATTAAACTGGGATCTACAAGAAAAAATTCAGTTCAAGGCTCCTCACAATCTGAAAAGCGGGTAATCTATAATACTATAACAGAATTATGCACACACCTCAACCTAGAGAGCACCGCAGCGGAGCAGGCACGTCCGACACCCAAGGCAGGATCGAAAGGAAATCTTTAAATGTTTTTAGCACTCTTGGAAATGTTTTCCACCGTATAGTGAGAGACGTACATACATTCCTCTGTATGCTTCTGTATACTTCTAGCATTGACTTTTTATATACAAAATTGCATACCTCATACTGAATAATGTCTTCTGAACGATACATTGGGTTAAATACCCTTAACCTATGACCTGTGGTATTGATCTTGACCTTCATGTGGGATGACTTTAAATAAGATTCCCGATTATATGACATTATTACGTCACAACTCAGTCGATAGTGGATGCAAAATTGTGCGACCGCACGTGTACGACAGTCCCAAGATATAGGTCTGGATTTGAAAGCCAATATGTAAAAAAGTTATGACCGATTTTCAACATTACGGCGCCGACTGGCACACTTAGAAATTCTCTCAGATGTAGCCAATTAGCATTCTCCGGCTGTGGGTGGTTCTCGACCCCTGGGAAAAAAGTTAGAGGGCGCTTTAGACAGTCTCCACTGTGCGTGTTAAATACTAAATTCATTGCATAGCCTTTGGCAAAGAACGCCGAGAAGTTTATTAATGACTATTAATGGTGACGGAGGGGAGGGGGCAGGGGGTTACTAGTTCATTTACGGGAAGAGAGTCATAGCTTTCTAAACACCAGGAAGTCCACGTGGTGTACCGGGATGTCCCTGTCCAAAAGGATGATCACCTACATTTATTATACAAAGGGTAGCCCACACAACTTTCTGTTCCCGCATGCTCCTCTGCCCCATATTGTCATCCCCGAAAAAAATTTAGGGGATTCCTCTTAAAGATCTCAAAGACCGCAGTGATTCCAAGAAAACAACCGCGATTTAACCCTATTTCCGGCAGGGGGGGCTAATATTGCCCCCCTAAGGTTTTTCAAAAATATCTCCGAAACGGCTTGCGATAGAACTTTGAAACTTCCTGACTTTTCCTAAAACTAGTACAGGCAGGTTTTCTGAAATTGTTAATATTATATATTTACCAGGGGTGGAGCTATGGCTGGGTTTTGGGGAGGTTCTATCCACAAACCAAGTATTATCGTATGCGATGGGTTCTTTGTAAAAGGAAGCCGTCTCTGCTGATCCTGATACCAGTTATATGGTTTTATTATATCATTTTTATGTGAGATGATAGTGCATTCACAATTGTCACTATTTGTATTCATCAGGGGCGGTTACAGCAGTTCAAAATGGGGGGGAATGTTATCAAGAAGGACTAAACGTTAGTAAGTGAGAAGACTGCTTACAGCCGTGCCAGGACGAATACAATTGGGTATATGAAAATTCAAAATAGTTATAACCAAATTCTAGATTACCAGAGGCGTGTCCAGTCACTACACATTTTCAAAATGCATATTCCCAGCCAGTATCACCGCCGCGACTCAATATCGTTGTATATTAAAAATGTGTTTCCAATCACCCCCACCCGCCCCCCCCACGACGAGAGTCCTTGATCCGCCTATGTCACCCCCTTTCCCAGAGCTGCCATGGGAGGGTAAAAATTATCAGAAATAAATTTCAACTAGTCGAGGGACTAATATACTCATGCATACCACTCGCATATTGTTGGGATGTATTTTACCCCACTGTTTTACCTTACTGCATCCGCCCCTGATGAGTTTTTCACTTTTTTTCATTTATTTATGTGTCAAAGATGCCAAGCAGTATATCACGGCTTCTAATCCGCGTAACAAAAACTTTTTAGGTTGTATATATTTCCCCTCATAGTCCTGGTCCTGGAACTGCCATTGAATTTCGAATTTTTGCGTAACTCGAGTATATGACAATTTTGGGTCAATTATTTGTAAATCTGAACTAGTTTTGTGAAAATCGTACAACAGAGACAAGGGTTATGGAAAATCTAAAAAATACACAAAAATTGTATATTTTGCACGACTTTCTCCTTAAAAATCAAAATTTTGAAATTTTCTTTTTTCAAAATAAAGTTTAGCGTCAGGGGAATCTATAGCACTTTGAATTTTCAAAATCGGCCGGTTAGATTACGAGATCTTAGGGGGGCCGATATTGCCCCCCCCTGCCGGAAATAGGGGGTAGCCGGGAGTCTGACGGAAATAGGGTTAACTGGTCTTTCAGTGGAATACAATGAGGAAGTTGAAAATGGCTGAGAGAATCAACAAGTAGGAATTTTAGGTAATTTTTGGTGTGATTTCAAACCGTTTTTTCCATGGTTTTCTTCGTGAATATACAAGATCATAGAACTGGATTTTTTAATTGACAGGTTTTTCTTCACACATCCCTTTGAAAAATGCCACCGTTGCTTAGAGCACGTATGAAAAACACGCTAAAACATTTTTAATCTTTGGTTATGATACAAAAACATAGCTGTGGCAAGGCAACCATCAAAACTTTATAATCTATCAGGTAAAATCATCTGTAGATTTTGTTCATTATTTTGCTGTCTCTAGTCTGACGTCGGAAACCCGCGTCTGACGGTCTCAACCATTGGAAATTGCATATGAACAAATAATTTCCTGCTGCTCTCGTATCTCACCCCGGGATATGTAAAGGAAAACATCTGAGTAGATGGGAGGAGTCAATATTTCCAGTTATAATGTTGTGAGCAAACAAAGCTTAGTATTTGACGCGTCTACTCACCAGGCTCGAGATCTTGAAATGGGCAATAATACCAGAAAAAGACAGAGATCCTGAAGGCTGTGAGGAGTGTGCGTGAGAGAAAATTCGGATGAAAAGTGTATATTGAATTTTATCTAATTTCTCTAGTAAACCTTTTCAGTCACCACTGTAAATCACAACCACACTTTAAAATGGACAGAATGTTTCCGCAACACCCGTGGCCCTCACGGGTTCCGCCGTCGCTCTCACTTCAATTCCGACCGGCGTCCGCCGCCCAACCCGCCGTGACGTCACCGGTGACCTCCCAGCCGACACTGCCAGCCGTATAAAGCTGGAGTGAGCGGCGAAGAGTACATTCTCATCTGCAGACTCACCCAGTCAGCTTCATCATGAAGGTGGTGAGTACAGCAGGGTCTGGAGCTCGCCAAGCTCCTGTATCGATGGATAAGCACTCGGCCTCAAACAAATAGACAGAATAGTGTTATCCCTGCGAATTATTCCGCATCCATGCGAAGCTAGCATTAGCTCCCACCCGAAAAATTGAGCCCGATAAGAATTAAACAAAAATGGTAGTTCAACTTCAAACTATTATCTGGTTAGAAGCGTACTTGCGCAATAAAAGGTTAATCTTCCGGTAATGACGCGTTTGGTGAAATTTAACACGCAGTTGTGTCCGACAGTTCGTTGCCCTGTCCACTCTGCTCGCCTGTGCCAGCGCCGGACACATCGCCCCCGCCACCACCCTTCTGCGGGCTCCCAGCCACGACTCTGCCGTCATCCAGAGCCACAGGTTCGGTGGCAACTTCGCCTACCGCACTGACGAGGCCCACGCCTACGCCTCGGTGGCTCCCGTCATCTCCACCGTGCGGCGTCCCGTCGGCGTGAGCTACACCCAGGGTGCACCCATCGTCAAGGCCACCACCGTGCATGCCGCCGCGCCCGTGGCCTACGCCGCCGCCCCCACTCTGAGCTACGCTGCCGCCCCCGCTCTGAACTACGCCGCCGCCCCTGCTCTGACCACCTACGCCGCTGCCCCCATCGGCCTCCACGGCTACGCCGGTCACGCCGGCTACGGCTACGGCCTGCACGGCTACGGCTACGGCCTGCCCCTGAGCTTTGAGAAGGTGGAGGAGGCGGTGCCGGCCGTGGAAGCCGCCGAGTAAGCGGAACAGTGGCAGAGCTTGCTGATGCTAATGCCGTTCAGAGGTGACGCGAGCGCCAGTCTTCCTTCGTCAAAGCGTGGTGTGCTGCAGTTTGCCAGATCTGCTGTTTTGTGGCAGCTGGCAAAAGTGGCACACTGGCATTGAACTCGTCTGATGAGACCGCTGCTGATGTTGATACTGATGCTGATGGTACTGCAAAACTTCAGGTGAATGTCTGCTGAGTGAAGAATCATCTCTATGCCCTCAATGAATTTTATTGTTCATATCATTCTTCGTGTTGTGGACTGCGCCGTATTATTTTTATATTTAAATGAATACAAAGACACTGTTTCCTCAAGCATTGACTCTACAGCTAAAAAGAGTGCCGAAGTTAAGACATATGACAACGGAAAGCTCCGAGGTGTAGCCGAGAACTGTCGGATACACGGGAACTTTTGCAAGGTGCATGACTCCTCGTGGGTATCCATGAACTCTGGGTAAAGCACTTTACACATAAAAATCCCGAGGTATTAATAAAAACCTTCTTCGGGATATCAATCGTTTTTTCAGAGATCAAACTGTGAACAGGTGCATCTAACAGCGATTGGGCCCAGTGGTGGATCCAAGGGGGGCAAAAATAGCATTTCCCCCAAACTGAAAAGCTCGGGGCAAAACTATGCTTTTGCCCCCCCAAAAAGTAATCGACCCCTTTTTCCCCGAGAGTTTAGTGCTTCAACTCTCAACTTCAAAAAGAACCAGTTAAGTTCAGTGTAAATATTGGGCCTTGAACTGGAAAACTATCTCTAGTCCATATTGTTCATCCCGTGACGTTTCTTTCTTTTTTTGCTTTTCGCCTCAAAATACCCAAAATTCTACCGGCAAGTGATATTGTAGAGCATCTGTTACGGCGGGACGTTTTTTCCGTTTGACTTTGGTTTGCCCCTCCCAAACCGACGGACTGGATCCGCCACTGATTGAGCCATAAAATCATAAGATTGTTTATTTCGACCATTTTTGGGAGAACGTGGATTCACCGATGGGACTAACCGTCAATTCATGTTTAAGGGCATTCATCAGCGATCATGGCATAAAACCCTTCGCAATGGTATCGATCCACTGCACTAAAACGGGTATACATTCACAGGTGGAAATCATAACATATTTGGTGCGTCTAAAAGGACAACCTTCTAAGCTTGTTTATCCGGTTATGGTGCAACCGGTTTTTCCGTTATGTTCCAACAGGTTAGTGAGAAGGTTCTGAAGATTTTTGTCTCGGCAGTAACTGATAAATATGTCAGATCTGAAGAACATTTCTCGCCGAGCGCACCGCATTTAATGTTTTTGCAATATTGCAGCTATGATCCCGGGAATGCACGTGTTTTTTTACTGCAGAGTGACACATAAGTCAACCCTCTAGAAACGCAATATCGGCATGCTAGAATAGCATGAAGGGCAGTGCAATGATGTTTTTAACTATCACACAGATATTAACAACGAATGAGGGCAAGCAACAAATGCTAATGAAACCTGTTTAAGCTTAGATAGCCTGTAGGCAAGAGCACCACAAGCTCTGCGGTTCACATTTTGATAGATTGTGCAAGATAGTTTTACTCTCGCCGTGAGGATAAGTTCCTACCGCAGGACTGCCTTGGGATGTGCGGTCATAAGCAGTTATGACTGGAAGGGAATATTTCTGTTTTTGTGTTAACGTTTCATGGCCCCGTGAGAGCACTGTGAACTGCGGCGTGTTCTGCCGTTTGCGCCGGCTGACCAATTAATTTCCTTCTAACCGCAATGTGAATACGTTTTTTCTCCAATTATTTTTAAGGTTTTCTAAGGCCATGCCATCTAGAACATGGCAACAAAAGCGAAGTGAGTGGGACACAAGTGACCATTTTCTAGCATCTTTAAATGTTTTTGGCACTCTTGGAAATGTTTTCCACCGGAGAGTGGGAGACGTACATTCCACTGTATGCTTCTGTATACTTCTAGCATTGACTTTTTATATACAAAATTGCATACCTCATACTGAATAATGTCTTCTGAACGATACATTGGGTTAAATAACCTTAACCTGTGACCTATGGTATTGATCTTGACCTTCATGAGGGGTGACTTTAAATAAGATTCCCGATTATATGACATTATTACGTCACAACTCAGTCGATAGTGGATGCAAAATTGTGCCACCGCACGTGTACGACAGTACCAAGATATAGGTCTGGATTTGAAAGTCAATATGTAAAAAAGTTATGACCGATTTTCAACATTACGGCACCGACTGGCCCTCTTAGAAATTCTCTCAGATGTAGCCAATTAGCGTTTACCGGCTGTGGATGGTTCTCGGCCCCTGGGAAAAATAGGTTAGAGGGCGCTCTAGACAGTCTCCACTGTGTGTGTTAAATATCAAATTCATTGCATAGCCTTTGACAAAGAACGCCGACAAGTTTATTAATGACTATTAATGGTGACGGAGGGGAGGGGGCAGGGGTTACTAGTTCATTTCCGGGAAGAGAGTCTTAGCTTTCTAAACACCAGGAAGTCCACGTGGTGTACCAGGATGTCCCTGTCCAAAAAGATGATCACCTACATTTATTGTACAAAGGGTAGCCCACACCACTTTCTGTTCCCGCATGCTCCTCTGCCCCATATTGCCATCCCCGAAAAATATTTAGGGGATTCCTCTTAAAGATCTCAAAGACTGCAGTGATTCCAAGAAAACAACCCCCATTTAACTGGTCTTTCAGTGGAATACAATGAGGAAGTTGAAAATGGCTGAGAGAATCAACAAGTAGCAATTTTAGGTAATTTTTGGTGTGATTTCAAACCGTTTTTCCATGGTTTTCTTCGTGAATATACAAGATCATAGAACTGGATTTTTTAATTCACAGCTTTTTTCTTCACACATCCCTTTGAAAAATGCCACCGTTGCTTAGAGCACGTATGAAAAACACGCTAAAACATTTTTAAGTCTTTGGTTATGATACAAAAACATAGCTGCGGCAAGGCAACCATCAAAACTTTATAATCTATCAGGTAAAATCATCTATAGATTTTGTTCATTATTTTGCTGTCTCTAGTCTGACGTCGGAAACCTGCGTCTGACGGTCTCAACCATTGGAAATTGCATATGAACAAATAACTTCCTGCTGCTCTCGTATCTCACCCCGGGATATGTAAAGGAAAACATCTGAGTAGATGGGAGGAGTCAATATTTCCAGTTATAATGTTGTGAACAAACAAAGCTTAGTATTGGACGCGTCTACTCACCAGGCTCGAGATCTTGAAATGGGCAATAATACCAAAATAAGACAGAGATCCTGAAGGCTGAGAGGAGTGTGCGTGAGAGAAAATTTGGATGAAAAGTGTATATTGAATTTTATCTAATTTCTCTAGTAAACCTTTTCAGTCACCACTTCAAATCACAAACACATTCTAAAAGGGACAGAATGTTTCGACAACACCCGTGGCCCTCACGGGTCCTCCACCGTCGCTCCCACTTCGATTCCGACCGGCGTCCACCGCCCAACCCGCCGTGACGTCGCCGGTGACCTCCCAGCCCACACTGCCGGCCGTATAAAGCTGGAGTGAGCGGCGAAGAGTACATTCTCACCTGCAGACTCACCCAGCAAACCTCATCATGAAGGTGGTGAGTACAGCAGGGTCTGGAGCTCGCCAAGCACCTGTATCGATGGATAAGCACTGGACCTCGAAACAAATCGATAGAACGATGTTATCCCTTCAAATTATTCCGCATCTAAGCGAAGCTAGCATTATCTCCCACCCGAAAAATTGACCCTGATAAGTATCTCAACAAAAATAGCAATTCAACTTCAAATTATTATCTGGTTACAAGCGTATTTGCGCAATGAAATGGTTAACCTTCCGGTAATGATGCCTTTGGTGAAGCTTAACACGCCGTTGTGTCCGACAGTTCGTTGCCCTGTCCGCTCTGCTCGCCTGTGTCAGCGCCGGACACATCGCCCCGGCCACCACCGTCCTGCGGGCTCCCAGCCACGACTCGGCCATCATCCAGAGCCACCGGTTCGGCGGCAACTTCGCCTACAGGACTGACGAGGCGCACGCCTACGCCTCGGTGGCTCCCGTCATCTCCACCGTGCGGCGTCCCGTCGGCGTGAGCTACTCCCACGGCGCACCCATCGTCAAGTCCACCACCGTGCATGCCGCCGCGCCCGTGGCCTACGCCGCCGCCCCCGCTCTGAGCTACGCTGCCGCCCCTGCTCTGAGCTACGCCGCTGCCCCTGCTCTGAACTACGCCGCCGCCCCTGCTCTGACCACCTACGCCGCTGCCCCCATCGGCCTCCACGGCTACGCCGGTCACGCCGGCTACGGCTACGGCCTGCACGGCTACGGCTACGGCCTGCCCCTGAGCATTGAGAAGGTGGAGGAGGCGGCGCCGGCCGTGGAAGCCGCCGAGTAAGCAGACCAGTGGCAGAGCTTGCTGATGCTAATGCCGTGCAGAGGTGACGCGAGCGCCAGTCTTCCTTCGTCAAAGCGTGGTGTGCTGCAGTTTGCCAGATCTGCTGTTTTGTGGCAGCTGGTAAAGGTGGCACACTGGCATTGAACTCGTCTGATGAGGCCGCTGCTGATTTTGGTACTGATGCTGCTGGTACTGCAAAACTTCAGGTGAATGTCTGCTGAGTAAAGAATCATCTCTATGCCCTCAGTGAATGTTATTGTTCATCTCATTCTTGGTGTTGTGGACTGCGCCGTATTGTTTTTATATTTAAATGAATACAAAGACACTGTCCCCACAACCATTGGCTCTAAAGCTAAAAAGAGGTGCCGTAAAACATATGACAACGGAAGGCTCAGAGGTGTAGCCAATAATTGTTGGATACTCCGGAACTTTTGCAAGGTGCATGGCTCCTCGGGGGTATCCATGAAGTCTGAGTAAATCACTTCACACATAAAAATCACTCTTTTTTACCAGTCCATCACACCACCATTAAAAGGCATCCATAAAAACCTTCTTAGGGATATCCAGCGATCTTTGAGTAATCAAATTGTGGACAGATGCATCTAGCAGCGATTGGGCCATGAAGTCATAAGCGAGTATATACGTCGACCATTTTTGGGAGAGGTGAATTTAACACGCGCATTGACGGGGGGCGGGTACCCGCCCCCCTCGGGTTTTTCGGAGATAGTAGAAAAACGGCGGCGCGTAGCGCCGCCGTACTTGGTATACCTTTTCCCTCATCATTTTTACAACTTCTGTGAAAATTTTAAGGTTAGGTCATCTCAGGTCAGGTCACCAGTACAGGTCAAGTGACCCGACCTCAAAAAAAGTTTAAGATAGCATAAGTCGGAGGAGGGTGAACTTATCCCATTGAAACTCATATCACATAATGGCCCCACCGAGTTCTCTAAAATATGTTCCGGTATTTTTGATATCGATGACTTAAGGTCAGGTACGAGGCATGACCTCTCCATTGGAAATACATGGGAAAAATGGTTTTTACGGAATAACTCAGTAACGGATGGTGATAGAGCATTTATTTTAGCTGCATTAGACTCGCCTAGGCTTTGCAGTTCTAATGATATGCATTTTATATAATTTGACCATGACCTGACCTCAGGTCAGGTCAAATCCTTGAATTGACCTGGCAAGGTCAAATTATATATCATTCGATTCGGCTTGCTAAGAGGATTCATATAGTTCAAGTCGTTTTGCTCTATCTTTACTTGTTCAGACGTAATGGCCGAAAAACTGAATTTACATGTTATCCCTATGACGGGCATGTTTTGACCTCTCGTGACCTTAAATGTGACCTGACAAAAAAATGGTTCAAATGTTTTCGATGGAGAAGTGGATGGGCAGCCTAACGCCGTTTACCGTTTTTCGCTACCTACCGTGGTTCTCGAGATCTTAGGGGGGGGCGGGTACCCGCCCCCCGTCAATGCGAAGGTGGCTCAGACCCCCGTCAATGCGCGTGTTAACCGATGGGGTTAGCCGTCAATTCAAATTGAGGGGCATCCATCAGCAATCGTGGCATAAACCCCTCCGCAATGGTATCGATCCACTTCAATAAAAACGGGTATGCATTGACAGGTGGAACGCAAAACATATTCAGGGTGTCGAAAAGGAAAACCTTCTGTACTTATATATAGCTTATTATGATAGTTTGACTCTCAGAGTGTGGAAAGCTCCAACGTGAGACCACCTGGGGGTCTGGAGTTGTGAGTAGTTACGGTTGGAATGGAAGATTTCCGTTTTTGTGTTCAAGTTTCACGGACTCGCGAGAACACTGCACTGCGGCATGTTCTGCCGCTTGCCTCGGCTGGCCAATCAATTTCTTTCCAACCGCACCGTGAATACATGTTTTTTCGCCAATGATATTAATGTTTTCTGAGGCCATTTAGTGCAGTACATGACAACATTAACAAAATGACTGGGACAAAAGTGACCATTTTCTTGCATTTTAGGCGTTTTTGGCACGTTTGAAAATTTTTAGCACCGGGTATGTAAGAGAAGGGCCACAGTATACTTCTGTATACTTTTAGCATTTACTTCTTACAAACAAAATGGCATACGTCATACTAAGTAATATCTTTTGATCGATTCACTGGGATCAGTGTACTTGACCTGTAAACATTGGTCTTGATCTTGAACTGCATGTGGGAGGACCTTGATTTATAATCTCGATTATGTGACATTATTATGTTACCACTCGATCTATAGTGCAGACGGATTTGTGCGACTGCACGACGGCGACGGTCTCAAAATATAGGTCTGCCTTTGAAAGCAAAAAATTAAAAAGGCAAATAATTTTCAACATTTCGTCGCCAATCGGCATGCTTATGATTCTTTTTTTCAGATTTTCCCCACTTAAGGGATCCATTTATTCTGAATTACAATTTTTATTCTGAATCGCAATTTTGAAGGACTTCAGTTACAGTGATGGATCAAGGATATCACCAAAGGGCATAGGCAAATTTTCAACAAGACCCCAATAAACCATCTGGGAAGAGGGAGGGGTGGGCGTCACCTTTTAAAAATGTAACAGAAAACTTATACCACAAACCTTTTGCGTATCCTAGATATCCTTCCAGGTTTCCTTGCTAATCAAGCGTAATTAGCAAACCTGGGATGTTCCAAAGTGATGCCACTGTCTGGCCTTGGGCAGCCCAATTGTCGAACGGTGACCTACCACCTATTGTGGCAGGGAGTTGGCCATGGTGGTAGGGATGTGGTTGTATAGGTATGATAGTAGTAAACAGGATGCATGTACCGTATATCACCATTTAAGTCATTTTCTAGACGCCGGCACTGAACAGTTTCGACATTTCACAGATATTTATCTGTCCATGTCGAGTGCCCAACATGAATAGAGCTCCTGATTCAAGCTGGGAGAGAACTGTGTACTACGGTTTTGATCCAGTTTGCTTCGTTATTCATTTGTCAAACGTATCATTCAAGTTGTATTTAAGCATATGCCGAAACTCCCCGCTGAACTAAATGGCACCAGTGCATAGTTGATATTCAGTCATTTTTCTCTGTCTAGCCCCGGAACAGCTTAGCGTGCAAATGTAAAGTAAACTACGGAAGTTTACTTCTTTAGATTTACTTTTCCTGTGGAAGATCGCACCCGAGATCGGGCAGGTCTTCCATCAAACTATGCAAAGGTCCCTAAATCAACGAATGGGACATCACATACTACACAGGGACAATGGAAATTCCTTTAGCCTATTCCTAACTGCGAGGACCCGGCTTGTTCAGACCGTCACGTCATTCGTTCGTATATTTTTCTAAGATCCACTGTGTGTGGTTTTTCACTTGAAACGTCATTTCTATAAAAGTAAACACTCGGGATATTGGCTAAAATACACACAGAGCATAAAAGACATAAAATCGTAGCGCTGAAAATAAAAAGACAGGCAACCATCAAGACCCACGATAAAATTATCACTATAAAAACAGACATTAAGCATGCTCACTCGCGGCGTGACAGCAGCTTGTTTCTCAGCCATGGTCTAAAAAGTAAACGGTCGTCCACTGTCAGCTGGTTGTACATTTGTACTCCTCGGTATACAATCCGTCTCCTCCCCGCCTCTGAACGTATCCGTGGCAGCGTGAGGTTTTGCGACTGTCGCGTGAAATGCTCGCGCGTCGGTCCAATCGGTCCCGATTTTAACTTTGAAACTTGGTGACAGTGTCGAGGCCATTCTAGAGAAACACGTCATGTTTGTCAGGAAGCCCGACACAGGATTTTCGACTATGCTTATGAAGCTGTCACATGGCTGCTTTGTCTTATGTTGGCTGCTGAGATACTGAATTTGCGTTTATAATCACGACTATATAGCCGTCACAACATTTCTGAAAGATTATCTAATTCGGTGCGTGGATACAACCAGCTGAGTCTCATGTTATGTAACCAAACTTCCCGTGAATTGAAACGTGTGTTGGGTCAAAGGGCACGTTCTCGTGATTCATTTTCTCGGAGGGGGTTGAGTCCATGATGGATGTGACGGGAATGGCTGCTTGGCGACCGTGGAGATGACGGTGGGGTCAGCGTGGCACTGTCGACGTCGTCAACGACGAGTGGTGGTCGACGTGTGCTTTTTGCACGGCTGTCGTCGCGTCGTTCTGGTCTTCATCACTACCACCTTCACCTGTCGTGTGCGTTTTGGACCGAGGACTGCGCTATAGCGATGCTTGTGGAACCGCTTTGGTGCGTGTCTGATCGCCAAGTCGCGTGCAAAAACACACAAATATTTTCTCGTGAGCAGTGGCAGATCCGAGGGGTGGGGGACCAGAAAAGGTATTTACCCCCCCCCTCCGAAATGAAAAAGCTGGGGCCCAAACCATTTTTGCAACCCCCAAAGCTGTCGACCTTTTGCCTCGGCTTCTTTTAGCTTATAAACAAGGTTTTGGTGCTTCCATTGAACCAGTCAACTTCAGGGTCAACATTGGACCCTGATATTGTCCTCATTGACATTCGATTGCCTTCATTGCCATTTGATTGTCCTCATTATCCACATTGTCCTCTTGATATTTAATATCGCTTCTGAGGGAATGCTCCTTGGACAGCAAAAGCTATCTTGTGGCCACAGCTTTCACCCCACGACGCCTCTTTGCTTTTCGACTTGGGTTTACCCTTCCAAACCTACCGGCTAGTTAAATTGTAACCAAATCTTTAACCACGTAACATTCTTTCTTTGGTTGTAGATTTTGGTTCACCCCATCTCTCCCAAACCTACCAACTAGATCCGATACTGCTTGAGAGAGAGAGAGAGAGAGAGAGGGGGCAACAAGGAGAAACTGCACCTTTTCCTTTCGCTCAGATATACCAGCTACAATTCTCACTAAAATCTTACAGAAATATTCATAGGCAAAGGGAGGTTATGAATATAAAAAACTGCCCAGCAAATTTCCGATTCAAGGAGGACGACGAGTAACCAGTCTGCCATAGCAGGCCTGACCAAAATCCGGACATCGATCATTTCTAGATAAATAATTTAACCCTTCCTACCACAATTTCTATCACCTGAAGACGGTCGGGGGTAACTGACCGAAAAGATGTGTAAAAACTACCACTTTTGACGAGAACAACAGTCTAAATATCCTAAAGTTCTGTAAAGACTGTGCCTACAAGTAATCCCTACTGCAACCACTCTTGGTTGATAGTGTCAAAATTTTATCTGCATGACACTTCACAAATTCTCACGTGCTGCCTGATGCAGGCTATGGCTAACGGAAGTGAATGCTATTCTAATTACAAAATGGGTCCGTATGTTTGCATAGAAAGTAAAAAAAAACACATGACGTCCAACAAAAATGTATGAATCATACTTCCGCATGATACAAAAACCAACGAAAATAATAAACTTTCCTCGCTTGGTAAAAAGTTTGTGTTGGGGCACCTTCGGTTTAATTCCCACAATAATTTTTGCGGACAAAAGTTTGATGAACTGAACGGCTCCAACAAAATCTTTACCGAGTGGAGAAAGCCTTTCATTTTCATTGATTTCATACTCTACCGACCATGGCACTCCGGTGACCCACAAAACAGGCCTATATATATATATATATATATATATATATATATATATATATATATATATATATATGTCCTCAGAGATGTTTCATTTCTGAATTTTTCAGTTGCTTTTGGAACACCCTGTAGATCTGAAACCCTTGCAAATGGTCGAGAGTGTCATCTCCTGGCAGGGACAGGGTGCACTTTTACCAGTAGTGCAGCACCGGGATGATATATTATTTTAGTGTTTGTGTTTCTTGTGAGAACCTGGTGCATACTGCCAATTTGAGGTCAAGATGCCCGAAAGTATGCCAGCTTCGTAAAGCTAAAAAATGATAAGCATAAGGGAAACATGGAAGGCATCATCAGAGGCCAAAAAAGTGTTCAGTGTGTCACCATTGAAAATGTCAGACCACAAATGTGTCACTACCCCAGGCTGAAAAATGTGGCACGTTTTACGTTAGTAGGATACTGATGGGCACTAGGGTGTTTCAGCCCACTATAGTAAAATTTTGTTTGTTTGGAACGAAGTCATATCGACTTTCCCCAGCTCTATACGTAAAACTGAATCGATTGACACCCTTAAAAGCAAAGTAAAGGACATTTAGAGGTCGCGCACTTTTATCACCAAAAACCATTACATTTGAAAGAGGCGCATTCTTTCTTGGTGGCTTGGGTAGAGCCCTCCGATGGAGTTCCACCACCCGGAGCAGGTACTGCTTCTGCTTCTCGTCCTTGACGAATCCGTTGAACCTCTTGATGAGGACGATATCCCTTTCCCGCTGTTTTTGTCTTGAGTCGAAAGTTAAAGTCATTGTGGCGTCCCATTTGATATAATGATCCTTCCTATATGTAGAAGGAGTATCGCAACAGATTTGGCATATGTTCTAAATTCAACAAAGAACATATTTTAAGCCACATCAAACGATCAAACAATTACTGGTCAAACCAAAGGACAGGATAGACAACCGGAAAACCAGGCCCAGTATACAAGATGGAATGTAATGAAAAATAAACATTGGAGAAAGCAAAAGGATGATGGAAGTCCGACAAGACGAATGCCGAAAATCTCGACAAAAACTAATCCGGGGTCAATTGACGGAGAGCAGCGGAGGTCACAGCGGAACATTCATTCAAGAAGGATCATTATATCAAATGGGACGCCACAACTACTTTAACTTTCGACTCAAGACAAAAACAGCGGGAAATAAAAGAGGCAATTTACATCCAAAACACCACGAAACCAAAATGAATAGAAATATCGGCAAAGTTACCATCTTCTCAGGATTTTCGCACCTCTTAAAACGCCAGCCAATCAAGAGATTGAATTGAAAAATAACACGTGTTTGAGCTAATAGTTCTAAAATGATTCGTCGTGTTCATAGCTAAGATTACTCTTTCAAGTGTACCCCGTCTTCGTGTTTTTCGCTCAGTTCGGTTCATGTCATAGTGTTATCTTCATCTCCCTTGAAAACGGGGGCGGGTGTTCCCGAAATCGGTCGGGTTTTATACTCAGGCTAGTCATTATGCAGTAATAAATGTTTTACTTCATTTGAAGAATATTTCAGACGTGAAATAGAAAACCAAAGCAAAAGAAAACCAGCGCCAGTATCAGTGTGGAAATTTGTACATTCATAGGCGTAGGAACAGGGGGCAGGGGGCCATTCCCCCAATATTCTTGATTCTTAACCCTTAACCCTATGGCGTTGACTGGAAAGAAATGACTTCCAAATGCACCTTGGCCTCCCCAATATTTTGGACGTTCCTACGCTTATGTGTACATTTGAATACATTTGATAAAAAGCTGCAAAAATGCGCGACCTCTAAATATCATCGAAATGCATGGTAATTTTGCACAGAAGCTTGTAAGCAGATAAGGTTTGGGGGAACATCGATATGCGTCGAAATATTGCATTTTGGAACAATGAAACACCCTAATGGGCACTCGTGGATCATCCTAGTTGTTAAAAAACATTGCGCGCTCCAATAACAGGCGCCAGTCTCGGAGATTTGCTCCTCTTTTTGTGTGGAGGAAACATGTCGGCTAATTTTGTCACCTTTCTCAACTTGGACTGTCACCATTTAGAATGGCAAAATGGTAGGTTTTTCGACCCCTGGGCATCATATACACACAGTCCATGAAAACTGAAAAAAATATTTACATACCCACGTCTGGTGTCCTGGCCCATGAATTAATGAGAGTAATCGATATCTCTTTTATTTTGTGAAGAATGCTTCATCTCAGACCGACACAAATCTGCGGGATTTTTATGAGCTGCATTAAAAACTTTCAGAATAGTCTCCGATCTGCAGACGTCGGTTCCATCTCGGATGACTGGTCAGACAAGCTGGACGAGGCAGATCCGAGCTGGACAAGCCCTGCAGCTCAAACGGGCCCGCAACACATTTAGCTCAACAGTACTGCCTCTGTGCCCAGTGGCAGATACAAGAGGGGTTAGGAAGCTGAAGCCCCTCCACCAATTTTAGAATGCCTATAGTAACTGTATAGCCGTAGGCAGCTCCAAGGCAATGGCGAGGGAGGCTCGAACCCGCCAGCCCCACCCCCCCTGCATGAGATGAAGTCCTAGATCCGCCAATGTGTGTGCTCTTTTCCCAGCGTCAAATAGTTCAGCAATGAAACAGCGGTGAAACGGCTGGCCATAGTCGTGATTCATGCTTGGGCCAACAGATGGGGACAGTGTCTGGCCGCGTCCGCCGCTGTGCTGGCCATGATGAGTCAGCACTGCAGAGGCTCGCCATTTTACAAACCATAGGCTCTCCGCCTCTTTATGATGCAGGCTCGGCTGGCCCGGTTTTACTGAAGCCTTCCAGGCTGTTTCCTCAACAGCGGACGCGGAGCTCAGCGGCGGCTCTTGTTCGGCGGCAGTATTGTGCCAGTCAGCATACATTTTGCGCGGACTCAGACAAAGGAATTGGCTCAGCTTACAGTGTGTGTGAGCCCGGGCGTGAATGAAGTTTGCTCGCCTCAGCGCCTTTTGTATCAGAAGAAGCAAAAAATAAGTAGTTT
The DNA here is from genome assembly GCA_034440635.1 of Lepas anatifera. Lineage (NCBI taxonomy): Eukaryota > Metazoa > Arthropoda > Thecostraca > Lepadidae > Lepas > Lepas anatifera. The sequence goes on from JAOTON010001034.1 coordinate 747,286, forward strand.
TATATATAAACGATGTAAGTATTGTTTAGTAGTTAGAATTTCCAGCAGAGGGAACGATTCTTGATCAGAAACTGATTACAATTAATGTAACTCAAATGCAAGTTTTTCCCCCAAAATTCGGTTCGAACACAAAGTTTGTCCAGCATATTGCGAGCTCAGCTTTTGGGACCCCAGTGCTGCTAAAGTCCTCGATTGACTTGTCTCGGAGACCTTAACCCCACCATCCGAAGCACCTCCTGCAAAGACTGGTTAATCTTGAAGTCAAATATCTCACAAAGCGCAAGGACAGCCACCCCGTTCAAATATCCCTCTCAGCAGTAAGTTTCCAACCAGCCTACGTCGAGGGAATATTGGGCGTTGAAGTGTCTCAGGGGAATCGATCCCAAACCTTAACACATACACAGCCCTTGCATGTTTCTAAGCCAAGAGCGTGGAGCCCAACGCCTTACCAACTGAGCTACCGCGCATCTTAGTTGATTGAGCGGTGACGTATCCAACTTATTGAACAGTTTTGTTAAGGTCTGATGTGCAGTAATTATCGTCACATAAGAGCGATATCACATATTTTTGTGGTGTTGTATATGGCTGAACTCTCGCCCCACCGGGGCCATCGATGGCCCCCCTAAGGTTTTTCCGGGATAGCAGAAAAACGACGAGGCGCAGCACCGCGGTTGAGGGCTCTACCTCTCACTGCATCATTTTTCCATCATCCCTGAAATTTTTTACCCCGGGTCACCCAAGGTCAGGTCACCAGACGAGGTCAACCAAGGTCACCTCACTTCAACTTTAGAGCTCTGTAAGAGGTACATTTCAAAGTCGATCGATTTGAAACTTCCTATACTTCATGAGCCCTCCAGGGTCTACAAGGTGTATATCCGGGATTTTACGATTTCGTGCCCTGAGGTCAGGTCACGAGGCGACCTCTCCCATTGGAAAAGCATGGGGAAAACCTGTTTCATGATATAAAAGCCACAAAAATGATTGAATATACTCAGACTGCTTAGAACAGCGTTTTTGGACACCCTTTCACGGATCCCAGGGGTCATATTTACCCTTTGACTTTTCCAAGTTCATCCAAGGTCACCAGAGGTCAAAACAGTATTTTGACAATAACTTTTGACCTAATTAAGCTAGAGCAATGAAACAAACACCATCGTGTTTGTCTTGTCACTGGCTTTCATTTGATATACAGCAAGGTCACTTTGTGACCTTTCATGACCTCAGGTCATATTAGGTCACGAGGTGACCTCTGGAGGTCAAACCACTGGCGGGAGGTCTTTACGTTTCACATAGCGGAAAAAGTACTGGCAATTTCCTATCAAATGAACTTTACCAGGCCTCAATAGCTCTAATGACATAAGAGTTATGACCAGTTTGCTTAATCATTGCATATTTGAGTGAAAATAGCCGATCTTGACCTAATTTGACCTCTGGAGGTCAAACCATTGACCTGAGCACTAAAACATGCGAAATAATATCTTACTGAATTCACGCGAGCTTTCTATTGCACTCTGCAGATTTGCGCTAACGCCCATATTTTCGGAGTTAGAGGGGGGGCAATCGATGGCCCCCGGTGGGGCCAAGGTGGCGCCGGACCCCCGGTGGGGCGCGGGTTAAATATATAAACTTATGCAGATTCGCAAATGGTTAATATAAAGGAAAAATTGCTTGTTTCCTGGTTTTTCATAAAGAGTAAGAACTTAAGATAAGAAAATTATGATCTTATTTAACAGGAAAAAATGGATTTATGCCTTTTTAAGTCGTGTTATAAAATCGCTAAGTTTTGGCTTCCGCCATCTTCTTAGAGTGATGCAATCACTTGACAAATGCAATGAAAATTTACATGCATCATTTGAAAGCTCTGGAAAAGGAAAACATTTATGCTACCATACGATTTCAGTTCGAATCAATGGCGAGGAGCATGGGCGTAGCCACCATTAGGGACGCTAGGGACTGTGTCCCCTTCAAGTTTGGAGATCCTCGAAAACTTGTAGGGAATTTCCCTACAAGTTTTGACGACCGGGAAAGATATGACAACCGCGATATGTTAACTTTCCAATACATCTTCGAATTGTACCTACCTACTTCCCACGTATGCGAATCCGGACAGCTTCATTCGTACCAAAGATATTAGAAATAGTGATTTTATGCCCTTTGATTTTATTTTTTTCCAATTTACCAAATCTGTCCCCATTTCTGTACCCTATAAAAATAGGAGTGATGTTAACCCGCGCTGCACCGGGGGTCCGGCGCACCTTCGCCCCACGGGGGGCATCGATGGCCCCCTCTAACTCCGAAAATATGGGGGCTAGCGCAAATCTGCAAAGTACATTGGAAAGCTCTTGTGAACTCGACAAGATTTTAACTTGCATGCGTTTAAGCGCTCAGGTCCATATTTTGACCTCCAGAGATCAAGTTGGGTCACGATAGGCTATTTGTACTAACATATGCAATGCTTAAGAAAACTGAGCACAGATTTTATGCCATTAGAGCTATTGAGGTCCGGTAACTACATTTCATAGGAAAATGCCGGGGCTTTCTCCGCTGTGTGGAACATAATGCCCTGCCGACAGTGGTTTGACCTCCAGAGGGCACCTATTGACCTGACATGACCTGAGGTCACGAAAGGTCAGAAAGTGACCTTGTCGAATATCAAATGAAAGCCAGTGACGAAACATACATGATGACGTCTAATTCAGTGCTCTAGCTTAATTAGGTCAACAGTTATGGCCAAAATACTGTTTTTGATGTCTGGTGACCTGAGATTACCTAAGATATGTCAAAGGAAAGTATTACCCCTGGAATCCGTGAAAAGGTTGCTAAGAATACCTTTCTGAGAAATTTGATAATTTGCAATCATTTTTGTGACTTTTGGACCAAAAAACAGCTTTTCCCCATGTCTTTTTATGGGAGAGGTCACCTCGTGGCCTGACCTCAGGTCACCAAATTGAAAAATTCCGGATATAATTTTTTTAGATCCTGGAGGGGCCATCAAGTGAAGAAAATTTGAAATCAATTGGCCAAGAAATGTAGCTATGCTAGAGCTCGAAAATTGAGGTGACGTGAACTTGTTTGACCTCGCCTGGTGGTCTGACCTAGTGTGGCCCCGGGGTAAACAATTTCAAGGATAGTGGGGAAAAGTTCGGGTGAAAAAACCTTAGGGGACATCTATGCACCCCCCCGTGTGGCGAGGGTTAAGAAGCCACATTCTTTCACCAGCGCCGATTCCAGCAAAGGTGGAAAAATACTCCAGTTGCAAGCTGATCTCCGTGAATAGGATTGGTCACCATGACAACGTCGGATTGTTAGTTCCCGCCAGGGTGGGGGGGGCTGTGTTTGAAAACCCTTGGGTTGCTCCACGGACACGAAAAAACGGTGACGCGAAGCGCTGCCGTACTTAGCACACCTTATCCATGATCGATTTCGCAACCTTCCCGAAAATTGTAAGGTTGGAACATCTTAGGTCAGGTTACCAGTACATGTCAGGCTACCTCACCTCCAAAAATCTTTAAGGTGCATAAGTAAGAAAAGGGCGAATCTATCGAATTGAAGCGCATACCACATAAAAGGCCCGCCGAGTACTACAACTAATTTCGGAATTTTTCAGATCGTAGACCTAGGAGCAGGTACGGATAATGACCTCTCCATTGAAAATGCATGAGGAAGACGTAAGTTGCCCGAAAAAATTGAATTAATTTGGTAGATACCGCTTGTAATACCTTCTTATTCTTCAGAACATAGTATCCTAGGCCCCTTTATAGGTTCATGCTGCAAGTTTGAACCTGTGACCTTAGAGGCCATCTGGGGCTGCAGGTTTTTCAGATTTGAGTTAATAACTTTGCACAAAATGATGAAAAATATTTTATTTTCATATCATTACGTTTAGAAGGTTATTGCGAGTCGATTTAAACGCATATTGATTATGCTAGGCTAGATGGTGACCTTGGCAATGCCTTAGTTCAGGCCTTTTTATGTTTTGACTTAGTACAATAATATTATACATCATCCAATTGGCTGTAACGAGAGAAAGTGAACAATGCCTAAAATGATTCTAACTCAATTCTGTCAGACGCTAGAGTCCATAAACTCTTCTCTATCATGCTACATTCTTTGACCTGTCATGACCCCAATATTGACCTCAGCCAAAAAGTGACGAGAGTGATGTAAGAGCCAAGCCAAGTGAGCCAAAAGAGCCAAGAGTGATGTAGTTTCTTCATGAATTTAAATGGGCTATTCACCTGCTTTCGCGTTTTTTCGCTATCCCGTATAAGAGTCGAGTTCGAGGGGGATTGTTTGGACACCTCCTACCAGGGCAAAAGTGGTTCGAAGGCTCACCGGGGCGTGGGTTATCGCTTGGTCAGCTGTGAGTCAAGTGTGGTTGGTGTTGCTGGTCGAAACAGCCGCACTTTTACCTAAGCTCCCATTTAATTGCATCAATAAGGATATCAAAAACAAGGAATGGACATCGGGACCAAGATAACTACCCTGGTCTGCAACCTGGGCTAACGCCCCACCGGCGCAGGAGGGCCGCATGACAATGTGCTGAAAGCAAACCATATTTTGTCCTTAATGTGTCTATTCATAAGCCTGTAGGACAGTGTTATCATTCTTTTCTTTGAAATAACTAATCAATAGCTCGCAGTCAACCCCATATTCGAACCTGGCACCCCTGATCACGAGACAGCTCCTCTACCCACTAGACCACTGCACCACACCATACTGACTCCCCTAGCCCTACACCAGTGACCCGTCAGCAGGTCACTGGCCGGTATCACTCAATCAAAACGATGCCGTGATCGTGGCGCCGGGTGCTGTGTTAGTACAGAAAAGGCATGGTATAAAGCTATTTCTAGAAGACGAACGAACCATTATGTTAGCCTAGAATTAATTGTATAATTACTAAGTTAGCTTCATGCCAAATTTCATCCACTTCCATTCATTTTAAGGACTTGAAACCATGGTGAGAAGCAAGCAAGTTCCGAGAAATTTGCTCCTTGAAATACCCTTTCGGACGAATTACTCGAAAGCCGTTGGAGATAAGTGGGTAGTGTCGTAGTGTAAATGAATGAAATGACTACAATTAATTTTCCTGTTCAGCCATGTCAATTCTGAGCTTGTGAATTGAGTGGGCAGTGGACTTAAGTCTTGGCGGCGCTCTCATGATAGTTTTAATAAACTATCATTCATTCATACACGATCAAAACAAACAAATCAACTAACCAAACATCTAAAGCATGCGTTCAATATAAAATAGTTTAGGACCGGCCGATTTCAAAGCGCTCTTCCGATGGCGACAGCCAAGGGCAGAAGCCTGCCGGACGAGCCCACCAACAGGCCGGCACACGCAACCGCGCCAGCCGGCGTCCTGTTACCGCTCCGCAAATCTCAAGATAATCATCTTGTTTTGCTAACAAGGTTCTGGAGTACTTTAACCCGCGCCCCACCGGGGGTCCGGCGCCACCTTCGCCCCACCGGGGGGCCATCGATGGCCCCTCCCCTCTAACTCCGAAAATATGGGCGTTAGCGCAAATCTGCAAAGTGCAATAGAAAGCTCGCGTAAATTCAGTAAGAAATTACTTTGCATGTTTTAGTGCTCAGGTCAATGGTTTGACCTCCAGAGGTCAAATTAGGTCAAGATCGGCTATTTTCACTCAAATATGCAATGATTAAGCAAACTGGGCATAACTCTTATGTCATTAGAGCTATTGAGGCCTGGTAAAGTACATTTGATGGCAAATTGCCAGTACTTTTTCCGCTATGTGGAATGTAAAGACCTCCCGCCAGTGGTTTGACCTCCAGAGGTCACCTCGTGACCTAATATGACCTGAGGTCACGAAAGGTCAGAAAGTAACCTTACGGTATATTAAATTAAAGCCAGTGACCAGACAAACACCATGATGTTTGTTTCAGCGCTGTAGCTTAATTAGGTCAAATGTTATTGTCAAAATACTGTTTTTGACCCCTGGTGACCTTGGATGACCTTGGAGAGGTCAAAGAGCAAATATGGCTCCTGGAATCCGTGAAAGGGTATCCAAGAACGCTTTTCTGATTAAGCTGAGCATTTTCAACCGTTTTTTGTGACTTTTAGATCATAAGACAGCTTTTCCCAATACTTTTTCAATAGGAGAGGTCACCTCGTGACCTGACCTCAGGGCACGAAATAAAAAAATCCCGGATATACACCTTGTAGACCCTAGAGGGGTTATGAAGTGTAGGAAGTTTCAAATTGATCGACTTTGAAATGTAGCTCTTAGAGAGCTCTAAAGCTGAAGTAAGGTGACCTTGGTTGACCTCGTCTGGTGACCTGACCTTGGGTGACCCGGGGTAAAAAATTTCAGGGATGATGGAAAAATGATGCAGTGAGAGGTAGAGCCCTCAACCGCGGTGCTGCGCCTCGTCGTTTTTCTGCTATCCCGGAAAAACCTTAGGGGCCATCGATGGCCCCCGGTGGGGCGAGGGTTAAGCACTGCTGCTCGTGTGAGCCGATTAGATAGGCTTCCTGAGTGGGCGAGAATGTTAACTGACGTTTTACTTTTATGCTTGACATCTCAGCACTGGGATATGATAGTAGTCGAGGCTGAGACAGGCAGCTAGGTTTATCTCCATACTTCTTAGGCACGCAAATGGCCGCATTCAGACTCTTTCCCAATCCAACATACAGTCTGTGCTCGCTTTAACACGCGCATTGACGGGGAGAGGGGGTTGGGTACCCGCCCCTTCGGGTTTTTGGAGATAAAATAAAAACGGCACGTGCCGCCGTACTTGGTATAACTTTTTTATGATCATTTTTACAACTTTTGCCAAAAATCTAATGTTAGGTCACTCAGGTCAGGTCACTAGTACCGTTCAAGTGAGCTGGCCTAAAACGTTTAAGATAACATAATTCGGAACAGGGTGAACTTATCCTATTGAAACTCATACCACATACTGAGTCCACCGAGTTGTCTAAAATATGTTCCGGTATTTTTTATATCGATGACCGAAGGTCAGGTACGAGGCTTGACCTCTTCCTTGGAAATACATGGGAAAAGTGGTTTTAATTAAATAACTTGGTCATAGATAGTGATAGAGTGTTTATTTTAGCTTCAGTAGATTGGGATTGTCTTTGTAGTTCTAAACATATGCATTTTGACCTGATTTGACCTTGACCTGACCTCAGGTCAGGTCCAATGACATATTGGACCTGATTTGATGCAAGGTCATGTTATATATCATTGGATTCGGCTTGTTGCGAGGATTTTAATGATTCAAATTGTTTGATCTATCTTTACTTGTTCAGATGTAATGATCGGAAACCTTCATTTAGATGATATCCATAACGCCATGTTTTGACCTCTAGTGACCTGAAAAAATAGTGCAAATATTTTTGGAAGAGAGGTGGATGAGCTACTAAACGTTTTGTACCGTTTTCTCGCTATCTAGCATGGTTCTCGAGATCTTAGGGGGCTGGTACCTGCCCCTCCGCCCGTCAAAGCGAAGGTGGCTCAGACCGCCGTCAAAGCATGTGTTTAAGGGAATGTGGCACATTCATAACGTGATTTTAACCGATACAGCCAAGTTGTAAAGCAAGTCGGAAGATCCGGTGCTCAATATATCATTTGTCTGGGAAATCGAGAATTTCGTAGAAAAAGCTAAAAAAGCTAAAAACCCCGCGGGCATGGGTGGAGAATTGTTCTGAAAGTTACCCGGCCGGCGGCCGATGCCTAGCCAGTGGCGGATCCAGCGCACCTGTTTGTGGGGGCAAAAATTAACCAGGGCTCGTCGACCGGGGGGTGCGTGGGGTGGGAAACTACGTTGGCGTGGCCTTTATTGTGTCCAGGGGGGTGTGAAGCAGCGTTGGTGTTGTGTCCTCGACCGGGAGAGAGAGAGGGGGAAGCGATGTTAGCAATGGGGGCGCTAAGTTGTATTGTTAGTCCCCCACATATTTTTTTGGAGGAAGGCTAAGCCCATTTTGCCCCTGGATCTGCTAGCGTGCCTTGCATGCTTCCAGTGTACCTTCGTACTGCAGAGGAATAATAAAATGGACAGTTTCCCGCAAAAACTGCCATGCCTATTGCTAAGGTCAGCTGTGGAGGTCCACAGCGGTTCATTGAAAAGTAAAAGGGCACAAAAGTGGCAATAAAAAAGTAAAGACGAAACACAGAATCCCGTTTTATTTTCAAAAACAACTTGTATGATCTTTTGAGGCAATCAATGGCCGCAAAAAGGTATTCCTGAAAGGGACACGGTAAATGGCATGGGCAAAATATATCGGAACGATGACGAGGAAGAGGGACGTCCTCGGGTGTGTGTTGACTTGATGTTGATGTTGGTGCCGGGATACCCACCTGGGGAACGTGTGATCGAATGCTTCCTGCAGAATAAACAAATGTTGATAAGAGAGTTATTTTACAACTAATTGAACAGGCAACGTCGGATAATATCACAATGGCCTTAGTTTCAGCTGAAACCAGGATGGGCTTTTGAAGATGTGCATTCACATGTAGTTAAGATCATATAAACACGTGGCTTACTTTACAATCCTATAGACACGCGAATAAACATTCTGAACAAAATAAATCCCGGACATCAAGTACCAAGACATAATACCGGACATCAAGACATAAATACCAGACATCAAGTATTAAATATTGCGTCGTTTCATGTTTATATCATGCTATCAAAGCCTGCATTAAATTACTGTTGAAGTTTATCTAAAATGGGCAATGAGTCACAGTTTTCAATGTACGCTCAATGTATGCACTTTCAATGTACTCCAGACGCGGTGGCAGAGGAGGTTGACTGGACTGACCAACTGGAAAAAGGCGAATGAAAATGAAATAGAAAGGAAGAGACCAAATGGGCTGCCAACTAAAACACTGGATCTGGATGTTGTGAATAAAATGGGAAATTGATCCGTCTACACAAACTGATAAAACATGGAACAATGTACGTGAGTTGTGATGTCAAACTTAAAATTACCACCTTTGCCCCAAGTCCTTGGCAGGCAGCCGTGCTGACTATTATAAATAATGCCATCATAAATTATATCAAATCCTCCTCAGTACAAACCTTTTATGACAATCCATTTGCTTCCACTGACGTCCCCCCCAAGAAAGTTTAGTTTTCGACATTTGTATTATCTAATAAACGTAATGCCTCACGTTCCTCTTCGATGCTTGCTTAAAAAGAATGCCTCTAAAGTCTTTTGCCGCTTCATCTTTACTAAATGTAGGGGAAAGATGTGACCTATAAAGAAAAATGGATTCGTGATAGGTAGGACGTCTCAAAACACCTGACACTCGTTACTCCTTCTTGTCTCTGTCGGGTAGCTGTGGAAATGTAGGAACGGTTAAGTAGGTGCAGGGAAGCAAGATTATATTAGCTAAAATTAAAATGCATCCATCAATAGGTATTATGTAGGTACATATTGTTCGTAGATGTATCTTCGATTTTTGTAACACCTGACCATATTAACCGTAAATTTTGACCTTCTGCAGCATTAACAAGGACTCCAAAGTTACCCCGGCCGCGCCGGGGTAACATGAGTTACCCCGGCCATGGCCGGGTGGCCGGGTCATATTCTCCACCCATGCCCGCGGGCACGGTCACACGGCCGGCTGATGGCGGTGGCGGTGCTGGCGCGCAGCGGCGAAACACGCACCCGCAGACGACGATCCAGAGGCGGACGAGTATGGAGAACTAGCCCGGTGTCTGACCAGATTTACATAGCTCATCTAAACATCCAGTCTGTAAAGCCGAAAATTCTGCAATTGTGGCATGACTCGGCGCTCCATGGACCGGACCTTGTTTCCCTAAGCGAGACCTGGCTGAAGCCGTCCCTGCCTAGCCGGCCGTTACCCATACCGGGCTACCAGGTATTTAGGAAAGACCGGCCGGACGGGAGGGGCTGCGGCGGCGTGGCAGTGGCGGTCCGAGACGGCCTGCAGGCCACAACGGTGGACACACCGGACAGCCGGACTCCCGGCTCCAAGCTGGAGTCCAGGTGGGTGCAGGTTGGCACCGGTAAGCCATCATCTTTTTACCCCAAGAACAACACGGTTTTAGGCCTAACCACTCTACTGACACTGCACTTCTTACCGTAACCGACCACGTTTTTAGCGCAATGGATAACCGTCAAATTACGTTGCTCTGTTTGATTGATTGTCCGGACTGTTTCGACTGCATCCCGCGTGACCCACTGCTGAGAAAGCTGGAACTCTATAGAGTTGACACGCGCTGGTTCCGAAGTTATCTTTCCAACCACTATCAGTAAGTTCAAATTCAAAATTCTGGGACTAGGAATGGATTTGATCTGTCGAGACCCCTTCTTAACCCACTCTGAATATATCAGGGGTCAGCACTGGGCCCGCTGTTGTACAGCATCTACGCAAACGACCTCCCCCTGTACTCGGACACCACCGACATAGTGATGTACGCCGATGACTGCCAGGTCTTCCTGTCAGGCTCACCCAGAGACCTTGTTCAACTCATCAGCTCGATGGAAAACAATTTATCCCTCCTGTCTTTGTGGTACAACAAAAACAGTCTCAAAATTAACTCAGATAAAACAAAACTTCTTGTTCTGGGTTCTCAGCAAATCGTTAAGCGCCTCCCACCCATCTCTCTCAAATTCATGGGCTCAACTCTTACCTGTTCCTACTCTGCCAAAAACCTGGGAGTGTGGTTCGATCAGCACCTGTCTTTCACCACCCACACGGATGACGTCGTACGGCGCTTCACCGGAATGTTGTGTGGGCTGAGCCATATCAAGCATAGCCTCCCGCAGCCAGCACTGATTACCCTTGTACAGGGCTTGGTCATGCCCGTTATTAGGTACTGTTTGACGGTATACGGAGCTAGCTGTATGACCCAACGTCACAGACTGCAGAAGCTGCTTCACCATGCTGCGCGTGTTATTTCCGGCCGGAGAAAATACGACCACATTAGCGATGTAATTGATTGCATAGCTCTTCAGCTATGCAAAATGTGAAATTTCAATCCTTGTACTATTGGATCTCTCGAAATGTTTTGATGTCGTACCACATTCAAAATTACTCCAAAAGCTCGAACTTTACGGTATAGAGACAGACTGGTTCCGCAGTTACCTTGAGGGTCACACCCAGCAGGTACAGATGGGGAGCATAAAATCAAAAACACGGGAGAATAATATGGGGATTTTTCAGGAGGATCATTATCTTGTCTGTTGTACATGCTGTATGCTAATGACCTGAGTCTGTGTGTCGGCAGCGATGTCACGGTCGTGCAATACGCTGACGACACACAGATTCTGTCAGCGGCCGGAAACAAGATTTCCAGCAGATAGTAACCCGCATTGAGGCCGCACTGGGCTCCATGCATCAGTGGTTTTGCCACAATGGCATGAAGCTCAACGCTCAGAAAACGAAAATGTTAGTGCTTGGTACTCCGGCTATGCTGCGAGACATGCCCTCTGTTACGATAAATTTTTGCGGTTCTACCATACCTGACTCCAGAGTGGTTCAAAACCTGGGACTTAACATGGACAGGCATCTCAATTATCAATCACACATTGATGTTATGTCGCGCAAATGCACTGGAATTTTGTTAGCCCTCAGCCATGCGAGGCACGTTATACCGCGAGCCGCTCTCAAGGCTATTGTTGAAGCTCTTGTATTGTCAATTGTGCGGTACTGTTTGTCCGTATATGGTTCGTGCGGAAAAGTTCAAATCCATCGTGTCCAAAAATTGTCAACTTCGCAGCACGTGTTGTGACTGGCCGTAGGAGATATGATCACATTTCGGATGCTTTTAACCAGCTTGGCTGGCTCACTGCTGAGCAGCTTACCCACTACCATACTGTAACCGCTGTGAACAGAGTTATAACAACGGGACTGCCGGCATACATCCGGCAGTCAATTGGACCGCGAGTGAGTGAAGTGCACAACCATAACACGCGGAGGGCTAATACCCTGTCTCTCCCGCCGATACGGTCAGAGGCTGGCCGCCGACGTTTGTGCTACAGGGGCGTATCGATGATTAACAATATGGGGTTACAGCCCGGAGTACCTGACTTGAGACACCAGCTGAGAGCGGCGCTAATCAGACGCAGAGAAGGACGTGATTGAGTAGTTGTGTGATGTATATTGTTGTCAGTTTTTAGGTGTGATTTTAGACTAGGTATTAGTGTGTTTTGACTGCGATCCTTTTACTCATTTTACTCTTAACTATTTGACTGAACGAGTGAAAAGCCCTCTTTGTGGACCTTGTTCGAATAAATCTGAATCTGAATCTGAATCTGATAGGCTGGGATGGTTGTCTGTAAACAACATGTTTAAATACCAATGTATTTCGCTTGTGAAGAAGGTGCTTGTAACATCTGAACCTGAAATAATGGCTGGAAATCTTGTGACTAGGTCGAACGCATTCGGACGCCAGACTAGGCAAAGTGAAGCGATTGTTACGCCTGCGATGCGTTCAGAGGCAGGGCGGCGCAGATTCTTGTACACAGCTGTAAAATATATAACGAGCTTCCAATCACAATAAGACAGCATGGTCTCCCACGCTTCAAGCGAACACTGAAAAGATACCTCCTCGAGCGGCAGCGAGAAGACCGGGACACTGCGTGACCGAGCCTAGGTTGGGAATTTTGAAAGTGTTGAATACTTTACATTTTTAGCTGTTTTTGTTTTTAGTGTCTTCTTTTTACATTGTGATATATTTTTGTGAGCACTGAGCTGCATGTCGTGGTTGTGTCCCCCCAATTCCGATGTTTTATCGCTTTACTCGAGATGTGGAATAGCCGTACAACGTATGGATATATCTCACGATGTTTAATAAATAAATAGATAAATAAAACGTACCTGAAATGTACCCCTCATGTACCCTTAGCAGCAGGCCACAGTTCTCATGGCTGTTGGTGTGACGACATATGCTGACGTCACGGTGAGTATCAGCCAATCCAAGCCCTTGAAGCATATTGAATATGGTAGTAATCGCCAGATAATGACATCATCCACCGGCAGATATTTATTTCTTTCTCTAAAGGAGCATTTAAAAATATAAGTATTGAGCTTATTGTACATTTTTTCAGAGAAATCATGGACGCAACCTTGGTTTTCAGCTAAAAGTGCCCCCTAATTACAACAAATTCCAGGATTCGACCAAGGTGCCACACTCCCTTTAAGTATTAAAATTATACTGCCCTAAATTCATGTAAAAATTTAAAAATGGGAAAGCTGGTTGGCTCGTACATAAAATTTGCCCCCTCTTAAAATGTTCCGTCGGGTACCTAATCAAGAGGCTGGATGTGTCCCTACAAGTTCAGAAAGCATGGCTACGCCAATGGCGAGGTGGCCAAATGTCAAACTTCTGGAATGCATTTATGTCTATAGATTTAAACAAACTTAGATATAAAAATATTTTTTTACAGAATGAAATCGCCATGATCTAAGGATTCAAACGAATCCTTGAACCATGGAAATCCAGGGATCTTAGAAGTACAGAATCTCAACATAATTTTTCATAATTTTTTATTTGACTTTCTTAAAGTTACTAACCGTTGTGCATTCACTAACTGTCCAGTCTCGCTTTGGGAGCTTGTAATATTTAAAACAAAAATCCGTGAGTGGATACCAACATAGAAGTAACCAATATTGGCTCTTTGTCGTCCAGTGCTCTGCGAGTATTTTCGTGAAGATCAAATATTCACAAATGTGAGAGTGTAAACGATACAAACGCCCCAGAATCCACCATTTCAACCATCGAATAAAAACATAGCTATGTATTAGTGACAACCCGCCTACCCCCGACACTCCAGACCAAATGTTAGTGGTGCAAACACTCAGATAAATACATTGGCACCGGGAGACCTCTTGTAGATGAGTAAAGGCAACAGATAGGCTCTCCCGCGGGACACATCACAGATCATACGCTCTCCAGGGAGGACTCCAGCACTGTCGGCATTACGTATTCATGCATGTCACGCGTGAGCTGCGGACCGGGATACGGCCGGAGCACAACTGGGCTTCCATCGCTACGGCGGCTAACTGCCCAGCGCCGGGCCTCCAATTCAGCCGTGCCTGCCAAAGCTCTCCATCATCACAGAGACTCACATCCGGCATTAATGACGTATTAATGGAATAACAGCATGTGGTTGTTTACGGTTTCCCCAGTTAGTAAGCGGTGACGTCACTGACCAGATCTCGGGATCGGCGTAGAGTGAGCTGTGTGTTTAGTGAGCTGTTGCCTGGTAAGAGCCGCCGCGTAGCGTCCGTTGGAGCTTCGCTGGAGGGGGCGCGGCGGCGGGGATCCGTCCGGGGTTCGCCGGCGAGGCGTCGGCTGCGACGGAGCTCCCGGGCGGCGTCGCCCGCGACGATCGATGGTGGAGGCTGGCGGCGCGGCGTGCGGAGGGTGACAGTAAGCTGCCGACGCTGGGCTTCAGCACAGCCCCACATGGGTGCTTCCTCGACGCAGACCAAGCTCGGGCTATAGCTGCGGTGTTGAGTGACGGAGGGTCATGCGTGTTTGTGAGGCTACCGAGTGTTGAGTTAACGGTGGGCTTGAAGAAGAAGCGGCGGAGGGACACTTAGAAGCTCGATCGTCGCCATTAAGGCGAGGGCACTGTTGCAAGAGGATCAAGAGATTTTGAATGGCTCACAATGAGAGCGTTAGTTACAAGCTTTCAATCAGCTGTGGGGCTTATTGCTCGCCGAGGCGGAAAGGAGGCCTTATGTTGAGAGAGATCAGGATTCTGCAAACGACAGCTGCACAGGAATGACGATGCATTTTCCAATGCCGTGACTGAATTGTAAAAAATATCTGACTGGATCTCACGACAGTAAGGCCAACTGGTGTCCTCGTGGTACTCAAACAAAACATCTGCACTACTTGTGGGGCATTTCGAATACAACCATGGAAGCCTACTGAGGAAGCTTTCACTTTTCAAGATCGTATATACTTTCAGCCGCTTGGTGGCAAGTAGCATGCCACACCAAAGATTGATCAAGTGTCTGTGGGGAAAGTGCCATCAACTGGGGTAAAAACGACCATTTGACAAGGAACACAGCCATTAGTAAAAAAGCTCTGTGACACTACATTTTCATGACGACTATTTGTCTACTCCGGGATAAGATATTCGTCATAGTTCCTCAAATCGGAAGGCAGATACTGACAAATGGATTTTGAAGAAGAATTCTGGGAAAAAAATTCTGAAAACATTCCAGTGAAATAACATAGTGCCACGAAATATTCAATCTGCTTAAAAATAATCGGGAGACATCGCAATCCTGTCTAGCATCTCGGTTTCATTACTCCCACATCTTTTTTCCGAAACTCTAACAATTCATGATTCCATGGTAGGTGGTATCCTTTCAATACGATTTCCTAGAAATAAGAACTAAAAAGATCGTGTTCTAAAATCATCTCCTTTGTAATCACAACCTCTGCGACACTCCACTTCCGCTTGTCTCCGCTGGTGTTTCCTTGACGTGCTCTGCCGCGCCAATCCCCTCCCATCTCTCCACATCTCTCCACATCTCCCCACATCTCCCCACATATCTCCCCACATCTCCCCACATCTCCCCAACATGGCCTCGGCTCGCCCCCAGGACCGTTCAGTATGATGGTGACAGAGTCAGGACACTGGGTGCTGAGAGTGGGGGAGAGGGAGACAGTGCTGAGCGGCGAGGTCGTCGCGCCAGCTGTTCTGGTGCTGGTCGTCACCCTGCTCGTCATCGCTGCCAACGTGGTCGTCATAGCAACCATCGCCTCCATGTCGGGTGAGTGCCGGATGTGGAGCCAGGCGTGACTACAGTCACGCCTGGCCAGACTGATCCCTGGATAGCACTGCTTTCGGCAGGGAGGTGGAAGTAGGGGGAGGGGGTGGCAGCCGCCTCTCACATGGTGGGGGGGGGGGCAGCTGCCTTTACCGCTCCAGAAACGCGAGGTCTCATTCCGTTATCTCTGGAACCCAATCGTCTTATTGTTCAAGAAGAAGAGAAAAATGATTTTTGACTATTTGGGCCCTTTCGTTCCTCCTCAGATGGCATCGCCTCGCGTCGATATCTCCCTGCGCCTGCCAGTTTTTGTGAAGCATTTTCGAGTCTGAGTAAAATATAAGTTTACATTGTTGATAAAGCCAGTCCTAGAGGCAGGTTTACCTTCTTAAACTTTTACTTTGCTCCCTCCAACCTGCGTTCTGATTCAGCATTAAATGTTGTGAGACATTCAACGAGAATTTTATATTTGCTCTGGATTTCATAGTTAGATTGCTTCTGGGGAAAAAAACGATACTAGAATGTCTTCAATGCTACATTGTCTATGACTGGTCATTCCAGTTTTAGAAGAGATCTAATCATTTAAAGGCAGCCTGCTTTAAAGCCAGTGTCAGCTCCCAGGGAAGGGGGCGGGGGAAGCCGGCGGCTGCCTCAGCCATAAAAAGTGCAGGATCGGTCCCTCTACTGTTGGCTTTCGCATATTTTATAGAACGCATTTATACACTGAAATCGGAAAGACTGAAGATCTGAGATCGAGCAGTCCCCTTTTATATTTATATGCACCTACAGCTAGATTTTTTGCCACAGCAGCTTTTTCATACTTTATCTGGTCGTCGAAATGATCAGACAAGTGGATGCAGGCAGGACGTCTGGCAAGTATCTCAGTAAATTTGTGACAATAATTGGACTTAGAACCAGGAATAGAAAATATTTGTGTTTGATATACTGCCGCAAATCCTCGTTAAACAATCCCGGAGGTATTTGAATCTAGAAAATGTATGGCAATGACCATGCAGATCAGGTGTTTCATTACAGAGCTGTCATGTACAGCCAAAATACTTCATTGACCCGATCATCACTGGTTGCAGCCCACGACACAGAGCGTAAACTCTTGCAAAGTTTAATGCTCATATTTAAAAGAGTTGCCACTTCTTGAAGGATGAACGATAGACAATACGAAGTTCTTTACTTAGTCGAAAGGACCAGACATCATAGGTCGAAATGCAGAGCTGTATGAACATATATACCACTTGTTTTTCAATATTCTCAGAGACTGCAAAATAAATATTTGTAAATAAGGTACTGGAGCACACGCTCCGAAAAAGGTTTTCGTCTATCACGTCTTTGTTATCTTTTTTAGAATTGTTGCAGCATGTAGACAAATCCGTTCGGGCATCTACGGAGTTTCTTAATGAACTAGATGGATAGCGTACATTCCGGAACACGTGTAATCTAGCATCCATGAGGCCTGACGCCAAAATATAATAAATTTTGTCCATCAATGAAGCTCTAGACATCACTTTGAACTTTTTCGGGCTTCAGCATGCTCGTATAAAGTCCTCACTCTACCCAGGGTCGTAGCCTGTGCGCTCGTGCGGCTTCGTTGTTTCGCCCTGAGTGTTCGCTTCTAGCGTTCCTTCAGCGCAACAGCATTAAACAAAAACTTCCAACAAGTTACACCACTTCCACCACGAAGTTTAAGTCTGACACGCACAGGGTATCCAGCCCGGCTGTGGATCTAGACATGAAAAGGGAAGCGGCCAATATTGTCAAGAGCCTACTGCTTCAGACGGAAATCGTTCCACAAAGCGGATGAACCGGCTGGTATTCCCTGGCTAAGGTGTGTCCATGATCCATCCTAGAATCATTCAACAGTTGGCGGTGGGATATGTGACACCTTAATGATGGAATTACTATGCTGCACCTTATGCATGCAACAGTTCCGCTCTGCCGAAGTTGTTTTGGAGCGAGCTCACAGCACCCGCGAGCTCTCTCTACGTATGGACCAGTAAAATGTCATTTTTGGTGACAACGGAACAAATATTTCTGTTCTAAAATTACATGTGACGTCAAGTTTAGCTTATATGGATGATTTATCGCCATTTGCTAACATTAGTGCGAAACGTCGCACAGAAAGTCCACTCATTTTCAATCATATAGCACAATCTGAATCATTTAGCGCAGTCAAAAGGCTGCCATTTAAGTATCCCGGATAATCAATTGCTCGGGTGTAATATCAGCCAAATGAAACCCCTAAGAAGTGCGTGGTGCGTGATCGTATTTCTCATAGGAATTATGAGGAATTATTCTATAGGAATAGGAATTATCCCATTAGGAATTACGGGGTGATACTCTCTGTACGCCCGTTCGCTGTACCTCAAAGCTTAATCAGAAACTTTAAGAAAAACGGCTACATCTAAGCGCAGGAAAGCTTAAACGCGCATGCTTCAAGGCAATCCAATTTTGTTTTAGATTTTGAGTTTGGGAGCGAATAGCTTTGTTTCAGCACGCACTGAAGTGGAACCATCCATCTCAAATACCACCATACCATCAAACCACCATAAAAAACCATACCACCATACCATCTTTGGTCGCTCAGCACGTAAAATTGAAAAGTGACCGAGTTGAGTTATATTAAAGACTAAGGAAGAGTACTCAGATGCTCAGGATACCAAATTTTAAAGGGTTGATTATTATGAAAAAAACTGTTTAATGGTAAATTCTCCAGTTGCCCTTAGCGGGGATATACTCTTACGCTGATGGATACCGTTGCAGTTTATCAGCCTCCGTCTGTCTCATACCATGCATGACTATAACTAGTTCTATTAAAGATAACAAGTGGAAACTTCTATTTCAAGTGCAAAATTTATATTGTTATAAAATTTATTGGATGTCTTTTCGCTACTGTCTTTCATAAGCGCAGCGAAATTTAGAAATCATTCCAGCTGCGATAAATGAATTCTTAGCATACATTTATTAGAATTAATTACTTATGATGAACAAATATGCAATCCAATCTAAAAATATTAATGGAAAATAATGGTAATGAGGACAAGATAAGAAAGGATAGAAAATTCAAATACATGATTTACATTTTTTTAACTTTATAGATATGCAGCTTTTTCAATTTAATTTCCGTCAACTACAGCCAAACAACTCTTGGGAAAGACAGATCTTATTCTCAAAGATCACGCATATTCTGGTCCGATCCTAAACGAGTCCAGTCGGGCAGGGCCGGGCTGGGACGGGTCGGGTCGGGACGGGTTGGGTCGGGTCGGGTCGGGCCGGGTCAGCACGGGTCGGGTCAGGACGGATCCCGGGCCGGGCCGGGTCGGGTCTGGTCGGGAACGAGTCGGGCCGGGACGGGTCGGGCCGCTTATAAGTTAAATTTTATCTCGAGCAGGGAGAGACCTTGCAGACGCCGAGCACCCACTCGGCAATTGTTGAGCACCCACTCGGCAGCTGTAATTGTTAAGTTCAACGACGCACCACCTTCTATGGTTATACGGCGTCGCCAATTCTCGCCCTGTTGGAAGCGGCTCGGTAACTGGTAGCTACCTGACCAGGTCCGGTCCAACCTGCTAGCTACGCTAATGAACATAGCCATTCATTAATTCCGCTGCATGAATAAGACTATTTTCGAGAAAAAAACCTAGCGATTCATACACGGAGTGTGCGTTTTCCTGATGCCTTTCCAAACACTGTAAATTAGGAGTTTGAGAAGTTGTATGGGTGTTAAAGTGAAATGTTTTAGCCGAAGTGCGTGCATCTCTGAAAAGTGTCTGTATTTCTGAATGCTTATTTGACTATTGTCGATGGACATTAAACATCAATGAATAAAAATGCAATGGATACAAAAATTCAGGCAGGAAAACTTTATAAATTACGATATAATTTTTTTCCTGCAGGTTTTTCTAGCGTTCTCCTTAATTTACTGCTAGTAATGCATTCATGCAACGAGGCCGAAGTTACTGTGAACTTTTTTCGCGTCTATGTTAGAAAATAACAGCAAGCTATCTAAAAAAAGCTTCAACGAACCTTCTCTTTCCATCACAAAAAGAAACACCCGCTCGGCTATTGCCAATAAAGGCGTTTTACTGGTATGGTTACCATATATTCCCGCTCCTAACGCGGGCACGCATCAGGCAGCTCAGACCATCTCTGGCTCGTGTCCTGGCGCTAACCTCGTTATCTAGAGACGGTGACACGTCCAATACGCAGCCAATCACCAATTTAGAAGCTGCCCTATCTCTCAGCTGCTACGGGCTGTTGATGAGATACATAGGGTAACACAGGTCATGGTACGCTTTAAGTATATTTGTTGGCACCACAAGACTGCTTTGCATTTTCGTCTGCACCATTCTGTCTCGGAGAAGGCTGCCGTCAATATATCTGGTTTTTTATCATTTGCTATGTTTATGAGCTTCTGGAAATGGCAGACTTCCGAAGTATAGCGGATGTCACTCTTCCTTTTCCCGCTATACGGGTTGGCAGCGTATTGGCTAGACATTACTGCATCAAAAGACAAGAGTGGACGGGTCTATAGCTCCCTGATATACCGAGGCAACAGATTAAATGTTATGTTCATTTTCTTCATAGTCTTTGATGGAATAATTTTGTTTCAGGTGATTATGATTTCTCCCAAAGAGGGAAAGCATAAGGTTTTCCCTGTCATATGTATTCATAAGGTGTTTATGTTTAATTTAGGCGGCGTCAAAAAGGAGGTTCTGGCTAGCTCCTTTGATTGCAATCCTCACGCAAATGGATAATTCTGCACTGCAGAAATACTCCTAGGAAGGTGAGATAAAGCGTCATTTAACACGCGCATTGACGGGGGTCTGAGCCACCTTCGCTTTGACGGGGGGTACCCGCTCCCCTAAGATCTCGAGAAACACGCTAGTTAGCGAAAAACGGTAAACGGCGTTGGGTAGCCCATCCACTTCTCCATCAAAAATATTAGGACCATTTTTTTGTCAGGTCACATTCAATATTGCTAGAGGTCAAAACGTGCCGTCATAGGGATAACATGTAAATGAAGGTTTTTCGGTCATTACATCTGAACATGTAAAGATAGAGCAAAATAACTTAAAACCAAATTTAACTTTAACTTAATCTAACTTAAAGCCAAAAAGCCATGTATTTAAACGAATCCTCGCAGCAAACTGAATCGAATGATATATTGTCATATAATGTGACCGTGCTAGGTCAAATCAAGGATTTGACCTGACCTGAGGTCAGGTCAAGGTCACATTAGATAAATGCATATCATTAGAACTGCAAAGACAAGGCAAATATAATGCATATAAAATAAACGCTCTATCACCATCCGTTACTAAGTAATTCAGTTAAAACCATTTTTCCCATGTATTTCCAATGGAGAGGCCATGGCTCGTTCCTCACCTTAGGTTAATATACCTTAGGACCTTAGGTCGATATAAAAATAACAGAACATATCTTAAAGAACTTGGTGTACCCATTATATGATATGAGTTTCAATGGGATAAGTTTACTCTGTTCCGACTTATGCTATCTTAAACTTTTTTGAGATCAGGTCACTTGACCTGTATTGGTGCAAAATGCGGTGAGGGGGGAGGAGGGCGTACCATCCCACTTGTCATCAGACAAAGCCATTCTTATCTGAAATTTTTTATTTCGGCCTCACTGGTAAAAAAACTAACATTTTTGGCGAGAGTAGGTGTAGAGTATCATAACGAGCCAGAAAAAGGAATTTAAATTTTAGAGGTGGTAGAGGAGCTTATATCCGCAGCTTATCTCAGATTTTGAAATAAAATCGACCATCAAAACAGATTGATAACCTTACAATTCTACACAATGCAGAGAATGGTGGGCCAGTGAGTGTTATTTTCCATTGGTTTTGGCATGTAATTAGTATCTGGTCTGGCTGCTGCGTCGCGGTCAAGCACTCACAAAAAACGATTGATTTGCGCCGGCCCCGGGGATAGCATGTGGCAGATGGTTGAGGCTGGCAATCAGGCCTACAAGGTCATACAGAACCTATACGGGAGCTACGTGGTCACACAGAAGTGGAATAAGGTGAATTGTAGTATTGCGCACGTTTTTGTGTGACTCAAGGTGTCAGGTAAAGGGAAAATGATTTAGTAGCGTGAGTTATAGGACTGAGGCTGCATCGAGAATGCAGATTTGAAACGCCATAAGGGCTTACCAACTTTTGATGCATTTGGTGGAAAAATAGAATTACCTGCATTATATTGTTAGCTCGATAGACTGACTGGCCAAATGGATTTTTTTTGGCTACGATGCCCTGTCGCCAAAAAGACTTCCTAGGGGGAGGATCCTGGCCAGACAATAACCGGGAGGGGAGGGGAGAGGGTGAAGCCTGAGCTTATACCTAAACTGTTTTTGAAGTGCTACCAAGACAGTTCTCCAATACTAGAATTGCAGACGCAGACGCTTACGTAGGTCCACTGTGTCCTTGGTAGAAGGAAAAGCGAAAAGTTTGGGTTGAGTTTCACGATTTCAAGGGGGAGGGAGGGGGGAGTCCCCGCCGGGTCACCAGCTGTTGGGGCGTCCTTCTATCCCCCGCTTTCGATGATTGAGTTCCCAGTAGGTACCCATGCCCTCTACTGCCAATCAATGACGACCAATAGAAAACAGCAATGACAGCGACTCACCAGATTCCGTATCGATGCCGTGTGGATATGTCCGATTATTTGTGATGTATGATGAACGAACCCATACAACAAGTTTTTTCTTTGAGGTGTGAGTTTTGGTGAGGTGTCTCGAGCCAAAATGCGGTTCAAACCATCTCCTAGGACTCATTCCGTAATACATGTTAACTTTTTTTCGTAGACTCGGAAAACTCTGGAAGCAGGAATTCCTGCAAGGACAAATCTCAGCGAAACCATCTGACCACAAAAATCAATTTTTAAGGAATACAAATCAGCTGAAGTGCCAAATTTGAGAGCGCAACATCGCCCCACCTCTGAAGCTGGATGCAGCAGCTCCTCTGTTTCTACGTCCTTACTTAGGAATTTGGTAGAGTATGAAAAAAATCGCTCAGTTTCTTACTTTATTCACCACAAAGCTCTCAGTAATGTCTCAGTTCAAACTATATGAAACTTTAACATTCGCCATTGGCTTGAATCTCGATCGATCTCATCTGTACCGCTATAGCCTGGCATCGCACGAGAGCGAAACAGTATACAGACAGCTGTGCATTGCGGTACAGCATAAACTCAGGCAGTGCTCGGCGGCGCAGCATGTCGCTGCTGAGTGGCATTAGCCCTGTTCAGCTGTCAGGCACAGTTTTGTCAGCAGGACCTCTAACCTCTCCTCAGAAAAGTAACATCAGTGCCATAAACGCCTCTTGTTTGTGCTAAGCAAAGGGAACTGAAACCTTTATACCATTAAAAAATATTATGCTACCACTTCGTGCACTTACGGTTTTTCATCAGCACAAACAGCAAGCCGTTAGCCCGTAAAACCTCTAGAACTAGTTCCCGGGGAGAGGCTACAGTTTTGTGACGTAGGTGTAATACGGCCCGCTGAATGGTGCTGACAAAACTCTGCTGACAGCTGGAACAGGGCTAATGACACCGCAGTGTGAAGGGCACTGGCTTTACTTCCGTAGTCTGAGATTGAAAAATGGATAAGCCGTCAAGGGCATTGTCGATAATCTTTTAGTGAAGTAGGGGCTAGATCCGACCTGGAGACGACGGCGAGGGAGGAGGGGGCAAAGCTGAAAGCATAAGGACTGTCCGGTAGGCTGCTATCGAGGCAATCCACCTACATCAGATTTGAGAACATGTTCTTTACCCCAATTGAATAAGCGAGAGAACAAAAGTAAGACGATTGGTCACGATCGTCGATCGATCGTGGTCACGAGCTTGGGGACACCCCCTCTTGATTAACACGCGCATTGACGGGGGTCTGAGCCACCTTCGCATTGACGGGGGCGAGTACCCGCCCCCCTAAGATCTCGAGAACCACGGTAGGCAGCGAAAAACGGTAAATGGCGTTGAGCTGCCCATCCACTTCTCCATCGAAAACATTTGAACCATTTTTTTGTCAGGTCACATTTAAGGTCACGAGAGGTCAAAACATGCCGTCATAGGGATAACATGTAAATTCAGTTTTTCGGTTATTACATCTGAACAAGTAAAGATAGAGCAAAACGACTTAAACTATATGAATCCTCTCAGCGAGCCCAATCGAATGATATATAATTTGACCTTGCTAGGTCAAATCAAGGATTTGACCTAACCTGAGGTCAGGTTAGGGTCAAATTAAATAAAATGCCTATCATTAGAACCGCAATGCCCAGGCGAGTCTAATGCAGCTAAAATAAATGCTCTATCACCATCCGTTACTGAGTTATTCTGTAAAACCCATTTTCCCATGTATTTCCAATGGAGAGGTCATGCCTCGTACCTGACCTTAGGTCATCGATATCAAAAATACCGGAACATATTTTAGAGAACTCGGTGGGGCCATTATGTGATATGAGTTTCAACCGGATAAGTTTACCCTGCTCCAACTTATGCTATCTTGAACTTTTTTGAGGTCGGGTCACTTGACCTGTACTGGTGACCTGACCTGAGATGACCTAACCTTAAAATTTTCACAGAAGTTGTAAAAATGATGAGGGAAAAGGTATGTCCAAGTACGGTGGCGCGTACGCGCCGCCGTTTTTCTGCTATCTTCGAAAAACCCGAGGGGGCGGATACCCGCCCCCCGTCAATGCGCGTGTTAAGACCCCCATTGGAGTGCCCGTGTGCCGAAGTCCTCCAGTATTTGTTGTAATCCATGCTAATATTACTTTCTCTGGACAAACTAGGCTAAGGGGTACTCAAACGTTTCCCTTCCAGCTATGCCGATGTTTGCGATAAGTGGTAGGGCCTTAATCTTTTGATTTGATTTATGGCTTTGGGGCCTCATGGCTAGACATCACATTTAATTTAACTCAAATAATTAAAAACTTATAATTCAGCTTCTAAGGAAGGGGGAACATTGTGGATGCCCTAGGAGATTTCAGCACAAAAGTCCCTCAGAATTGCTTTTGACTCCCAAATTGGGCTTTATTCCCAAAAATGCTTATATGGATGGTCCCTAAAATTGGCAACGTTCCCGTGGAAGTCACTGAAGCTCACCCCAGTTTAAAGTTTTTTCTCCAAAGATGCACCATAAATGCACTGAAACATAAAATATAAATGAGGTAGAACAGCCTGATGCTCATATTAATTAAAAACTTGTCCAAAAATTAAAGGACCTTTAATTTTTTAACAAGTTTTTAATCAATATGAGCATCAGGCTGTTCTGCCTCATTTATATATTCATCATCATGCTCAAAATAGCTCTCCACAAAAGGGGGAACTCCACAAACAGCTATTGTTTGGCGCTATATTTCAAAACTGTATTGGAAACACACAGCCCATTGTAAAGGGCTTTATAAGCAGCTGGATACAGTAACAAAACGAGCTATACGGAAAGATTGCAGGGACAGCATTTCAGATCGCATAAAAAATGGCAACTCATCTGAAGTATTTCGTCTTTTACGACCAGTGATAGCTCCGAAGCGAGGACCAGCAACTCAGCCATCAAATTTGACCTCTGATGATCTGAATGCGTACTTTGCAGCAAGAGGTTCTGAAACATGGAACTAAGTAATTTCTGAATTTCAAAGATCGGGGCGAGCTCCATTTCCTGTTCGACTGCCAAGAGTTAATGCGGGAGCTTTCCGTATCATGCCCATCACCCTGGACGAGCTACGAAAAGTAGTGTTCTCCATCTCCATCCAAGCCCTATATTTAAAAAGTATCACAGAATGTACCTTACCTCACTCCTGCAGGCAGCCCCAGCTCTGGTATTACATACCATAACTAAGCACCAAGACCAACAACAAACCAGAGCGCTATCTACTCACTGCGCGGTAATACCTCTGTCTAATGTTTCATCTCTGACCTCTTATCAAGGTGTTCCGGTCACAAATGGCGGCCACAGCCGAGACCGTTGCCCGCCGTTCAACATTTCCCTGCCGTTGTGGCCGCCCACCAGTGGCCTCCCACAATGGCGGCGTTTCTCCGAAGTGTGCTGTTGAGTACCGCCTCAAAGTGTAACAATTGGGCCCGCCTCGCTGCAGCCAGCACGGTTTTCGTTTCAGCGCTCAGTAGCTCGTGGGCGAGAGAGAGAGAGAGAGAGAGAGAGAGAGAGAGAGGGGGGGATGGGGGGTGACCAGATAAAGTGAGAGAGCAGGCTATTAAAAAGTGCAGTTAACACGCGCATTGACGGGGGTCTGAGCCACCTTCGCTTTGACACGGGGGTTGGCGGGTACACGCCCCCCCAAAGATCTCGAGAACCACGGTAGATAGCGAAAAACGGTAAACGGTGTCGGGTAGCCCATCAACTTCTCCATCGAAAATATTGGAATCATTTTTTGTCAGGTCACATTTAAGGTCACGAGAGATCAAAACATGCCGTCATAGGGACAACATGGAAATTAAGGTTTTCGGCCATTACATCTGAACAAGTAAAGATAGAGCAAAACGACTTGATCTGTATGAATCCTCGCAGCAAGCCGAATTCGAATGATATATAATTTGACCTTGTTAGGTCAAATCAAAAATTTGACCTGAGCTGAGCTCAGGTCAAGGTCAAATTATATAAAATGCATATCATTATAACAGCAAAGAGAAGGAAAATTTAATGCAGTAGTTAAAATAAACGCTCTATCACCATCCGTTACTAAGTTATTCACTTAAAAACATTTTTCCCATGTATTTCCAACGGAAAGGTCATGGCTCGTACCTGACCTTAGGTCATCGATATCCAAAAATACTGGAGCAGATTTTAGAGAACTCGGTGGGTCCATTATGTGATATGAGTTTCAATCAGATAAGTTCACCCTGTTCCGACCTATGCTATCTTAAACGTTTTTGAGTTCAGGTCACTTGACCTGTGCTGGTGACCTGACCTGAGAAGACCTGAACTTAAAATTTTTACAATAGTTGTAAAAATGATGAGAGAAAAGGTATGCCAAATACGGCGGCGCTACGCGCCGCCGTTTTTTCTGTTTCCGAGAAACCCGAGGGGGTGGGTACCCGCCCCCGTCAATGCGCATGTTAACAGTCTACCCTTGAAGCAAGTGGAAGATAGTGTATGCTTATGCATGGTATTAAGATCTAAAGAATTGTGCCAGATAGCCAAAAACGGTAAACGGTGTTAGATAGCCCATCCAAATTTCTATAGAAATCATTCGAATCATTTTTGGTCAGGTTACATTTAAGGTCACTTGAGGTTAAGGCATATCACCATGGGGAGAGCATATAAATAAAGGTTTTCAGTCATTACATCTAGTAAACTAGAGCAAAAAACTAGCATAGATAGAGAAAAAATGTGCACCATTGGAATCCTGCAGAAAGTCCAATTAAATGACATATAACATGGCCTTATAGCTAAAATCAGGTCAAATATACGATCTGACCTGACCTGAGGCCAGGTCAAAGCCAAATTACGTCGAAATGCATATCACTAGAACGGGAAGGACAAGGCAAACCTAATGCCGTTATAATAAATGCAAAGAAATAATCAAAATACTGAAATGAATTTTGGGGAACTCGATGGTCCCATTGTGTGATCTGATAGGTCCATTCTGTCTGATTCATGCTCCTTAAACTTCTTGTGAGGTAAGGTCAATTGACCTGCATTGGTGAGCTGAACTAAAGTGGCCAACCCTAAAATTTTGACAGGGGTGGTTACCGCCCTTGACAATGTGCGTGTTAATGTGAAGTGAAAAGGCTTGCTTGTTTGCTGGAAGGCCTAGAGACAGCCACATCGCAGAAGGTAAGCTGTTTTAAAAGTGTCGCAGAATAGATACCAATAACTTTGAAGAGCATCTGTGAAACATGTGATACAAATGGACACAGCCATCAATATATACAACCATCCATCATCCACACTGGATGAATTTTCAGGTCTGGTAACTTCAAGAAACTCGCGTCCTAAACTCCGATACAGACTCGTTCCAAACATAAGCGTCGCCACCGGCAAAAAGTTGGGGGGGCAGCCAAACTTCAAACTGACGCTGACAAAAACTTTCCATGTTAGGACCAAGTACTGTTCAATTTGGGCTTCTCGTTGCCTTCTGCAGCGGCTGGTTATAAGAATGTCCGGTTTTCTTCCATTTTGACTGAGATCGAAATTTTGGGCCAAAAGTGTGGGGCCAGGCCCCGCTCCCCCACGGTGGTGACGCCCTGATTCAAAATCAGTATCTTCCGTGCAAAAGTAAAAATTATTGCAACTGAACCAGCCAAGCCATGATTCTCGTTATATGTGCAAAATAAGCCAGCTATATATATATATGAAGCTTGAGACATACAATATACATAAATCCACGTGTAATGTCTGTCTGAAAAGCGACACTTAACGGGCATTTATGTACATGGGTGTCTCACAACTTCAACATTCTATATATATATCCATGTATACGCGGCTGGCCGCCGGAATTTGAACCAACAATCATACCATTATGCGAAAAATCCCTGCGTATAGAATACACTAGTTCTAATGCGATTCAGTCATCGAGAACAAATTCAGAGGCAACACTTCGACATAGAAGTTCTGATAATGCAATATTTGATACAAATGAACAAGGACAGAACACAAAGGCACAACTACAATTGTCATTTCACTCGAATAATTGGCAATAATGCGACTCCCTCCCCCAAATGGATCATGATTTTAGGAAGTTTCGTAGCTCTTCGCTTCCATCACTCTGCAAAATTGAGCACTTTTGGAGAGCTGAAACATTTGTTTGACTTCAATTTGCTGGAAGCTGGCGCAGTTTCTTACTAAATCCAGTTGCAAGATCGAC
Organism: Lepas anatifera; assembly: GCA_034440635.1. Classification (NCBI taxonomy): domain Eukaryota; kingdom Metazoa; phylum Arthropoda; class Thecostraca; family Lepadidae; genus Lepas; species Lepas anatifera. The sequence goes on from JAOTON010001034.1 coordinate 775,870, forward strand.
AGAAAAAGAGTGGCTCACACAGATGGGTTTCTGGTCACGACGAATGTGGAGATCTAGAGATTGGTTTGTGGCAGGCTGAAGCCAATATTGGCATGGCCCGGAAGCACACATGGTTTGTACACCGAAGAGATCGGTCGTGGGACCACTCCAGCTGAGCAAAAACCAAGCAAAGGGTATAGACAGCGAGAGAGAGAGAGAGAGAGAGAGAGAGAGAGAGAGAGAAGAGTGGGGGATTGGGCTTTAAAAATAAAGAATCTAATAACGAGATATGGAGGAGACATTTCATCTCAGTGCAGCTGAATCTTGGCTTCCCAGAGCAAACGCAGCTGTTTTTATTGTCTGAGGGCTTGGCTGGTGAACAATGCGACTCAAATTTCCTGGTGGCTCTGGAGATGACGTAAAGAATCATAAAACTCAGCAATATTTTCATTGGATTGATCCATTATCAAATTTGAGTATTATGTTTGTGAAAGTAGGTCAAGTTAGGTCAGTGCTAGGCTAAGCCTAGGCTTACATTTATAAATTCCTGATTCACATCCAAATATAACTATGTGTGCTGGCATTTTATCATCATTCATCACACGTTGGGCTGTAATGCTCCCAGGAAAAATGCAAAGTAATAACATATGCTCACGGTACCGCATGCCTAAATTTCTTTATACTCCCATCGAGTTATTGAAGTACCCACACGTCAACGAGCCAGTTTTGCCTATAACCAGTGCCTGCCGCAACCATTGCCATAGGAGAAAATTACCATCACGGGTTTTCCCGCCGGATAACGATGATAGTCGTGGGTGCAGAAGGCTCGATTAGGAGACACAGGACAATACGAATACAAAATGCAAAATGAAGTTAGAAAATACAGCAATTCGACGCGAGGAGTTGTTTCAAACGATTTAACCTTGCCTCTTACAAATTTGTATTGCAGAGAAGTATAGAGCCTTCCCTTTTGCTATCTTATACACTAGCAAATCAACGTCTATGCATAATCGATTCTAATATTTCCCTCTAAACCGTAATCATGTCTTTGCAATTAACGTTTTTTATCACAATCTTAGCCGCTCTCCTCCTCCCCTAAATTGTCCAAGACCCGATCCCCTAGATCCACTGATGGTGCTCCGGGACCAACGCGCAACTGCCGGTAGAGTGTAGCTGCCGGTTGGGGCACATCACATTCTGCAACAGGCCCAGGCTCGTTCCGGTCACTCATGCTTGCCGACGTCTGCAGTCGTTAGCCTGTTGCAACATCAGTTATACCATGCATGTGACACGTACAGAATTTCAGAGCGGCTTAAGGGAGTGGAGGACGGCTGGTTGGAAAGAGTTAGCTTCCAGATTTTTCTGACATTTTCCTTGCTGAGATGGACATTACATGGTGTCTGCATGGTAGCAGGTTGGCTCGGAGCAATGCTTGTTCACGGCCTGTCGTGGATGTTAGGGTAGTTAATTCTGTGCTTTTGGAAGCAATGGCTTTTGGATAGATCAGTCTGCCAAATTGGGTTGAGGCCCCGTGATGAGAGTCATGCCCATCTAATTTATTTCCGATGCGGATTACGACATTGGCACATCGTAGAAGGTTCGACGAGGGGAGAAAGCAAAATGTTAGAATTTTAAATACAAATCAGTCAAGCATTTTCGATGTTCCAAGCAAGCTGTGTTGAGAAAGGTCTCGACATGGCACAAAACGCATTTGTGGGCCATAAATTTCTCCATTATGACATTTTGAAAGCTGCCATTTGTAAGTGACGCATTTTGTGATTTAAGAGCGAAGCTGGAAAGTCCATAAATATTATTTCCCGCCAAGGGGCAACGCTTCCGGTCAAAGACTTGTCTGGCTACCATAATGCAAGTTCTCTGAGAGCCTTTAAGGTATGAAAACTACGACAGTGCTATAATCTTCTTCCGCCTGTGAATAACTGGATTGGGGGGGGTTTAACATTCCTGGCTGAAAGAGGATTAATGATCGACTTACAAGCATTTGTCTTCTACGGTGACTGCAGTGTTTTTAAGCCCATGTGTGCCGCTTTGAATCCCTTGAGTACAGGGCGTTCAGCACACCATCATTATTGGCTCCTACGCGAAAAACAAAGAGAAAAAAAGAAGGAAAAAGCGTGAATGATGATAGACAGCCCATGAGAGATGATAACAAAGGCTATTTTTGGCTCTGGTCAATATTGAGGTCAGTAATAGATCAAATAAAGCGTCAGGCTAGGGACGGTTTTTGGCTCCAGCTTATGACTGGGTCGAGTTAGGGTTAGCACTTATGCATTATTAGATCGCTCTTGCCACGTTGAAGTAAATATAAAGTAAGTAAATAGTAAGTAAATATTTCCTAATGTGATCACACTAGGTCAAAAAGTGAAATTCAACTTTCCCAAAGTCACCTTAAGGCCACCCTCTGGCCCCAGTCTCAATATACCAGCCGATTTGTACCAAACTTCATGTATAGTTTGAATATAGCATGCTAATACTTATGTATGTACTTTGGTCCTCGTCCAATTCAGAATTCGTGGGTAGATCCAGGAGGTTAAATTTCGATAATTCATAGACGTAATGCTTTTGACCTTGTTTTTGTATCTTAAATACCTTATTGGTTATCCCAAGCCGCAAATGAGGTACTAATGCCTTGTTTTTGGAGATCTAGAGCAAGGGTGGATCCAAAACGTTTAAAAGAGAAGACATATAACAAGCCAGTTATCAGCTTGCAATGGGAAAGTAAACCCCTCAAGATACTGTCCTGAAACCGTTCCTGACACTAATGGGCTTCAGCAGCGTCCATTGCTGTTGCTGTCTCCTTGACTAGCTCGAGTGTCATCGAAATCCTGACAAATATATGTGCCCGCGTCACAAGCCTCGGGTAATTTTCCTTCTTTCGATTGTTTGTCACGATATGTGCCAGGGACACCACTAATATCCCAGAACGATAACTGGCAACAGTGGAGAAGCCTTTTGCTGGCAAGGTCACGCTGCTTCCTATCGGACGGTGAAGTCTGGTATTGGTGACGTTTCGTCATGGTCTTGAGCGGCTTCACTTCTGGCCCGCTGGTAAGGCCTGGTGTTGGTCCATGGGTAATTGATTTCCTGAATGCCCACCCGCACTGTGTCCGTTCAGATGGCTGTTGGCTTGACAGCTCTTTTAGTGGCATCAGATCACAGACTAGCGACTAAAACCAGTAATACTCATTTACTGGAAAAGTGGGATACTCTACAATAATCGGAGACTGAATTGCTGAGTGTCAGGGGCCTGGATTAAAAAAATTTTGGATGCCTAAATTTGGGACAACGTCAATAACCAACATTTCAAAAGGGATAATATAATATTAAACGTGTTTTAGCCCTCCATTGAGCCTGTTGTACATACAGCATAAACCAGTTTAAAGACCCTAAAAGTAAAGCTAAGAAAATGTGAAATTATTTTCAACACTAGGTCAACGCTTCACTGCGGGTGTCCGGGGACCCCCAAAATTATATAATTCTACGCACCTCCTGGGCGTGTGCATACTAGATGAGCATTATTTGCTGCTGCTCTTGTTTGGCAGCATTGGAAAATACCTCTCCAGCTGAGCTTGCTACTTTCAAAATGGCGGCACCCACCGGATCCCGGCAAAAACAGACTTGCCAGTGATAATGCAATTGTAAAGGAGATGCATGCGAAAAAGTCTACCCCTCTGTCTGGTTACTGCAATTAGGAGGTCTCACCAGACTGGCATGCAGAACTCACCACCATCTGTTGAATTGTGAACAAGGTGCTGTGAAACGGTTTTCACAGGAGATATGGGTGTCCAGGTCATTCTGAAACCAATCTCGGATAAACGGGAAAGGTGGGGTTTTACAATTTCGTTCGAAATATGCCGAAATCTAAAAGTCTCCATTACATCTTATGGGCTCGAGGCTGTGATCAAGTTTGTCACACAAAGCATGAATGCTTGAAGTTTCAGGTATATTTGTCGCTGCGCTGTGCCTCTCTATTTTCCAACCACTCCGGGAAGAAGTAAGTAAGTGGACTAATCAAACATCCTCTGTCCAGAAGCTGGATGTTTCTACTTAGTTTTACATACTGTACACACCCTTAGTTACTTTGAAACCATATCAGAAACCTTCCTCGCAAAAGCTTTCACCATCACTGACACCACATTTGCTCGGCAGGTCCAAAGGAGGTGCTGAAGTACTACCTACTCTCTTTAGCCGTGTCGGATCTGCTGGCTGGGTGTATGGTGACACCTCTGAGCGTGTACCCGGCGCTGGTGCGGCAGTGGGTGTATGGTGACCAGACCTGCCGACTGGTGGGCTACCTGATGGTGACACTGTGGGCCACCCAGGCCTACACCCTGATGTGGATCGGAGTGGACCGCTACCTGGCCATCACCAAACCGCTGAGATACGAGACCACACAGACGAAGGTGAGATGCGGCCTACAGTGGCACTGGCAGATACAGGAGCAACTTTCGGGAGAGGCCAAACCAACGTTTTTGGGTGGCGGGCTAAATCGAGAAAGTCGCACAATATAGAATTTAGAAAACGGCTAAAATTCAGTCCTTTTGGCGAGTAAAAAGATACTATTTTAGGTATTAGTGGGGATCACAGCCCCTTTGGCTCCCCCCTTGGAATCGCCAGTGGACAGTGGTGTGCTTGACGCGGCATTTATGGGCGACCTGTACTTGCCACATGTATGAAAATGATCTAACACATCGTGGAATCGTCGGCTAAAGTATGAGGAAAGAAAGAAATATGCAAAATGATTTGGTATATTATATCTTTTGGATCACCTGAATTGTTCCATCATCTATGTGATACTAGGTCTCTGCATTCACCAACTTTGTAAAATCGTATAGGCATTGAAAAGCATAGGGTCTTCCACTGCAAAGTCCGTAATTCCGCATCTTTTAATTTGTTTATTTTCTGATTGTGATGAGTCTCAGGTTGATTAAATTCTTTGACTAGCTTCTCGAAGAATCAAGCGCTATTTCGAAGTTCAAGGTTTTAAAGTGAGTAATTTAGATACATGAATCAATAAATTGTTCTTTCCAATGTTACTTTGCCACGCGTAAAAATGTATACTCTTCCAGAATATGCACTTTTGCGACAGAGTTTCCCACAAAACAACTTTGATCTTACCTTTTTCATTGCGATCTGTAAAAATATTTGGCATTTAAACGTCAGTACGGTGAGTTTCATGGTCTGTAATCACAAGGTCAGAGTTTAATGGTTAATGTATCGGTAAATTTCACCCAACATTTATATAAACCGTGCAAATGCTGTTTTAACATGGACGAAGTTTCCCTGCTCCACTAGGATATCAGCCTGGACCTACATCAGCCTTGACCTGAAGTTTTAAAGGTTGCGAGGCTTGACACAGTGAGCCTTATACACCCTATCGTTATCTATGCACCTTTAAAACGACTCTACAGACACTCCACTTAAAACGCGGAAACTTTCGCGCGTTCACGCAGCGTTCTTTGTAAATTTCTAATGGAGGATCTGGCTCACCACTTTAAGGCTAGATTTTACTCTGTGGAAACTAGGTAGCGTGTTCAGTTAGTTTAATCTATTTCGAATCGCTCACGCACGAGTTAGGACCATGGGGAATGACACATTTTTAATCTGTCTGGATCAAGGGACGCGGCTGCTAGAAAACTTCACGGCCGGTGAATCCTATGACCGTTAACCAAACACCACAAGGGAGTGTGATCAGCCCACGCCTTCAGGGTCTTTCCGGATAGTTTTAAGCCTATTTTCCAGGTTTACATTGCCCTGGAAACTTGCAATGCAATTTGATTTAAAAAAACAATTTGATGATTTTGGATCAGACCATACAAATAGGGTTGGTCTCTGAGTTGAAGCGTTATCTCTACCCCCATTAAAAAAGCTATTTTTCGGTTCTTTAACCAAGTGGCAAGTCAAACTAGGGTCAAATTATTCTTCTAAAGGAGCCAGACAGAATTACTGGTCATCCTCTAAAGGATTTTGCCAAGAGAATTTCGAATCTGGCCAATAATTCAAAGACAATATCAACAGTGAGATCACGATTCTGAATGAAATAATATAACACATTATGTGTGGTATAGATATCACTGTCACGATGAAAATGGACAATCAAAATATTTTATTCTGACCAGAGATTAAAGACACGCTTTAACCTGGCCAAATAGAGTCATGTTGTATGTATGTCGGCTATTTCGATTGGGTCATATAGCTAGGTGGCCTTTGCCTCGTTAAAACTCACCGCTTTTTAATTATCGATATTTTAAAATTCTCTACAATTTGTAATCCAGAAAACAATTCTAGAAGTTTTGACTTTACAAATACATAATATGTTTCTCACCTAAAAAGAGAAAATAGAACAATAAACATTATGATCACTGTCTGCTTTTCCAATGTTATCATCCGAGTTTTGTAGATAATAGGAATCCGATCGTGCTTACTCCCCCACACGCTGAAGAAGGGAATCGTGGAAGTCTGGGTAATGGGGGAGGGGATATGAAGCTGATTCGAATTTTTTATTGTTATCTGATCTTAACGAACACTAGATCTTGGTTTATAGATAAGTTCCTGTAGGTCTGATATAACGTTCAAAGTGTGTCCAAGTAAGCTGCCAAAATACCTACCCTTAGGTGCAACGTATTTTAAAAGAGTGCTGATGTGAAGACTGTTAATTATTCTAAGATGGCTACGATGACAAGTCAAAATGCTTTTGGTACTGTTTGGTACTATGCACTACTTGGACTATCTCCCTGAAAAGCTGTTTCACACCGCAGAGTCTTGTTGTCATGTAGTGCCCTTTGCATGACCACTAATACCGAGTCGTTTTTGGTCATAGATCACACAGCAGTGAGGAAGCGTTTGCTAAACTGACAGTTTATTACAATCCTCTCTCACGCAACCATTATATAAAGTCCACTCATGAATGTGGGCCACATCGCTCAGCGTTTGTGGTGTTGCGTTCGATGGAAATAACGTAATTTAACACGCGCCCCGCTGGGGTCCCTGGCATGGCGCGCCCCGCTGGGGGGAATTTCCCTCTTCGTATCTCGTTCTCCACGAAAGCTAAAGGAAAATTACGGACGGCGTTCGAAAGCTCTGGACAAGACGAAGAGATTTTATACGAAGAATTTTTATGTCAGGTCAATATTGAGGTCAGCATAGATCAAAGAAGGTTCCATAGACTTATAGCAGAGCAGTGTACGTTTCTCTCACTAGATCTGCCCTCAGGGGTGCTAGAGCAAATCTTTATGCATCATTGGATTCCTCTTATCACGGTAAATCAAATGATGTATAATATGACCTTGCTAGGTCAAATAGTCAAAATGACCTGACCTCGAGCTAGGTCAGGGTCACAGAGTGACCTGGTATGGTCATGTTGCATATCAATCGACTCCCCGTGACAATATAAGCACAATGCAAGCAAAACGGGAGCTTTATCTTAATTCAGTGAGAAGTTATTGGCAAAACAATCACTCTCTGCTCCCGTGACCTGATGTGACCTTTGAGAGGTCAGATGCTCGAAAACTCAACTTTATGGTCAAGATTGTGGTAAGAATAGACGGTTTGAGGATTTTCAGCCTTTTCTATCCAGTATTTACTGAAAAAGTGCCCATTCTATTTTTCACCATAGACTTATAATGGGGTGACCAAAAAAATTGACCCCACCTTAGGTCAACAATATCAAAATTCAGAGATAACAGATTTGTAGATTTTAATGGCCGTATCATATTGTGGAAGTTTCCAACTGATCGGTTCGCTGATGTTCCCTGGGCGCCGCTTCAAACTCGTGATTTTATGTTTTGAGGTCGGGTCACTTGATCCTTCATAGCTCCTTGACCTGACATGATCTTAACTCAAAAAATTGGTGAGATGTGTAAAATTGATCAGGAATATGGTACTGTAAGTTTCGTTTTTCTGCGTTACTTTTTTTTTTTAGCTATCTGGGCAAAATCAGGAGGGGGAGGCGAATTTCGCCTCCCAGTGGGGCGCGTGTTGATGGAAAAAATCACTGTATGCTCCTGTGACCTGACATGACCTTTGAGAGATCAGATGGTCGAAAACTCAACTTTATTGTCAAGACCGTGGTAAGAATACAGGGTGTGAGGCTTTTTAGCTTTCTCTATCCAGTATTTTCGAAAAACGAGCCCTTTCAATTTTTTCACCGTAGACTTATAATGGGGTGACCAAAAAATTGACCCCACTTTAGGTCAATAATACCGAAATTCCGAGATAAAAGATTTGTAGACCCTAATGACCTTATCATGTTGTGAAAGTTTCAAACTGATCGGTTGGCAGATGTTCCTTAGGCGCCGCTTCAAACTCGTGCTTGTAGGTTTTGAGGTCGGGTCGCTTGACCTTAGATAGCTCCTTGACCTGACATGACCTGACCTAAAGAATTGGTCAGATGCGTAAAATTGATCAAGGATAAGGTACTGTAAGTTTCGTTCATCTGCATTTCTTTGTTTTTGCGTTATCTAGGAAAAACCAGGAGGGGGCGATTCCCCCCCAGTGGGGCGCGTGTTAATGTTTAATTTGAATGCATGACGATTAGGTCAAAATCTCATTTATGGAACAATTATGAACATGTCAAATTATTATTTTTCTAATATTCTGCTTCACCGGAATCCTCTGTATGGGTCTCTTTGAGTGATCTCCCTCGAATTGATTGAGATTCGAGCATTGATAAATTCCGCGGTATTACACCGAGGAATATGATTATACGTTCATCAGATGTCAGTTGAGCTGACAGACCAACAAACAGCTGATCCCACTTGAGTCTGAAATACTGTTTCATGAGTTTTGATAAGTAGGGGGGAATAGGAGGAGAGAGCCATCTCTCTTATTGCCCAGATTGTTTTTTGCATCCCAGCACGTTTCGAAAGCGACCAATGCAACGGTGTGAAGATATTATATTACAAGGCTGTGTAGTGTGATGCGCTATTTACAGAAAATCATTGACTGAGTAAACACCAAATATAGTGAGGTTTCAAATTTCGGCCATTATATAAAATCTATGGAGTTATATATATATATATATATATATATATAGTGATATAGTATATATAGTGATGATATAGCTTATAAGCTATATCATCACTCCAGCTCTGACTTTATGCATTTCGATTTTGATGGTCATTTCACTGATCTGAATCCGAACGTGTCATAAACATCTCTTTATACCACGATAATGTTAAAACATATTTTTAGCATTTATGCTCATCTTTCTACGTTAAAGTTGAAATTGTAGTATTTGAGAGATTATAGTAAGGTCCAGACACACATCAAATTATAATTTGTATTCTATAAGTATAATATTTCAAATTCATTGTTCTCTTTTCGACATCCGAATAATTATAGAAAACTACTCGCCCGTTTGATGGATAAATCTGACAGAGGACAGACCGCTGTTGTTGTTGTTGTTGTTGTTGAAATTTGTATTCGATAATGCACACATGTAAACAAAACAAAAAAATCACGCGATTGGCGCAAATGCCCTGAGGGCATATAACAAGGCACCTCTCGCAACAAATACAAAATACACGATGGTGACGTCATAACCACAGCCGTCCACGCCGACACGCCCCGCCCACCCGCCACCGAACCACAGGATGAAATACCCCACCGGCGCGAGCCGCCTCCAGCCTCCAGACGATGCCTAGGCCACCAGGTTTACCGTTATTTTTGGAAACGTTTTGATTCAAAAATGAATTTCTGAAACTGCTAAGGCTGTGGCTGGCATGGGGTGCGGAGTTCCAGTGTAGGACGCGCACTGTATCAATGGCTGGAACAGCGGCAGTAGGAAGAGATGGTGGCGCGGTTTTCTGGTGCTGACTCAGCTGCTGAGGTGCTGAGTCAGCGCTGGCGAGGATGAGCTGGACGGCAGTGGTGGTGATGACGGATCGACTCTACACCTGCTGAGCTATTCGCCCGCCCGCGCGCTCATCCTTATGTCTTATCTATTTCATAGCAGGCTGTTGTGGGTAGAAAAATTCAAACTGTTACACTACAAAGGTTTTAGATTAACAAATGCAGAATACAACTGTAGTGTGCCATCACCCATAGGCGGATCCGGGATTGCCGATCGGGAAGGAGGGGCACCTTTCCGGGCGGCGCCATCCAGACCAGGGGACGCCACTTTTGACCGGCAAAAGCTATCAGGTGGGCGCAAAATCCTATCGATAGTCGTCGATTTTTGCATCCTGGGGGATGCAACATTTCAGGGGGCGCCATCGATCCTTCAGGGGACACTGTGACCATTTCAGGGGGCGCTGAGGGTCGATCGGGGAGGTACGTTCCCCCTTTTCCCCCGGGATACACGTTTGCCGTCACTATTACCAAAATCCTAAGCGAGAAGTAAAAGCACTGCATCAGTATGCTACATCACATATTGTTAGCCCACTTGAATAGACAAATACAACGAGTAAGGACGCCTTGACAGATACAGATCTACACCTGTGGTACAAAGTCTCGGTGAAGCAAACAAACTGGCATCACTTCAGCTCAATTCTAATGTTCTAATCCTACACATTTACGTAGCACGTAAGAACTAGCAACTACCACAAACGCCACCAGCTTATAAAGACCTCTAAACATCCTCTGTAACCCCTAATATAAAATACCAATACAAGACAGCTACAAAGTATTTCTAGAGATTTCAATACTGGAAGATGGGGGTTTCCTTCAAGAGACTCATTTCTTTCTATAGTTGAATTCGGGGGTTCTGGAGGACGGTAAATTTCGTAAGCGTTCATTAAGTGTGCTGTGAGCTTGAAAACTGTGCTGAATGAATGGTAAATCATACTACAGTGAGCCTCAATAGAAAGGCAAAGACGATAGCGCCTGCACGGCAAAACCGAAAACTCGAAGTGGACAGAGTAAGATACAATGAAAATATAAGCTTTTGCATACACGTCGAGAAATTTCAATAAAAATAAAAACTAGCAAACTGTTCTAGCCATTTCCAGGACCACAAACTTTTACCAACCACAAGCGCACTGTAATATGTCCTCATACCAAGAGACTGACAAATACATAGGGGATAAATATTTTCAGTCGTATTCTGAAACCAGTAGAGATTTAGCAGTCTCGTAATAGCCTTTCCACCACTCCTTCATTGATGCAGAGTTGTTTGGGTTTCACTTTTAAAGGGAAGGTGGCACCTTCATAACGTGATTTTAACTGAGATAGCCAAGTTGTAAAGCAAGTCGGCAAACCCGGTACTCAATGTATATCATTTGTCTTAGAACTCGAGATTTCCGTAGAAAAAAGCTAAAACCTACCTGCAATGTACCCCTCTTGTACCCCTAGCAGTAGGCCACAGTTGTCATGGCTGTTGGTGTGACGACATATGCTGACGTCACGATGAGCATCAGCCAATTGAAGCCCTTGAAGCGTTTCAAGTATGGTAGTGGTTGCCAGATCGTGACATCATCCACAGGCTGCTATTTATTTCTTTTCCTAGAAGAGTATTTTTAAAAATCAAAATATTGAGCTTATTGTACATTTTTTAGAGAAATCATGCGTGGTTTCATTATTTTCGGCTAAAAGTACGCCTAATTACACCAAATTTCAGGATTTGACCAAGGTGCCCCATTACCTTTAAGAAGCCATATGCGCTCTCTCGGCTTTCAAAGCGGCTAGGAGGAGAGGAGTAGAATCGACTCTCCTTCTGTAGGGTGAGAGTTAAAATACGTCAGGTAGAGCGATTTGTGATGATTATTGTGTTTTTTATTGAATGTATAATTCTATTGGATGATCAAAATTGTTTCAGCTAAAAATAACTCGATAATTATCGTTGGCTTACTTCTATCTCACCATATGTGCTCATTAGTTCAGTGTTTATCATCGCATGGGATCCCGAGAGCTGGCTTACATCTGCCGCATTTGCGCAGCTGGATCTGGGTGTTCTTGCTGAAGGGGGGAGCGCTGGTCTGCTCGCCGGCACGTGACGCCGCGTCGCCAACGTCGTGACTGCGTCGGCTGTCAACAGTGGCGCGCTAGACGTTATGTACAAGCAGAAAAGCCATTGTGGTAACACGGGACCGATCTTGAGTGCCCAACTATAGTCACGCAAGATAAATGATGGATGCTCCCGAGCTCCATAGCCCTTTTCAGAAAGAAGTCTTTACTACTTTGCGCATATCCTGATTAGAGGCACAGATCCTTTTGGCTGTGCTCTGACCAGTTTTACTTTTTCTGGATGGGACTGGGATGAGTTTTTCGATAGGTTTAGTTTACCACGATGAACTTACATTCAAGGAAGAAATTTGAGAAAAAGAAACGGCGAGAGTGGGAGAAGATCGATTGGTATAAGTGACTATCATATTTCTCCAAAAGGCTCGCTGCCTTTCCGCTACCTCCACAGTCTCCTTAAAAATAACGGTCTCGTGACAAGAAAAAATACACACGCACACAGAACAGTGACGCATCTCCCTTTAGGTATAACTTATTAAAACCTACTTTGTCAGTCAAGTTTTATGGCAGAAATCCAGGAGACGGCCATGAATGGCCATCATCCCCCGCAAAAAAGTTCTATGGCGCTGATCAGTAATAGATACAAGGGGGCTAGGGGGTTCAAGCCGCCTTGAAATGCCCGAGGGTTATAGTTAACCTTCGCCCGGGTGGGGGTCTTTTTAGACCCTCTTCGAGTTTTTCCGAAGTGACCGAAAAACAGCGGTGCGCAACGCCGCCAAACCTATCCTAGCTGTTCCTTCATCATTTTTACATATTTACTGAAAATCTTAGCTCAAGGTCATATCAGGTTAGGTCGCCAGGCTAGGTGAAGTGACCTCACCTAAAAAAATGCTTAGGACTGCATAACTAAAAGGTGGGTCAATAGATCAAGTTGAAACTCATACCACGGAGCTACAACATATGTTCCGGGATTATTGATATTGGTGATCTAAGGTCATGTACAGAGCATGGCCTCCCCGTTGCAAAGGCATTGGGAAAATCACGAAATGAGCTGTTCTTGGTAATTATGGATTGAATCAACTTCAAACATCGATTATAACCTGCTCTTAGCCCATTTCTGAAGTTGATACCAAAACATTTTGACTTGTGACCTTTAAAAGGTCACCTTAGGTCAAATACCTAAGCATTTGTTGGTGTTTTACTCTATAAATTTTAAATAAACTAAGGTAGAACCTTTATTTTGTTACCGACGTGTTTGTATAGTCACTGCAAGTCAAATGATATACATCATGACTATACCAAGTCAGGTTGGGTCAGACCTTTGACCTGGGTCAGGTCAAATTTAAATTTGAATTAGCATAGCAATGTCATATAGCATTCTATTTGTATTCACGAGAGAATTTCAATGGTGCATCAACTATGGCTATATCTTGCTTGGTTTGGAAGTTATTAACGAAAAAGGAAACGCCCTTATGCATGGGTGGCTATGGGCATTGCCAAGAGCAATCCCAATGTTCAGTGACCTGCAGCTCCCTAGACTTTGACCTGACCCGAAAATCATTGACACTGCAATGAAAGAGCAACTCAAGAGCTTTCAAACGTTAATTAAGACATGCTTTTATCTACCTTAATTTCTGTGACAAATGAGGTTTTCTTAGTACACTTCATATGAACGATTTTTACCTATTTTGACCTCTGGTGACCTTTCTATTGGCCTAACGAGAAAAAATGATTGAGGAATTTTCAATATAATTTTTGGAGAGGTTTCAATTGCCTTCTACTTACCGTATATTACAATATGTTGATTATTTTGTCAATTGAGTGCTTAGCTCGTGTCTCGAGCCAAAAGAACAAACAATAATCACAAAGTTACAAGAATCAAGAACAGATAAGATTCTTCTGCGTAGATCCAGTCCTTGGTCTTTAAGAATGTGGAGGAATTCTACTGCTGACAACGTTTTTTTTTGCCTTCTTGCGCATTTTCTAGCTCTCTTAGTTTTTGAGATCGTGGGGGTCTTTTTATCCCCACCAGGGCGAAGGTGGCTCGCACCCTCCACCGGAGCAAGGGTTAATGCATAGCAGGAGGCGGCTCCGAGGGAATGGTGGGCGAGGTTCAAGCCTTCTAGCCTCTCCCCGCCCCATATAAAGTCTTGGATCCAACACTGGCGCTGCTATTTGGTAGTTAGCTATCTTCTCAAACAATTCTCCATCCTAAACAGATACAATTCTGCGCATAGCATGGTATAACAATGCTTGTAAATTCACCTGCAGTCTAGCATTTAGGTGGATTCATAATTTTACTATATAAATCTTACATCTAAGACCTTATATACAGGATGCATATATATAGATGACCCTGAGTCCACGTGTGCCGCTAACAGAGGTGACCCTGAGTCCACGTGTGTCGCGTGCAGAGGTGACCCTGAGTCCACGTGTGCCGCGTACAGAGCTGACCCTTAGTCCACGTGTGTCGCTGTACAGAGGTGACCCTGACTCCACGTGTGTCACCGGTACAGAGGTGACCCTGAATCCACGTGTGCCGCGTACAGAGCTGACCCTGAGTTCACGTGTGCGCCGTACAGAGGTGACCCTGAGTCCACGTGTGCCGCGTACAGAGGTGACCCTGAATCCACGTGTGTCGCGTACAGAGGTGACCCTGACTCCACGTGTGCCACAGGTACAGAGGTGACCCTGACTCCACGTGTGCCACAGGTACAGAGGTGACCCTTAGTCCACGTGTGTCGCGTACAGAGGTGACCCTGACTCCACGTGTGCCACAGGAGGTACAGAGGTGACCCTGAGTCCACGTGTGCCGCGAACAGAGGTGATCCTGAGTCCACGTGTGCCACAGGTACGGTCCCAGTGTTGGATGGCCGTCTCCTGGCTTTCCGCCATCGTGCTCTGCTCTCCTCCACTACTAGGCTTCAGCTCGCCTCTCTACGACAAGGGCGCCTTCATCTGCATGGCCGACTGGTCTGACATGCTCGGTTACTCGCTCACCGTCGCCATGATGGTACTCGGACCTCCCGTCATCACCTCCGCCTACACCTTCGGCTACATCTTCCACATGGCCATCAGAATCCGGTCAGCCAGCTTCGTGCAGACCCTGGATAAGGAGTTCGCCAGCGCCGTGCTAGAGAACCTGGCCAACCCTGACATCGTCATGTCGTTTATTCTCACTCTGATGTTTTGGTTGTCATGGCTACCGTTTGTGGTGCTGCGACTCTACGAGTATGGCGCTGGTGAGACCTTGAACGTGCCGTATCTGCACTTTACGCTGTTCTGGGTGGGCGTGATGAACTCGGTGTGGAAGACGCTGGTGTACGTGGTTTCCAGTGTCGACTTCCGGCGTGGCCTGCGCGCCCTGTGCAGGAACGTCTGCTGCTGCTGCCGACGCGGCTCTTCTCCCGTGCCGGTCTGAACACCGAGCGACGGTGGCGCCGTTTATAACCAACTCGTAAACGGACGCCGACGCCGGTCACAGGTGAAGCCGCGTATCGTTCCGATGTCTGCCTGTCATCTGCCAGTATTAATGACTCTGGGCTTGTACATCGAAAGCAGAAGATTTGGAGAACCATAGCAAAGTGAGGGGTTTTTGCTTTGAGCTCTCCAGACCACCGTTGAACGGGGTGAATGTCGTCATGGCGCAGCGCTTCGACATAGATGGAATATGCTTTCCCATCAGTGGAGGGAAAGAGAAAGTGGCCATAAGACTTGGGAACTCGCATCTGCAGAAGGAAAGAAGCTTAAATTTGGTTCAGTCCCCCACCGTAACGATAACAGGGGCCCGATGCATGCTCGTGAGGCATTTCAATTCTAGAACTACACGCGTAGGGCTGCGTGCTAAGCATTGAAAATACCCTTTCTGGTCTGTAATTTGCACGTTTATATGCTAGCACACTCGTGACAAACACAATTTGAGCGAGATAGGCCGTTCTGCCTCATCCAGCAAAGCCATTATTTTGGATGGAAGTACTGAAAGGGCTACCCGGCGTCACTGCAAGCGACGCCAATCGAGACCTTGAAAAGAGGATACAATACTTCAAGGCATCCAAAAAATGGCTATGATTAAACATAACTATTTTGCAAAGCTTTGTTATATTTATTCAATATATATATTTTACTAGCCTTAAGGTAATTTGGCCACCACATAGGCACTCCTCGATCTGTTTTAGCCTAAGCTCTAGACTGAATTGGTTTTCAAGGAGACCCCTTGATCTCATGTGTCCTCGCTTCACCCCAAATGAGATTATAGTGAATTATCTCGGACAAATGAAGTCAGTTAGCCAACCAGCTGACAACTAATCAGACATGCACCTCTCGGGAACGAGAATGTGGAAGGAATAGGCTGAGACGGGCGAGCCAAAGCTTCAGAATGTCAGGTTAGTTCCAGTCTGATAAAACCTGTAACTCTCTTGAATATAGAAAACTCAATCGATTTAGTAGCAAACAGAACCATAGCTTAGGAAATCCTACTAAGCCACTTCCAAGGCAATCCAACCTGTAGTTATGCTTCTACGGAAGCTCAAAACTACATAACTCGCCATGGGCTCAGGCTGTAAAACGCCTATGGTATGGAAACGCTGACGTCACTGTTTCATCGTGTCAGGCCGGTAACCATTGACGGGGACCACAGTTGCTCAAAAGCTGAGATAAGGTCTGGAGCTAAAGGTAGAAAAAAGCGTCTGAGCGTCACTGACGGAATTCCAAACCGCACGTGTGCCACCACGAATGTGGAGACTTGGCACTGAATATTGGGACGTTTGCTCGACGCTCCCTACACCTCTGAATATCAAAATGCGCATTAACGGATTACTATTCAATTCCGCACTCCGAGAAGTAAACGAAAGCCAGAGCAAAACGACAGAATCGTCCTTTTTTGGTGGATGCTGCGAAATGAATATCATGGAATTTTCACAAAGCTAAGCTTTGAGAGCCAAGATCTTGAGATGGCGCAATCTGCTTTGTCACCAATATTTTTTGTTAGAACTGGCATACATTTTATCCGTACCTGGGGCGGGAAATTTGTCTTACCAAAAACATCTATAGGTATATTGTACTTAGGAAAGGTAAAATCTGAAAGAAACATTCTTCTTGCCATTCGATGAAGAGCCAGGAGATTATGGAACGGTTTTAATCATGATTATATTTAATGATAATCCCTGCATCTAGTCTTTTAGGCAGGTGAAATGTGTTTTTGGGCTAATTTTTCGTGGAGTGATGTGAATTATGTTAATGTAAACTCTGGTTCAAGACACCGGGGATCATGAGTTCGTGGGCCATGCTTTCTGCAAAGATTATCGATAGGCACGGTTGACTGTAAAGAAGTGGCTGCAACCTGTGCCTCGAACGAGCATAATATAGGTGAACACAGATCGGTTATACAGTTTCGACTTCTTGTTTTATTAAATGAACCATTTCGCTTTCTCTTAGGGCCACTTTATATTGAGCATAACCAGGAGCAGAACTTAACCAAACGCTTAAGGAGTGGGGAGGGGTAGGCACTGCAAGAGGGAGGGAGGGGGGGGCGTAGGTCCGGCAATGTTTAAAGAAATTTGTTGGTACTGAAGAACTTATCAGCATTCAAAGCAAGGGCGACGATTCAACACCATATACAGTTAAACAGGCGCTGCGGCTCATCGAATATTTCAACTTCTACTGGCTCTGTGAAGGCTGGTCGATCTTATTGACATATATACAGGATTATAGCTCAAGCATATCAATAACACCTTCGATGAGTAGTTGGGGCAGGATATATGGTTTCCGCGCTCTTCAGATCCTTGCTTGTTCCCCTACTGCGCTGAATTACCGGAGCCTTAGGCTGCGCGTTTTCAACATCTAAGATATATTGTTTGATGACTTTCTCACTACCACGGGCATTGCTACGGATTTTAGACTCGGATAGGGGGTGGAGGGGGAGGCACAGACGTAGCGGGAGAAGCCTATATTCATTTTTCTCATGTTCTTTTGGTCAGATATGTTAACAACACATCTTTACTGCATCAAGTAGTCTTGCAGCCTCATGAAAATACCAAACGGCACAGCTTTCCTCCTTAAAGGCTGCACTTTTAACGATTTCAGTGAGGAGCCTGTTGAGAAGCATGAACTTTCAACAATAACTTTAATGTTGAGAACATCTTAGCCAGTGTGGCGGGGGTTCAACCTCCATGTATTCCTAGAGCAGGGGGCCCAGCCCCTAGCAGCAGCCCCCCTTGTTGACGCTGCTGTTCATGATACTACAGCTGGTAGATAACGCTGAGGCGATGAGCCAATGTGATTGCAGTGTTCTTCCAGTAGCGTCGCAGGTAGACAGAGCTAGAAACGGTAGCATGTTGTGATAGGGGCCTCTCGTGTACGAACTGCCTGCTACAGCGTTGGATGCTAACATGTCAGTGCTTATAAATAGCGTGTCTCTTTTTTATATGCTGATAGCAAGTTTCAACTTACGCAGGCTGCCTTAAAGTCTAGAGTTTGAACTGTCTAGTATTAGATTGGCTCTCGATCAAAATAAACACAGCCTTTTAATGGATAGTTTGCCTCGTAACCGGGTGTTGTTTTGCCATTTTTTTATTTACTTGTGACTTTAGGTTCACCTAAACACCCATACTTGCAATATGTTTGTTTCATGTCGAATTCTGTTCATGTGTGGTGTTCTTTGTGAATATCTGATATGATCTGATACAACTTCTTCCTGTCTAGCACTTCTGAAATAGGAACCCTTGAACGCTGGTGCTGCCTTTGAATGGTGGCCATCTCTTCACAACGGCATGTTGAACCCTTTTGAGTCCGGAGGGCGGCCGTAAGTGACCCCTCCCTACTCTCACTTCGAAACTGCACTGAATAATGTAGCAAAACCTTCACGCGTGCCGCGTTTGTGAGCCTCTAAAGATACCTTTACATTCTTATCATCGATAAGAATGCTGTTCAGGTCGCACATATATTTGCTTAATGGCTTTGTTAGCATGTGAAATATTCCTTTGTTTGATATCCTGCTCATCATGAAGAAATACCACAAAAAAGCTCAAAAGCAATTTGAATGGTGTTATAGGCTTCCAGTAAACTTGGAAAGGTACCTTAACTATATGTACCCATTTTATATTTTATTTCTTAGCATCTTTGCCGAAAACAAGTTCCATAAAATCAGGTACAATTAACGGAAAATGGACGCATAATGTAGCATGCATCGAACAAATAAAAATGTTAAGTCTTCTTAGTTTCATCAGTAAAACTCCACCCCCAAAGCCTGATCTTGTAGAAACGTGCGTATCATGCATAGTGTATTTTCAAAGCATCTGTCTGAACCACTGTTTTTCTTTGGAAATCATTATACTAGTGGTTTTTTATGTCTATAAATGGCGGATCCAAACTGGCGTGGATAATCCGCCTCGCCGTCAATGCTTCAATATTCACCACATGCGCTTTAGACATTTTCTGCTAAGATTGCTGCTCATCGGTCCTACTTGATTCGTCAGGATTGACGCAGGGTGGCCCACTTGGGGTGGCTAACTGACCATTCTAGTATGTGTCACCTCCACCAATCCTCGAGCTATGTTTTGTTTTAAAATGTGTTTGATCCACAACCCACTGAGTGCCCGATTCGAACACCGACCGGACTTGTTGGATGAGCACCACTGTGACGAGAGTTATCTCGTGGAACCCGGAGCCTGTATGACATTGTCAAGTCGATTACTTAGAGCTGTGTTCTAGATTGAGGCCATTTGCCTGTCTGCTCTCAATAAGCGTGTTTAAGATGTTTTATTTGTGATGTGTCCTTCTGTAATCGATATGTGTAGGTTGAGTTTTAATGCTTCTAGGGAAAGTCAGCTCACGCTGGAGAACAAACGCTTTTTGCGGTGGCTTTTTGGTTCGAAGGAATATGCAACCAGACTTTTTGTTCATGCTGGTATCCTGCTATGGCTTTTAGCTCTCTTGTTTCCAAATTCCAAATAAATATTTAAAAATAGTTTCTGTCTGGGATATTTTGGCAAAGTACCAGCTTGTAATGCTACAGCGCTTTATCCCAAGCAAGTTATCGCTTCTAAATAAATCCAATGTGGTCTTCCTGTTTTACCATCATGAAACCATCCAGAAGAGCATGAGATGATATCAAAACTCTTCAGTTTTTCGTCAGAGGTACTGTTAACATCTTCTTGATCTTTCAGTAGGTAATGCTACCTGGCTTGGCCTAAAGGCCAGATCTGAAATGAATGAAATTTTATAAGATCTGCAGAAAGATGCAAAAATGATCAAGCACGAGGTATGGTAACTTGTGGGCCGGTGCTGAGCCTTTTTCGATAGTACAAGCTAACATCGAAATTAATACAATCATTTGATACTGGTCAAAACTGAAGTCAATGTTAGCATCCTCCGCAGGGAATTTAATGTTGGTATGGGTCCTCTAAAACAGTCAATGTTATTTCGATTCGAATTTGTATTCGGTAAGCATAATAATTTGCTTCTCACTAGCTCTAGACGGGAGGTGGGGGAAATATACCTCCGCCTTTCCCTGCCCGGAAAAATAGAAGGCAGCACCGGTCTAGACAGTTTATTTACTATCAAAATCTCTTCTCTGAAAGCGTGACCCTAATTACCTATATATTACATGTGATCCGAATAGTGTGTGGAACATGCTCCTCTTTTGTAGCAAAATGCAGAATAAGCAAATAAATGTAATGTGTTCACATCGCCCCCGCACATTATCATCATATGCGCCCTATATATTCCCAGACCCGACTCTAGAAAACCCAAACTTGTGAAACCGCATTTTTTGTCACCTAGGGTGCGTCCTTTGAAATATTTCCACCAGGATTCCTCAGCTAGATGACGTCGCAATTCGGTCTTTCAAATACTCTGGTGGAATGGGTAAAAACAAATTTTTCTTTGCCCCCGGAAATATTTTGATTAGCAAAGTTCGGATGCTGGTAAAGACAGTCCAAGCCGCCTAATTCAAGATGAACATTCGCAAGATTTCTGCTGGATCTTAACTATTTAATCAAAAGAAAATGTATAGGATAAAATTTCTGTAACTAAACAGGCCCTTTCTGATGTTGATTGTAATTCTCTGATAAAGCGACAAAAATATACCGCATCTCACGAATGCCGCGCAACGTAAAAAGGAACGTTTCGTGCCCGGAATGGGTCCTTTAAATATCGTATAGAGGAGGATTTCTGGCTCTAAATTAAGTCAAAGAACGCACCCTAAATTTGTTGACCCTATACACATTCCAATGTTTGCGACAGTGCTGGTGGTGGAAGACAGGGAATACCTCAGACTTAGGCTTTCGTAGTTTTAACGAGTTTTTGTACTATGCTAAGAGGGCCATGAGCTTGTGCAGTATGCATGCATGCTCGTATTTAAATCTTCATAGATGATGTTGTCTTTCAACGTTAAATATCTCCGTGTTCAGGAGACACAGGCATAATACACGTCATTCGATGTTTTCTTAGCGTTTTATTCGTTCGATCTGATTCGTGACTTAAAGTTTCCTACAGCGCTTTATCCCAGAGCTGGTAAGAATCAAGGGTGAGAGGTTTACGCCATCTGATCGTCTATCAATTCCAGTCGCTTTAAACTGCAGCCATTCATGGCGACTACTGAGTCCTGCAAGCAAGAGCATAACTCTTCACAATTGGAAGGCACTGGCCATTTTTAAGCCATCGTTTTGTATATAAACCTATCACCCCTTAAAGATTCATTATCACCAAGATTCATTATCACCCTGCTTAAAGATTCTTAAAAGCGGCATACAAAGGAAAATGCAGCACTGAAGTGACTCCCGATCCATATCTTACATGTGCTAGCTCATTTCTTCCAAATCCTGTGATGGATGACGCCGAATTTGACGCACCAAGGCCGCCATATTACAAAGCATATACCTGACCGGCTTAGTGAAATACCTTGTTGCTGGAGTCCATAAATGAACCAGAATGGGCGTAGCTTTACAAAATTTATGAAATTGGGAGATTGCTGCTTAGTATCCCCACGAAAGCTCATTCAGTGGGTAGCCTTTAGACACAAAAATATATGTTCTCTGGTCTTCCACAGGGATCCTCTGGCTTCATGCCGAGGGCCTCTTCTATATCCTCCCAAAATATGAAAGACGAGTAACCAACTAATCCCAGAAACGCGGCCGCCTTCAGGATATTTTTACCAACTCTTCCCAGGGATGGCACGTGCACCGATGGCATGGCGACGTGAGGCATATGCAGGTGAGACAGCCCAGTGTGAGGCATATGGACCTCCGGCATATGTGGCATGTGTGGCATTTCGGGCATATGCGGCATTTCAATCAGATGAGATAAGTCGGGCATTTCTGGCATTGTCGGTAAACTTGGCAACTCAGGCATGTGGGGCATTTCGGGCATGTGTGGCATCTCTGGCATGTGTGGCATCTGTGGCTCGGGCTGCTCAGGCACTGGCGGCATGGCTGGAGGACTTGGTTTCGGCTGACTCCCGGCGTCGGTCACGAAGGCATCCGTGCCATCTGAGCTTGTCGGATCCGAGTCTGTGTCCTCTTGGGAATCAGATGATGTGGTTTCTTCGGGCTCCTCTTTGGCGGGTACTACCTCAGGCTCTTTCTCTTTGACAGCGGGCTCGGACACGGCTCGGACTGGTGACTTGGGCCGATCTGAGGAGCTCTTCCGAAGTGGGGAGCTGGGTCGCGATGGGGGCTTTGGTGGTGATGGTGTGCGGCTCTTGATCGGAGAGCCTGGTCTTGTGGTTCGCTTGATATCAGGCGGCACTGCTGAAGCTGACTCTGACTTCGATGTTTTTACCATGGAACCTCTTTTTCGGTGGGAGGCTTCATCTTGTTCCATTGGTTATGCAAGGTTTTTTCTTTCCCAGGTGTCCTCTTTTTCGGATTCTGGAATTCTGGTTTGGGAGGTGGTGTTGTCTTCACACCCTTACACAAATTTGGAGGCTTTAGTGGTAGAAGACGTCCACACATATCAGTTTTTCGGCCGCGTTTACGGGGTCCAGTTCGAACTGTGTCCCCTGAACCTTTCCCCTGACATTTATTTGCACTCATATCAAAGCTGACATGCCGTCGGATCTTGTACGGCGGGATAGTTCTCTCCCGTGATCTTCCACAATGCTCTGTGGGCATGTTCCACCAAGAGAAAGTCCGGAAGACCTTACAGAGTTCTCCAGGCTCTGGTCGTTCTGTCTTTCGCATTATCGGAGACAGCGACCTCTCGCGTCGGACACAGGCGTCGCCTGCAGCGTTCCTGCTGACCAGAGACCGCGGAGTCAGCGACTGGGAGCGTCTTCTGCTTTGGTTTCGCGCCCTTCTCGCGCCATCAGCTGCCGTGTCCCACCAGCAGAATGTTCGATACAGTTTCTCTTCCGTGTCATCTGTGTCACCTGTCTGCTCCCTGCTATCCGTGGGGCTAGGTGTGATGGAGACGGAGCCATCACACGGTGGTGGCACGGCGCCACAGTCGTGAAGAGGAGGCTTCGGCCGAGGTGATCCCAACAATGGTGCAATTTTAAATGTAGGCGGAATGGTGCGCTGTTTGGCTTTGCATGTGCGCCACCAGTTGAAAGAACGAAAACTGTTGCCGTCAGGTGCAAGGACACTCGGAACCTCTGTATTTTTGCATGAGAGATTTGGTTGATGGGAGACGGCTTTCTTGAGTTCATCTTTCCGGCCATTTCATGAATGCAGCCGCGCTCACAGCTGCAGTCTCTATGAGAATCCCACCAACTGAAGCTCTTAAAAATGTCTTTAGGATCACACTTTGGAGTATCCTTTGCGACACTAAGCCGGTCCCACCAGTTGACTTTTGAGGACGTCGTCCTCTTCATAACAGACTTTCGGCAATTTGTTTTGCCTTTGCGGCTTCTCGATGTCATCCTGTCACCTCTTCTCATCTTTTGAGTGTGAGTAAAAATGGTTGAGCGGCTGAAGTCCAAAGAAGCTGGCGACCGGCAGCTTAATGTGTAAATGCTAAAGCAATCTGGCGGCTTCTAGTGTCATTTTCTTGGTCTGCACGTTTCATTTTCATGTTTTACCTTACTTTGATGAATTCTTCAGGAGGTTTTGATCAGTCACAATTTTTCTTGCGCCAATACGTGTAGTTACAAATAAATTAACTGGTGTTGAAGCTGAACAGTTCGCAATTAGCATCACCAAAAACTATTCTCCAGTGAATTTTTCGGTACTTATATCCATTTGCAGCGCAAAGGCTATAATTTAGGCTTATCACAATTTATCTTTGATACTCTAGTAGACATTAGAGTTCTGCTAGGTTGTGAAATCTCAAAAAGCTAAAGTTTCTTAGGTTTAGTGACTGCGGCGAGGTAATTATAACCGGAATAGCCGTGGAATCTACAAGCTACGCACAATAATAGTAGTTTTTTTCAAGTTAGTTTCACGCAAATGAGAATGTACCCCATTCATCAGTTCTGGATGTGTTGGTCAATTTAATGTTAAAATGTATTAATATGTGCAATTTTAAGACCATTAAGCCCATCCCCGACGGAATATCTAAGGAAGCGCACAATTCCTCTGTTCTTTAAAGACCGTCTATTAAAAATCCCGAAGAACCGACTAAACACTTCGTATTTTTCTACCTTCATGATTAAACGTCAAGACTCGTTGAGCAAATGCCGTGGAACCTCCGAGCTGGAAGTTTTGACAATGCTGTCTCCTTTTCTTGCAATGCATGATTGATCTACACTATAAGAATGATTAAAACACTTTTCATGATTTCAATAATTGAATTTGACTGATTTCACCCGGATGCTAGTAGAAAACATTGCAAACATCGTCATATTTTGTCATTTATTTAAATGATATATAATAGTTCACGCATTTAAGACTTAACAACGTTTGGTATGAATGCAAGAAACGCTCTTTTTAAATATTTACGAATAGCAGATACTTGAGTTGAAATTTGCACGAGTTTCTATAAATGAAAATTGTTCCTCAATATATCGGAGAACTTGGTGAAGTAGGGGAGAAATATATTCTTCAATTACTGTGAGGGCAGTTTGAGATATAATTTCATGATACACTGAAACCAATCCAACGAAGCACATTGCTAATAATCCTGCTTTGTAATTGATGAGGACAGAAACAGCTACAATGACTACTGCAAGTAAACCAACGACCAGTGTGGCGAAATCCATGAGTCCATGAGAGTTTTCGCTCTCTGTAGAAAAATGAAACAGTTCGTCCTTCGGTCCTCGCTGACGCTCCAGCACTCGGGAATCCGAATCTAAGGCTGAAAGCACAATGTTCTCCTTCTCATACTCTGACACTCTACTGCCAAGAATTTTCATCGCACATAGACGGTCTACCGCCTCCATCATTGGATCAGGACTTCTTGCGCTCCACTCGATGACAAATATGAAGTCATGAATAGCGCTCAGCTCGCGCAAAGAAGCGTACATTTGTCGCTGAGGAAGACCTCCTCCACGCCGAAGACACGGATGGTCACAGCGGATGAGCACGCGGCAGCGTCGCCAGCTAGCAGCCCACAATCTCGCGGCCGCCACCAGATTCTTCAGCTCTGCCTGCACCAGGTCACCGCGCCCCCTGTTTCGCAGACTATCCGGTAGATGTCGATGGTAAAAGCGGCAGCTGCGCTTGCGGCGGTCCCAGCAGAGGGCGCTGCAACAGCTCCGAGACACAGCAACAGCGCAGATGATCTGCGCATTGCTGCACGTCTTCCGACATTGTCTCATTGAATGCTGGGGCCAGACAGCTGATGCTTCAACTGGAAAAATAGCGAAGTCTTAAAATGTTGGCAAAATAAAGTATCCGGGACTGGCTCCGACAAATATCCATCATCCCAACAGAAAGGATAATTACTTGAGAAATAGTTTACCTGTTCAGGGTTAGATATCATGAAAGCATTCGCAGTGAGTTTGCCAACCACTGTTTCTGAAGTTGCCACGGTTGAGTTTTTGGGTTCGCGAAGTACATGCATATTTCTTGGGATTTAATGATTTAACAAATGCTCTGGTCATTAGCATTACTTCGCAAAGTACTTAGTTTTGAGATATGCATAAATCTAGCTATATTATCATCTGGATAAAAATGTAAGAATATTCACTGTTCCTATTAATCATACTGCTGACGCAAATACCACAACACGGGAATATAGCTGTGCTCAGTATTGAATTGCAGTGGTTCTTACAGAGCGAGTGGGCCGGTCTTAATTTTTATCCTTCTGTTGACGAAACATTTCGTTATTTTATCAGAGAAAGTGAATGTAAGTTCAAGTGGCCACATTCTAATAAAACAAATTGTACCATTATCTTCTTTATCATTTTTTCATTTTCTTTCATTTTTCCTGTTCTGCATAATAAATGTAATAAAGAGACCACAACGGCCTTCAGCAAAGCTCCCAATAGTTCCTACCGTACGAGGAACTCCATTGTTCAGGACTAGAAGGACGTTTGTCCCCAGTTTAGGAAAATCTGAAAGTGCTGGAGACCGTTGGGAGGTACTGCGGACCAAACATTGTTTCAGTTTGTATGAAAGAATGCGTCTTTCAACTTCAGGTGCCAGCCAAGCTGCAGTTTGTGTTTAATTCAAACATTCATAGATGGATAGGGCATGGACACATGGATTGTGTCTAGGTCTGGGCTGAGTACCCATTTACTGCAACTGGGCTTGGCTGACATCAGAAAGTCCACGGTAAATTCTGCCCCGTATGCAACGAAAAATTATTTAGGCTTTAGCCTGAAGGATCAGCGAGGTCTTGCTAGCCTAGCAAGCTCACCAAAGGGTGTTCTGACCACCTTAGCACTGAGTCAACGGGGGGAGGTAAAATATCTCTCAAGTGAGCTCATACTGAAGAGATAGGAGGAACGTGAGAGGTATTTCAGCATTGGCTTGGTTAGATGATGTTTCATTTTTTCAGCTATTTCAAGCTTGGAAAAGACGGACCTGACATCAGATCAGATCCACTATCATAGTTCTGTCACATAACGCAGGCGATGTGCTGTTTCTTTCTCTACCTCGATGCTTCTTATAGAGCAAGAACAAGCGTTGGCAAGAAAATAGCCAACCTATGCAAATTATTGTTTTTTATGCATCGACTTTGGGTGGTCGTACTGTCCCCGCTGAATATGAGCAGCTGTCGGCTTCCAAAGCAATGGGACACATGTCTCAGGGATGACAATTTAAAACAGAAATCACGCACGAGTCTTGTAATACCATTTAAATTTCAAATTTATCTGAGCTCTCTTATCTATACAATGCATGAACAATCCGCTAAGCCTGGCTATCTGTTTCAGCCGGCTGTTTTCTCCGCACAGAAAAGCTTCCATGAGCTTTCCAAATGAACCCACTTAGGCAACAGCGGCGCCGCGAAACAACTACTGTGGGATGGCATACCACGAGTTCTTATTGCGGAACAGCGTATTGTACAGGCGGCCCTCAGCCTTAAGCTCGGCTTACTTGCCATGTCATAAGGTTTGATGTGGAGCTGCTCAGTGCGGAGGGTAGGTTCTCAGGACGGTGGGCAGCTTATCCGGCACTTTCTTTCTGCCCAGTACCCGGCGTAGGGAGAGAGAACACTCAGGTGAACAAGGAATAATGTGCAGAATTTGTGGTTTGAGAGATATATCCATGATATTGCCTTATGAGATTGGAAATTGGAGTTCAAGGCCAAAGTTTAACAAAAGATGTGGTCAACGGCTTATTCTGTGCAATAGGCAGGTCTTTCTCTTTCCTTTCTGTTGGCGCGTATGATCATAAGAGGGACACTTGCTTTGTTCTAATATATCCATTCTACAACCTTTGAAGCGATGATTTTGACCATAGCGATCTAGTAGGCATAAATTATAGTTGAAATAGTAAGTAACTGTGCTTTCGACCATCCTTGATCCATTACAGGAATTGACATTACGAAATAATAAGCAATCATCATTAAGTTGACTTAATTTTTTATCAACTTGTGCTAATGCTAAAGCTAACTAATAAATACCTGACAACGAAGTTGTAAGAATAAGAACTAGTACAAGTGTAGTTCGGACATGCTAACTTTAAAAATATTGTATATTTGGGAACACTAGCCAGCAACGAAAAAGTGGTATAATAGTGGGATGAAAGTAATAAGATTGTGACTAGATACTTGGCATAAGCAAAGGCTTGCTTAAAAATGGTAAAATGTCCATCCTTCTGCGTTAATGTCCTGGTACTCCTACTCTCTTCGACGTATTTTGTTTAGGGTGCGCACCCATTGTACTGTTCTTTTTTACCGTTGTAGTGTTTTTTGCCGCGTGTGCTGTCAAATACATGTATGGATGGAATTGCGTGATCGATGATATATTAAAGAATGCTTTGCTCTGCTACCAATAGCTTTTCAGTATAAACATAGTATAATGCAAGCTCACTGTCCCTGAAAAGCCCACCAGTGCACGTACCGCTCTATAATCACATCACCATCTGCATGAGATAACATGGTACTTGGAAATATCACAGAGAGCGACGGCAAGCACTCACCAACGGCTGGTCAGCTGATCAATCGCGGGCAACATGCACAGCTGGAGCGCAAAGCTTTCCATGAGACACAGACGTGATGAACTTAGATATCCAGAAAATTTGCTTCAGTGATGGAATCCGCTGCGGTACGTTCTATGTTTAAAGTGAGCAGGCGAAATCATGATCTCGAACGAGGTTAATACACGAAATGAAAAATGTGGACTATTTCTTCACTTTTGATTTCTGTAAGCCTTCGATTTATAATATTTGCGCGGTAACTTTTAAGTTAGCGGGAACCAAAATATAGCCTCTTGTTACTGAAATTTTAAGCCGAAACATGTGAAGCCGAAGAAGTGGATTGACAAAATGGAAGGCTGCAAAAATTATAACAGAGACAAAAATACTCGTGACTTTTGGTTTAGTTTTGCTCAAACAGAGAACCACAGCAAAATACATAAAACAAACTACTGCTAGCGATTAAGCTACACTATCCGCTAAAACCAGCCGCCTACGTTTGCTGGTTGCCATCAACATTTGCTTCAAATTTAAAACCATATAGCTTAGTGAAATGCTTTTTTATGGACTTGTTTGCTTTGCGAGCTGAACTAAACCACTTCCTTGAACTCAGCGGACATACAATGCGTTGTAAGAGGCAACGATGGTAAGACTATATATTTTCTTTGTATACGTGGGTCCTAAACATCCTGCAGCTCAGTGATGCATGAACTCCCAAATCACACGTTCAGATTGTTACATTCCTAATTTAAACCTGATCAAAACTTCCATTTATAGACGATGTGGATGGCGTGATATTGGTTGCCGTCGGAGGTCCGGCGCCATCTTTGCCCCATCGGGGATCATCGATGGCCCCTTCTAACTCCGAAAATATAAGGGTTAGTGCAGATATTCAAAGTGCATTTCAAAACTCGTGTGAATCTAGTACAATTTTATTTCACATTTTTAAGTGCTCAGGTCAATTGTTCCAGCCTCCAGTGTTCAAGTTGGGTCACCATAGGCTATTTTTGTTTTCTGAAATATGCAATAAAAGGAATTTGGCACCTTTATAACGTGATTTCAACTGAGATAGCCAAGCTGTAAAGCATGCCGGAAAACCCGGTACTCAATATAGCATTTGTCTCGAAAGTCAGAATTTCCGTGGAGAAAACCTAAAATCCTACCTGAAATGTACCTCACATGTACCCCAGCCAGGCGGCCACATTTGTCAGCTGTTGGCGTGAAGACGTGGCTCACGTCACGGTGAGCAGCCAGCCAATTTTAGCCCTTGAAGCCTTTTGAATATAGAAGTAGTTGCCAAACCATAACGTCATCCACAGGCAGAGGTCTATTTTTCACACTAGGGGAGCATTTTGAAAATCAAAATATTGAGCTCATTGTACATTTTTCGGAGAAACCATGGACGTTTTCATGATTCTCGGCTAAAAATACCCCTAATTATACTAAATTCCTGAATTCGACCAAGGTGCAATATTCCCTTTAACCCTTGCCCCGGTGGCGGATACGAGCCACCTTCGCCCTGGTGGGGGTAAAGAAGACCCCCACGATCTATAAAAAACTAAGAGAGCTAGAAAAAGCGCAAAACAGCAATCAAAGGCTCTTCAAAAATTATATTGAAGATACTTCAGTCATTTCTCTCGTCAGGTAAAGGTCACCAGAGGTCAAAATCGCTAATATGAGGTGTACTAAGAATCCTCATTTATCTCCGAAACTAAGATCTCCAGAAACCTTTTTTGAACAGATGGAGGTCAGATGCTCCAAAACTCAACATTATGATCAAGATCGTGGTAAGAAAAGATGGTTTGAGGATTTTCAGCTTTATCTATTCAGTATTTACTGAAAACGAGCCCATTCTATTTTTCACCATAGACTTATAATGGGGTGACCAAAAAATTGACCCCACCTTAGGACAACAATATCAACAGACTGAGATAGCAAATTTGTAGACTCTAATGACTTTATCATATTGTGGAAGTTTAAAATTGATCGGTTCGCTGATGTTCCCTGGGCGCCGCTGCAAACTCGTGATTTTAGATTTTGAGGTCGGGTCACTTGACCTTGAATAGCTCCTTGACCTGACATGGCCTTAACTAAAAAATTTGGTCAGATGTGTAAAATTGATCAGGCATAAGGTACTGTAAGTTTCGTTTCTCTGCATTTCTTCGTTTTTGAGCTATCTGGGGAAAACAAGGAGGGAGGGGCGAATTTCACCCCCCAGCGTTGCGCGAGGTACGCCATATATCATGAAAACAATGAGGGAGGAAAATAACTCCTATGCCCAAACATGCACAATCGATCAATTTACTGGCAAACAACATAAGATATAGGTAGGATTTCATAAAAAGTTTTTTCTTGGTTGAGCAAAAAGCTAAATCTAGTTCAACCTACTTTATCTCCTATGCATTTTCTAGGTTAATTTGGGACTTGGTTACGGCTCGGGGGTGCTTTCTCTAAAAACGTCAGAGGTAAAATAATTGAGTGTAAACCACTACTTGTATAGGTTTTATGAGACAGGATAGATCTGTATGTGACATATTGGATGGATTCTGTGGCGCATCCAGCGAGAAAAATATATTTCCCCGTACCTCCCAACATAGGTGGATCCAGGATTACCGATCGGGAAGGGGGTGCCATCCGGACCGGGAGCAGTGGCGGATTTAGCCGGTTGGTTTGGGAGGGGCAAACCAAAGTCGAAAGCAAAAAAACGTCACGCAGTGCAAAATTGCGCTACAATATGCCTTTTCAGTAGAATTTTTGGAACTGGAGACGAAAAGCAAAAAAAACGCCATGGGGTGAAAAATTTGGGCTCAAGGTACTTTTTTCCTATCCAAGCCCCAATATTTACGCTGTACTTCACTAATTCTGTATGAAGTTGAGAGTTGAAGCACCAAAATCTTGCTTACACAAGTCTGGCAAGAAGGAGGTCGATCGCTTTGGGGGGAGGGGGCAAAAACATAGTTTTGCCCCGAGCTTTTCCGTTTGGGGAATTGCCTTTTTGCCCCCCTGGATCCGCTACTGACCGGGAGCACCACTTTTGACCGGGAAAATTATATAACGTGGGCGCAAAATGCTATCGGTGGGCTTCGATTCTCGCATCCTGAACTGGGGGGCGTGGGGGGCTGAGGGAAGTGATATTTCAGAGAACGCCATCGAACTTTCAGGGGGTACCGTCGCAATTTCAGGGGGCACCGACGGTTGATCTGGGGGAAGGGCACGTGCCCCCTTTGTCCCCTGGATCCGCCTATGCCTCCCAAACAGAAAAGCTCGGGATAAAACTACGTTTTTGCCCCGTTTTCCAAAGCTGTCGATCTCCTTTTTCCCCCGACTCATTTCTAGTTGAAAAACAAGGTTCTGGTGTTTCAAATCAACTTCAAACAAAACCAGTCAATTTCAGTGACATTGGGCCTTGAAAAGCGAACACACACATCTTCCCAGCTAACATGCCCAGGTGGGGCCCACATGGGCATTTGATGGGCATGGTGGGCTAGATGGGCCATGGGCTAGAGGTGGGCAAATTCATGGGCCCCACATGTGGCTAGCCCATATTATGAACATGATCACAATTATCTAAATGTCTCATCTCCGATGCATTTGTAAATACTTAACACTCTCAAAATTATTTAAAGCATTGATTGTATGGATGAGCATGCATGGGCTGAACATGGGTGATAGATGGGCAACCCATATAGTGGGCTGAAGTTGGGGCATATCTGGGCTGCCCACATGTGTCTTTAAAGAAAGAACTAATTGTAGGTATATGCTATATTTTAGTGTTAATACTGAAGCATGTGGGAAAATTGGTGTAAATAAGCCAAGCGGGGAGCTATACTATATAGATCTCTATAGTTAAAATACTCTAAATTAATTTCGGTTGAGCTCGAAACTTCCTTTCCGCGGAGGATCCCCACGCTGGCAATTACGTCTCCAAGCTACCGAAGGCACGAGAACAAACAAATGAAAAAAATATTAGCTGTTGCATATTGAATCTTTCTTTTTGCTTCTGAAGTTAAAGGTTTGACGGTGCATAATATTTCATGGGCATAAAGCGCAAATCTATTTTATAAATATTAGTATTAGGAATCAGGGTTTGGAGCTCATCAGTGTATTATTAAAGTGGAAGACCTAGCCAACTCTGAATCCGCCATCGGGTCCCGACTAGGGCCTGCTTCCCCGGAAGCTGTTCCGTCGTGTGCTCGGTTTCCGTTCCTGGGGACCTGCCTGCCATTTCCATATTTATATTTTCATAATTCTAACATACCTAATTCATATCATGCCTTAAACTCTCCCCCTCTCTCTGTCTTCGTGTGTGTGTGCATGTGTGCGTGGCGGCGTACGTACTTGATTCTGAGCGTTTAACCCTCCCCCACCGGGGCTATCGATGGCCCCTAAGGTTTTTCCGGTATAGCAGAAAAACGACGAGCCGCAACACCGCGGTTGAGGGCTCTACCTCTCACACCATCATTTTCCCACCATCCCTAAAAATTTTTACCCGGTTCACCCAAGGTCAGGTCACCAGGCGAGGTCAACCAAGGTCACCTCACTTCAAATTTTGAGCTCTATAAGAGCTACGTTTCGAAATCAATCGATTTGAAACTTCCTACACTTCTTGGCCCCTCCAGGTCCTACAAGGTGTATATCCGGAATTTTTCGATTTCTTGACCTGAGGTCAGGTCACGAGGTGACCTCTCCCATTGAAAAAGCATGGGGAAAAGCTGTCTTATGATCTAAAAGTCACAACAACGATTGAAAATGTTTGGCTTGCTCAGAAAAGCATTCTTGGACACCCTTTCACGGATCCCAGGGGCCATATTTTCCCTTTAACCTCTCCAAGGTCATCCAAGGTCCGAGGTTAAAACAGTATTTTGACAATAACTTTTGACCTAATTAAGCTAGAGCGCTCAATCAAACACCATCGTGTACGTCTTGTCACTGGCTTTCTGTGATATACGACAAAGTCACTTTCTGACCTTTCGTGACCTCAGGTCATTTGAGGTCACAAGGTGACCTCTGGAGATCAAACCACTGGCGGGAGGTCTTTACGTTCCACATAGAGGAAAAAGGACTGGCAATTTGCTATCAAATGTACTTTACCAGATCTCAATAGCTCTAATGGCATAAGAGGTATGCCCAGTTTTCTTAAGCATTGCATATTTGAGTGAAAATAGCCTATCGTGACCTTTCTTAACCTCTCTAAGTCAAACCATTGACCTGAGCGCTTAAACATGTGACGTAATTTCTTACTAAATTCACGCGAGCTTTCTAATGCACTTTGCGATTTGCGCTAACCCCCATATTTTCGGAGTTAGAGCGGGGGCATCGATGGCTCCGGTAGGGCGAAGGTGGCGCCGGACCCCGATGGGGCGCGGGTTAAACATGCACAGTAATTTCTTACTGAATTCACGCGAGCTTTCTAATGCACTTTGCAGATTTGCGCTAACCCCCATATTTTCGGAGTTAGGGGGCCATTGATGGCCCCCGTGGGCGAAGGTGACGCCGGACCCCCGGTGGGGGTGGTTAAATCACTCAATTTTAACATACGATTGTGTTCGACAGGGCAACCAACGTAGCTCCCTAACTTCTGAAACGACCAGTGTCAGCTGGAGACTGCCCTCCGTAAAATGTTTACGGGGGCTCAGGATCGGGAAGGAGGCCGCCAACGGAGGATGCCAGTGGAGCCAGTGAACGCCAGGGAGTTTTCGCCTCTCGGAGGATTGTGCTTAAACACATTTGACATATGTTTAAATGTTGGCTGAAATACATTTGGGCAGCTGCAAATATTTTTTATGTGCAATGTTCTGGCGGTCGAGAAGGAAATGGATTGGATGATATCCCTGTTCTACAAGGCAAACACCTTTTGTGGCCAGACCATTTGTACATGGTTCTGCCACATGCACTCACCACGTTACACATTGCGGGCTACACCTAATCACTTTTCTGCCCAGATGAAGCATATGTAGATTTAATTGGCTGGCCTACACTGTGCCCACCTTCAGCCCATATTGCATGGCCCTATAGGCCCCACATTGGACCCACCTAATACCTACATTGGCCAGCCCCATGGGCCCCACCATTTACCCAGGGACAAATTAACATGGGGCCCATGTGGGTTCCACATGGGGCCCCAAGTGGCCCATGATGACCCACATGGGGCCCCAGCCCATGATGGCCCCACATGGGGCCATCATAGTAATGTTGACTGTTATTGCTGCCACGAGATCCATCCGTTTTTTTTTGCATATTGACTTTTAGGTTCACCCCCAAAACCTACCACCCACTTAAATTATGGAAACATATTTCACAGCGTGACGTCTTTAGCTCCACTTTGACCTGATCTGCCCCCCTCAAACCTACCGGCTAGACCCGCCTCTCGATGAATGAAAATTCGTCTCGGGATGATCTCTTGCATAAGGGATATCTGATGGGGAGGCCCTTCACAATTTAGAGAGTTATTGAAAACACTTCTTGATTGCCAGTTAAGAGAAGGAGACTATCCTGGCTCATCATATCCAATCAAAATCAACACGCGTGAGGAGTGAGTAAGGACGTATATTTTAGGGTCCTATTGGTAAGGAGGAAGGGGAGGGGATCCTGATTCATTTTTTAGGTATTTGCATCACTGGATAGTGTCTCGTTTCGTCGTTTGCGTTGGTGCGTGTTGCGCCTATCGTTAATAATCTTCACTCCCGTCTGAATTCTGCCATTTTCAATTTGTGAGTCATTTGGCGGGTTGGAAAGTAGTGATTCAAGTTAGTCAAACGTGCAAAAATCCGTTCGACGAAGTCTGTTGGTGCTGATTGAGAAAGAATCGACTTCAGAAAAAATGCAGGTAAATATGTCAGCTTTACCACTGTAACTAGCTTTGCATAGTAACTAGCTTTTTTATCCACTGTAACCAGCTCTGTAATTTTATAGGGCTTCCCCAGTGCCCTCATATGCATGGTGGGGGTAAGGGTGCCAAGTACTATGAGGCTGAAAATACCTGAAAACTTGCTTAAAGGGAATGTGGCACCTTGGTCGAATCCTGGAATTTAGTGTTATTAGGCATAATTTTAGTAAAAAATAATGAAACCACTCACAATTTCTCTGAGAAATGTTCAATAAGCTCAATATTTGGTTTTTTGAAAATACTCCTCTAGAAAAAGAAATAAATATCAGCCTGTGGATGATGTCACGATCTGGCAACCACTACCATACTTGAAACGCTTCAAGGGCTTCGATTGGCTGATGCTCGTCATGACGTCAGCATATGTCATCACACCAGTAGCTCACAACAATAGCTGCTGGCGACAGGGGGCTGAGAGGGTCTGCTGTCAGGTAGGTTTTAGCTTTTTTCTATGGAAATATCAAGTTCCAAGACAAATGAAATATGGAGTACAGGATTTTCTGATGTGCTTTACAACTTGGCTATCTCCGTTAATCATGTGAAGGTGCCACATTCCCTTTAAGGCCAGGGATGTTCGGATGAGTCTTGAATTTTAATGGAATTAAACAGTAATTGGTCTCTCTTGGAGTCAACTCCAGAGAGTGAATTGTGTCTATCTGCTAGATGTGTAAATGAATGTCTGATAGTGCTAATGAAGGTGAATGTCAGCTTTTGTAGATCTGTAGTAGTATTCCAAGTGAATATAACATACATGCACAATATGAACTGCTTGGGTTCTTTATGTCATGAAATCTAGTAGCCTTATCTCACCCATTTATCATAGAAGTCATTGTAATCAAGACTTCTTTGCTCTTACAAAATATGTTCTTTCTTGTATCTCATGTCTCATTGATGTCACACCTCATCCTTCAACATGGTAGTGATGTGGAGACTATCATTAATTGCAGTGATAATGGTGCTTATAGGAAAGAATGCCACATCTTATTTGAAGTGCTGTTGATATACTAGAAGATCTCATTGATGATGATGATGCATTCTTAGAAAATTTGGGACACACACTTTATTAACCATTGATCTACCTTGTCAGAACCCCAATGAAGACACTGAGTGGAACGATGTCCTGCGGGCCAAGGGCATCATCCCACAGAAGGAGAAGGAGATCACAGAAGACGACATCGTTACTATGGTTGAGCAGACAGTGTCCAAGAAAGTCAATGGTAAGTGAAGAATGTGAGAGCAGCTTGTTCTGAGTTTCTAAATCCATATATGTGTTATCATTGACACATTGAGTGTGCAATGGTGCAGGTTAAATATGCATGTATGAACTATAAGGACAGGGGAGCATGCCTACAGTGTGATTTCTAATTTGAAGAGATTATAGGGGGATGGACGAACCAAGGGAATGCTTGTGGGGTGAGTGAAGGACCAACCAAAGAGGGCGAGAGAGAGAGAGAGAGAGATTTTTGCCGTGCCGCTACCAAATTTATCCCGTTTCATGATTCTTCTGGGAGGAAACCGGGCTAATCCCGATACTATAAGCTCCTAGCACGTCCTGTAAACCGAAATGGACTCTGTGGTCATCATCATCATCATCATCATCATCATCATCATCATCATCATCATCATCATCATCATCATCATCATCATCATCATCATCAACAACAACTCCGTCCAGTTGAGCCGAATCCCTGGGAAGGGGGCATCATCTGTTATCTTCTATTCTGTATCATGCGCCCGCCCTAACACACCAGGGGATTGAATCGCCGGGGGGTGTCACCACTCATCCCCTTTTTCAATTCCCCATTCCAAGCCAGATGGAAGGTTCATCCAAATTGAGGGCCCAGATTTTGGAATGGGATCAATATCAATCCCTGAACAACCCGCCGGAGCTCGTTAATACAGAGTGCTGGTTGCTCCGTGACTAAAAATATGGCATTGCGATATGGTGGGAGTAAACTGATAACTTGTATGCGTTTCCACCCCCTAACCTGGTGTCTATCGGTCCTTAAACGAGGAACCACACATGTTGGTCTCTATCATTCAATAATGATGATATAAGAATATCATCATCATTGAGCGAACGATGACGTCATTCGCTCACCCGTTCTTGCTATGCCCCCTTTAAACGATTGGGTCCCCTATTCTAGAGAAATTTCCTCCATCCTCCGATATATGACGTCTGATTTATCATCTCTAGGGAAGTCCCAGCTAACAATCCCTAGAATACGTTAAGCATCCTGTTATTGTAGAAATTCAATTCTCTTATGGAAATAATGTATTAGTTATCGAGTTTTTAGCAGGTCACCAGGATTGTTCCGTAATTTCTGCCCAATTTAGATCTCCTGATCTCATTGATTGCCGCATGAACTCGCCTGTCTTCATTTCACGAGCACTTCCTCTATTTAGCTCTCATCTCAACTTATATAATTACCATAGTCGCTTTTTCTATATACGAGCAAGCAGTTGGGCATTCAAATTCTGCAGCTTCCAAAAATCATTCAGCTCTAACCCTATCATTATCTGTTGCGGATTTGCATTTTCTTTTCCCTATGATGATGCCAATATTTTGTTCATCTAATAAACAAATATAGACTTCAATAAACAAATTATTTACTCTGACATGACCAACACTGTGTATGCCTTTGTAAACCCCGAATTTTCGTGTAAGGGTGGGAAATAGTAGATTGGGGCCGGTTAAATAGAACTCAATATCATTTAGAATCATCAATCATTTACAATCTCGATATGTGTCGTGTTGTTGAGGAATTTTAAGGCAAGTTTAAAGGGAATGTGGCACCTTGGTCGAATCGTGGAATTTAGTGTAATTAGGCGTACTTTTAGTAAAAAATAATGAAACCACTCATGATTTCTCTGAAAAATGTACAAAAAGCTCAATATTTGGTTTTTGAAAATACTCCTCTAGAAAAAGAAATAAATATCAGACTGTGGATGATGTCACGATCTGGTAACCACTACCATATTTGAAACGCTTCAAGGGCTTCGATTGGCTGATGCTCATCGTGACGTCAGCATATGTCGTCACACCAGTAGCTCACAACAATGGCCGCCGGCGACGGGGGCTGAGGGGGGCTGGTGTCAGGTAGGTTTTAGCTTTTTTCTACGGAAATATCGAATTCCAAGACAAATGAAATACGGAGTTCCGAGTTTTCCGACCTGCTTTACAACTTGGCTATCTCAGTTAAAATCATGTTGTGAAGGTGCCACATTCCCTTTAAGTGGTGTTATGCTCAATCTTGTTGCTCGTTCATTATAATAGTTATTAAATTTTAGTTCGTTTTACCCAGGATACTTAAACTACGGGTACAACCAGGTTTCCTACTAAGTATAGTCCTCCCATGATGACGTCACCGCCCTTTCCTACTAAGTTATAGGAGATTCTACTAAGTTTTTGGAAGGATCAGCTGAAACATACCAAGTTTGGGCGTATTTGGCACCAATCTAGTATAAATCGAAATCAACTTGTTTCACCCATTTGACAGTAACCTTGATCTCAACGGCGAGCAGCGTATTTTACGTAAATCTAATGAAAAATTATAACACTTCATAGAATTTGTTGAAAGGGCATGCATTTGTTTGATCAACTCAGGCCTACCTAATAGCCGAGAGAAATAAATCTACCTTCGCTCAAGAGATCACCGGTGTTTATTGTCTTCTGCTGCAGGTACTACCAACAGCCAATCAAAGGTCAGAAATCAACAGCCAATCAAAATAGAGATTAGTCTTACTGCAAACAGCTGTTAGTGCTGAACATGTCCTTATTTTGACACGCTCTGGAAAATTTGTAAAAATAATATTCTTCACTGGAGTTTTTGAAACGTCTGATGGTTTCACAAATACAAATCTTTTAGCTTTCTGTTCAACCATATGAGTTTTGTTGATACAGTTATAAAACAGGTATTTAGAGCTTCGAAAACGTGCAATTTCTCCAATGCCCTGCATAGTAACTGTAGTGCCTCTCGCCATGATGACGTAATGCTGCCAAACAACTTGAACGGGGTCTGGTTTTACCCATCTTGCGTTATAGGTGTTGAATGCGCTAGTACGTCTATTATCAAATCAAAATTTGCATTCGAGGCTGCAAATGCCTGTAAATTAACTAATTATCGCCGATTACCGTACTTATCTTTTATATAGCAAAACCCTAAGTTTATGCCTTCACCTTTATGCAAGGTATTTCGCCCAATGCTTATCCGGCCTATTCTTACTCAACCCAGGTAAAAGCTTCGATAGCAAGGCGTAATTTATATTTTTTTATTTTTAGTCGATAGTGTTAGTTATCCAAAAAATCGTAATGATCAGCTACAAAGCGAAGAGGAGAATACATGATTTAAGCCAACACAATCAACATCACAGGCAGCCCTTTGGTTAATGATTAGTCGATTAGTCTCAAGAATATATGATCAGTTTGGACTATTTCCTCCATTCATTCTTCTATCTGAACCATTAGCCCCACATCTAGCAAGGAATATACATTTGTCGCTCATGCGACCGTGCCGGATTTTTACAGATAATTAGACAGCGCGAATGTCAATCCCCCTACATCGTGCTCTTTTCTACCAATCGCACTTTATCCCCGCGGTGCCTCCCTGCTTGACATCCTGCGTAGTGTACATGCTTTTCATATGCCGTTATCAAAACGTTTTATGTTTCAAGCTTTACGTTACCTAAAATAAAACATCACACGCCAATATCGCACACGTAATCCAAAATCAAAACCATCTTATGCCTAAGGTCTGGTCGAAAAATTTGGAAAGCGGCTAATTTCGAACGGCTCGTTATTCCATGTACTTAGTTGATGGTGTATTGTTGGTCCCATCCCGGAATCTGCCCCCGCCGCCGTCGCCCGCGGCGGCGACCGCGTACGACCGGTGCTGCCTGCAGAGGGCGTGGTCTCTCCAGCGCCTCGGGGGAGCATCCCCTCCCTCCCCGCATGGGGAATGGGTGTGGGTCCGTCAACCGGTAGTATCGAATGCAGGTACAATGATCATACTTCTCCAAAGGGGGGCATGGGTAGCAAACTGTTTCCCGTATTAAACAAAAAAAAATGGAATCAAATGTTTTAGTTGATGATCTTTAATTCAGCATACCCCCATTCATTAAGTTCGACATGCCATTGCGTTATTCGGGTTCCAATGACTGGCTCATGGCGTGACACACGACGTCACACGTGCCTGCTGTTCGCTGACATTTGAGAGAAGCAGGTCGTGTACCACGGGTGCTGGAGCCAGTTTCGTGAGGCCCAAAAAGGGGCGGGGGCGCTCCCTGCGTTTTCGACCAGACTTATACGATTAAGTATGCTGCCACGTCCGTAAAATTCGCTGAACTTGGAAGTCTGATCAAGATGCATGAGCATTCTGCTGCCTGCTTGGTACGTGCTGATGTTTAATTTGGAACGTTGTTTGTGCTCTAAGTTGCTTAAAGATAGTATTCAAACTTCCTATAAAGTTATCCATCACAATTGTTAAATGAGCGCCTGACTTCAATTGTGAATGCCAGAATCTCAGTGACTGATTATATGAAAAGGAAAACAAGACGTTTTTATAGAATATTATTTATCTTTGATAAACCTTCGAAGGAAGCCTATTTTCCCTTTTCATACCCTTATCCAAAGCATCTGGTTTGGTCAGGATGTTCCGCGACCACCGAACAGGCTGTGGCAGCCCTGAAGTGTATGTAAGA
Organism: Lepas anatifera; assembly: GCA_034440635.1. Taxonomy (NCBI): domain Eukaryota; kingdom Metazoa; phylum Arthropoda; class Thecostraca; family Lepadidae; genus Lepas; species Lepas anatifera. Next base: position 816,805 of record JAOTON010001034.1, read on the forward strand.
GTCTTGTCTTCTCCCTAGCTCACTCTCTCCCTCCACTGTTCAGAGACTGCCAGTCTGCTGCACTTCGGACTGCTAAACCGACTACCAGAAACAGGCTCAGTTGTTTGTGAACGCTCGGTCATACTGCTACGATGACTCCCAGCCTCAAGGCTGTGCTGAACATTTCTAACTAGTTTAAAGAACCTTTCAAAAGTAGTGCTACCAAATTATGCCAGATGTAGGCATTCGGTAATCTGATCTGCTTTTGTGCATGCAGCAAAGCAACCCACTCCGTAAATACTATTAAACCTCATATTTATTTCATAGTCGTTTAATTATCATTCTCTGTAACTTTCAACATTTGCGTAATGACAGCGCGGTCCCGTACTCTAACTCGTGTGCACTGTCCAGTTAAGAGTGGGGACGACTTACCCGTGTCTGTTCGTCGTGACACCAGGCAAGGGAATGGACGAGCTGGACCTAGACGAGCTGGACGAGCTGGAGGATGATGAGGACGAGCGGGTGCTGCAGGAGTACCGCATGAAGCGTATCCAGGAGATGAGGGCGGCGGCCGCCGCCGCCAAGTTCGGAGACGTCAGTGCATTGGTTTTTTTGGTTGTGGGATGGTGGGGGTGGGGGTTGGGGGTGTCGCGGCCTGGACTTACACTAAGAGCTGAATCGTTGGTGATGCAATCTACCAAGGTGTGTTTAATCATAGTTAGGTATTATATATTAATGTGGTTATAGATTGACGTCTTTTTATACTTATTTTGATCTATGAGGAGGGACTCGGGCTGCAATAACAAGCAATAATCGTGCACCGTTTTGTCGGATTATAAATGCCATCAGAGTAGGCTCATATGTTTTTCGTTAGTATGCGTATTAGTTCAAACGAGATTTGGTACTAGCAACTGACGGATATCGGCACATGATGGGATCCTTCACTTCACAAGCCTCACTTGTCACATATATGCCGTCGCAATTATTCACGTCTGGTGGAGCTCCTTACCAGATCTATCCCATTGTCTCTCAATCCCTTTGACTGAGCTCGGCCGCACTAGAACAACAGAATCGCGGCTGCGCACTGGCAGCCGAACATAACTGCAGCTGATGTGCCTGCCTGCCTTGGAGGGCGGGAGATGGACGGCCCGATGTCTCGTGCCCGTTACAGCTGCGTTTGTGGGACAGGTGCGGGAGATATCGGCCCAGGACTATGTGGGGGAAGTCAACAAGGCGGGCGACGGCATCTGGGTGGTACTACACCTCTACAAACAGGGGTGAGCGCGCCGGGCTGCTGCTCTTTTAAATGAGTTGGCTTAAGCTGACCTTGCTGCTCTTTTAAAAGTGTTGGTTTAAACTGACCCGACTGCTGCTCTCAAAGTGTTGATTTCAGCTGGTCCGACAGCTTTTTGAAAATATTTGGAGTAAGCTGACCCGACTGCTCTTTTAAAAGTGTTGGGCTAAGTTGACCGGAACACCTGGAATATTTGGTTTCTATAATGGGGCTATATGAATGGTCTGTAGTATCTCTGAGAGAAACGAAATGTGCTAGATCACTAGCAAGTCACTGTTATGTATGCGTCCTGGCGAGAAACTGGCTTACAGAGGTGTGAATTGAAGCATGGATTGGCGATGCTTGATCACCGCCCTCTAGGTAATTCCTGAACTGATGAGTAGTCCCCTGAAGTTCCTGTTCTTGCTGTTTTGGACCAGTAGCCCTTTAAATATAAATACTTTCTCTCTGCGGCCTAAAGCTTGCCTTGCATCCTCAACGTCTCTTGCCCACATATTCGTCGCGGTGTTACCTCTCCAGTATTTATAATATTCCTCTCATTGACTACGAACAGGCAACTAAACCTGGTGGTCATTAATATAACTAACACTTCGGCCAGTTTCCAGTCTGCGGCCCAAGGGTAGGGGGTTAGACAAAATCAGCGGCAAAAATCAGGCTTTCATTGTTCAAGCGGAATCTCCCAGTGCTGACAGGATCCGCTGTGTTGACAGGAGTCCCCTGTGTTGACGGGCTCCCCTCTGTTGACAGGATCCCGCTGTGTTGACTGGGTTTCCTGTGTTGACGGGCTTTCCTGTGTTGACGGGCTCCCTCTGTGTTGACAGGGTTCCTGTGTTGACGGGCTTTCCTGTGTTGACGGGCTCCCCTCTGTGTTGACAGGGTCTCCTGTGTTGACTGGCTTTCCTGTGTTGACGGGCTCCCCTCTGTTGACAGGATCCCGCTGTGTACGCTGATTAACCAGTTTCTGTCGGAGCTGGCGCACAAGTTCCCGGCCACCAAGTTCCTGCGCAGCATATCCACCACCTGCATACCCAACTACCCGGACCGCAACCTGCCCACCCTCTTCATCTACAACAACGGCGACATGAAGGGACAGCTGGTGGGACCGATGACTTTCGGCGGCATGAACCTCAAACTGGACGGTCAGAACGCTCTTCTCTATCTAGGGCGGTGTCCTGCAGCCTTGTTCTTATTGAAGTTGATGGTACTTTGGTGTTATGAATGTTGCTTAATGAATTATGCATATAAGTTGTTTTCTTTTTTGAAAAAGTGTCTGATCGCTTAATTGCGTCGAGAACTAGCTGACGTTGAAAATTAATGAAGCGTATGCATGTTTTTCCGTGTGTACTGCCATTAATTAATGTCGGAAGCAGCCGGCTTCAAAGTTCAGCAGCTTCCACCTTTCTTTCTCATACCTTGGTAACCATCATTCTGTTTTTTTACCGCATGTTATACTGATTGTTGCCGAATAGAATCCTTACAGTGCTGTTGCATACTATTCTTCTTTAATTCCTCGTTCTTGCTAAAATTATCCATATAGTCACTTATTTTGTCTTTTATATGCAGACCGGCAGAGCCTTGATCTCTATGAAATCTTACAAATGTATTCTTCTCCTTTTGAAGGCTTAAATTGTATCGTCCATGTTTTCCTTTCTAGTCAAAAGTCGTGGGTATTGCAAAAAAATCCTGAATGCTGGCGGAAACACGCAAACATCTCCGATGACATTGAACAATCATTGTGCAACTTGTTGACGACGTGTGAGCGGTTGACTGCTGAGTCAGCCCCTTCTTGAGGCACACGTGTTAAAGTGTGCCCCCTATTGTTGTTGAGTACACATGTCTGTGTTGAATGCGCAGAGTTACGTGATCTGGTTGTGTTGGCTGTGCAGAGTTTAGTGAGCTGGTTGTGTTGGCTGTGCAGGGTTGGAGTGACTGGTTGTGTTGCCTGTACAGAGCTAGAGATCTGGTTGTATTGGCTGTGCAGGGTTGGAGTGATCTGGTTGTGTTGGCTGTGCAGGGTTGGAGTGACTGGTTGTGTTGGCTGTGTAGAGTTGAGTGATCTGGTTGTGTTGGCTGTGCAGAGTTTAGTGAGCTGGTTGTGTTGGCTGTGCGGAGTTGAGTGATCTGGTTGTGTTGGCTGTGAAGAGTGGAGTGATCTGGTTGTGTTGGCTGTGCAGGGTTGAAGTGATCTGGTTGTGTTGGCTGTGCAGGGTTGAAGTGATCTGGTTGTGTTGGCTGTGCAGAGTTGGAGTGATCTGGTTGTGTTGGCTGTGCAGAGTTGAGTGATCTGGTTGTGTTGGCTGTGCAGAGTTGGAGTGATCTGGTTGTGTTGGCTGTGCAGAGTGGAGTGATCTGGTTGTGTTGGCTCTGCAGAGTTGAGTGATCTGGTTGTATTGGCTGTGCAGAGTTGAGTGATCTGGTTGTGTTGACTGTGTAGGGTTGAGTGATCTGGTTGTATTGGCTGTGCAGAGTTGAGTGATCTGGTTGTATTGAATGTACAGAGCTGGAGTGGATGCTGGCGCAGAAGGGGGCAGTACAGACGACGCTAGAGGGCGACCCGCGCCACAAAGTTCGCGACGTGCTGCTCTCTCAGCTGGGAGGAGGAAAGCGCGCCGACGACAGTGACGAGGATGACTGGTGAACACGGCTCCCACCTAGGCCACTTCCGCCCGCTGGTGTGCAAAGAAACCGCCGGGACGCAGATCGTACGGCGGCAAGACAATTAATGAGTGGTTTTGTCACTAATATGGTTCAATGATAGGTTTTTGTGTGAATTGTGAGAGGCCCACAGCGACATTGCGTGATCTAGTGGTGATAATTGTATTATGGCGAGTGTATGAGATGCGAATATTTATGAGCGTTGTCCAAATGATCCGCCCACTCGAATGGGTTTGGTTCAAGGCGTTGGGTCGTGACGAGGCTGCCTTTGTGCTTCCACTATTCTGAATTGATGTTGGGGAAAGACGACTTCAAAAGAAAGGGGAACAACTTTTAATATTATTGTATATTTTAACATGGAAAATTTACACGAGTGACATTGGCAACCCCGAAGCTCATAATTGCTCATCTGCCGTAGGAAACTGGGCATTGTTCACCAAATCTCGAACGTCCGCTTTGTTTCTTCCCTTCCTAGAAAGGCGTGCGCTGTCATGGTGTAACTATGTTTTATCTTTCATATACTGCCAATTTTAGACGAATCACCTCAAGCAAGTATACGAAGAATTGGGAGATATCGAAGCATCCAGCTTGCCAAGTCCTGCGTGACTGAAGTTAGTGGTGGGAGACAGAGCTTCAGGTTCTAAATATGAATTCTGTGATTTTGTTGTGGTATACCTGTCAGAAAAAACTGCATCAAATCGCTTTTATCATTTTTTGAGCTGCAGTTTTATGTACGATTTTTTCAAGTTCTAAACAGATGCGATGTTCATAAATCAGGATGCCATGATTATACTCGTTAAGTTTACTTCACATCTGCTTTACTTGCGTCGCCAAGATTCCAGAATCTGTGGTGTGCATCTGTGAAAATATGTTGTATAAGACGCGTGAAGGCGCAACCTTGGTACTGCTCTGTTTGCAAAAATGTGTGCTAAATATGTTTTCAATATTTGGTAGTGCTTTAAAACACCATATGGTGGTTTTGTGTGGGCGATCGACTCAATTTCGTACGAGAGTGGATAATTTGGTGTTTGTCAAAATCTCGGGTCCCAGCAACGGGCCAATGACCTCCGATGGAAGAGGCAGATATGCTAATGTTTTATCTTCCCATCCTTTCTTTGGCGAGCCGCTAGAGGCAATACTTGTCATGCTCCCAAGATTGTCCGAGGTGCCTGAAACAACCTTGTGTTGCAACACCGTACAGTTATACCTTATTCCTAATACTCTGGACCTATAGGTATGTGCGGTCTGAGCCTACAACTACATGATAATACCTAAATGACATTCAGGTCAGTGCGTCTTCAGGTCCGTTCAGGGCCTCGTCGGGCCTATCCATGGTTGCATCAGGCGCGAAGTAGGTGTTTGGCTTCATTGGTGAGTGCGTTAATTCGCCTTGCGATTGCGTTTATAGAATCTGAAATTTCTGGATACATTTTATTGGCGCCAGAAACTGTTGAAAAGATTCACCCTATCGTCTCCAGCTCGGTCTTTTTCGTCGGATTTATTTTTTGCATGTCTTTGTCTCCCGATGTAAATTTGTATACACTCACTGAATGGATAACTGCTCCCGGTTCCAGAGATAGAGCAAGACATTTGAATTCAAGATGGAGAATCCTACCCTGGGAAGCATCATTGTTACCTGGGCAACTAACAAACAAATAGACCCTACAGTGGCATCCACCACCTGGCTCCGTACCTCTGCCGTTTGAAATGAGTGTTTCTGTTTTTTTGCTGTGACGGACATTAATGATTTTTGTGTACTTTTATACGATTTGCACTAATATAAGCGAATCCAGCAGTCTTTTGTCTGTTCTTGCCTTCTCGTGCGGCATCGTTAGATTGGGCTTGACCAATGTGCCCACTCATGGAACAATTTATCTCACCAGACCACTGCTGAATCTTTTGGCTTCCGGCAACAATACTTTCTGGTGCTTTCCTTGGGATCCCTGCTCCAGCGTAAAAGAACATTGACATCCGTAAGTTTGTTCTAATCCCACTGTTTGCAGAGGCTAGTCTTTGTGGCTCGGATTAAACGTGCTGTGTTCTGCTGTTATATAGCCACAGCAGCTGAAGCGCCCTACCCCCCCCCTGCTGTGTTCTGGTGCGGCTCTGGTCAGCGCCTGCGGCTCAAATGTAGTGCAAGAGTACAGTGCGAAGTGGCGGTCTCAGAGAACAAGGTGCCGGGGAGGATGCAACTTTGTGCTGATCGCCTCGGCCCTGTTTCCGTGATTCCGCTCCCTGTTAGCCACTTGCAGCAGCGCTGCACGGGTGGTTATGGAGTGAATAGCGTTTCAGATCGTTACGCTTGTTGCATGTTTTTATATTGTTTGCATGATCAAGGAGTGACACAAGAGCAGATTTCACACGCACAAACCTTGCTTTGATCTATGACATTCACAAGACCTATGACATTGAGGGCAGTGGACACATGGTATGAGACATCACACACATGACGAGATTTGGATAGGCGAGGGATGGGTAGGGTCTTGACCTCCACCTTCTTGAGGGTGGGGGCCTTGTACACCACGGGGGCAGCAGCGTACGTCACCGCGGGGGCAGCGTAGGCGATGGCAGGAGCGTGCACCAGGGTCTCGTGCTCCTTCTCCTTCAGCTCCAGCAGGGTGGTGTCGGCGGGAGTGTCAGCCTCCACCTTGTCCAGGCTGGCCGTCTTGAAGGTGGCCTTGCGCAGGGTAGGGATGAACACGGAGCTACGGCGCCTGCGCTAGTTTCTCGCCGTCGCTGGAGCGATCTGGACCCGATAGCCATTGATAGGGTCGGCGGTGAATGAGGCGATCTGGGCCACACCGTTCTCGTCTATGAAGCTGTAGCTTCCCTCGACGGTGGCGCCGAAGTCGCCGACAGAGTAGCTGTAGCCGTAGCCTCCATTTGCGTTCTCCGCTCTGAACCTGGTTCTGCTGACGGGGTTCTCGAACTGAGCTGTAGCCAGCGCTACAAGCGCGCACAGAGCCACCTGGCGGCAAAAATAGAAACTGGTAGTCTGTCTAGCATGCAGGGGATGATTTGGTGAAGGCGGTAGAAACCGTGGCTTGCCGTGTACAAGGGGATGGGTTTCAAGGCTTTTCAGAATCCATGGCCTTTGTCATAGGCCTTAACGCCACAGGTGGGAGGGGTATGCGTGCTTGTTGCAATCACCAATCGCGCTTCGGGAGAGGAATCCATTATATCCCCCTACATTTTTGTTTCTGAAATCGCAGAAAAAAGTCGGGCTTGGAGCGCTGTCGCCCAGATCATGTAAATGAAGGCCAATTTCACACATCTTGGAAAAATGTCAAGTTCGGGCATCGTATCCGGCCATGGAGATGAGATCCATTCTAAACGCTTTGCCCAACGTCTCTGCCGTCATCTTCGCTTCAACATATCTGGAACGCTTTGGCACGATACGAGCCGTACCAAATCGGTTAATAAATTCTGAATTTTATCGAAAAATCGTCCAACAATCAAAACATAGAAAGTAATGGAACTCTTACTGAATACATTCACAATTGAAATGACTGAAACCTTACGAGAGATCAACAAGGTTGTTAAGAGATAATTAAGATATGACATCAGAGACAAAACAAATAAAATTGGTACGAACAAATACGCTACGTACACGAAGCCGTATCTAGTTTTTCACGTTAAAGGGAATGTGGTACCTTTGTTCGAATCCAGTGAATTTAGTGTAATTAGGGGTATTTTTAGCCGAAAATCATGAAAAATAACATGATTTGTTTGAAAAAAGTAAAGTGACAAATATTTTGATTTTTAAATGCTCCTCCAGGGTGCAAAATAAACATCTGCCTTTGGATGACGTCATGATCTGGTAACCACTACCATATTCAATAGGCTTCAAGGGCTTCAATTAGCTGATTACTCACTGTGACGTTAGTGCTGTCGTCACGCCAACAGCTAACAACTGTGGCCGCCTGGCTGGGGAAGATTTGGGGTACATTTCAGGTAAGGTTTTAGCTTTTCTCCACGGCAATTTTGAGTTTCAAGACAAATTATATATTGAGTACCTAGTATTCCGGCATGCTTTACAACTTGGCTATCTCAGCTAAAATCACGCTATAAAGGTGTCATATTCCTTTTAATCGTCTTTAATTTGGAATGTGTGGTATGTGCTAACAATTATTTGAGTGTGAGCGCTTTTTATCCAATAACCCTTACCCATATCCTTTCTCTACCTGGAGGATTGAGTGCATGCGCCTGTGGCAGCAGCGAACCCTCCATGGCAGTATCCTACATTCCCTTGTCCTCACCTATCCTTATTCTTACCGTCTTCATCCATAGCTTCTTGTCACCTCATACTCATTACGGCAACGCTTTGACAAGCCACCTACAAGTCTGGAAGTGCTTGAAATACTGATACACGAGACCCAATTTTTGTTTCAGGTCGTGATGTAGGTACTTGACTTGATGCAATTTGACCTCTCACGCATGTCACGTGGCCTAATAAACCAGGAAACATCCCCTTATTGATACGGTCGTGAAAGAAAATGTGACCTGCGTTTGGACCTGATGCTTTCAACAAAGTATTGAGTGCTTACGGATGTAATTTTCTGAAGTGTGACCCTTCGTGGTCAAAATGTCAGCCCAATTTCCCGAATTATAGAAATTGCAGACAGTCAGCCACAAAGCTGCGATGCCTCTGAGAGTTGTTAGTCAAAAGTCTCCCATCAATCACATGAGAAAAAAGGTCGCTGACCGTAGATGACCTGCACCAGTTTAGTATGATATTTTTTGCGTATGCTGTCAGTTCTTGAGCACCTGGATAACCCTAGACTGGTTATTGGCAGCTGACCTTCCAAGGTTAGTTAAGGTCAGTGAATTATATGACCTCATTTGACAGACAAAAATAAGTATGGAAATTTCAATGCGTATTGGAAACTGTTTTGCTGACACTACAGTTACTCACATACTCGGGGTAGAAAGCTTTGGCTATACTGGGTTGCCAAGCTCATTAGTAGGTCTTTTAAGTTTATAGTCGTGTCTTTGCCCATGCAGAATACCGGAAATGCCTCAAAACAGCCTTAGGTGATGCTCTGTTAATAAAACTTTGCGTAAAAGCGCGTCGTGATTATATTTTGCTTTGCGGGATTTCAGTGTGATCGGTTTATGGGTAGATGACGTCTCAAGATCATCAGTTGTCATTTCGTCCAAAAATATATACCATCGGAGAGTTCAGGTCACAAGCGATACGCATCAGCTCACCGCGTCTCTTTCCAAACGGCTAGGATGAGGGGGAATCAGCTCTCATTCGGTTCAGCGAGGGTATAAAATACCTCCGGTGGGACGAGGATAGGGTGCCCCCGGTAACCTCTCGGAGGTCACAAAATGATTTGTATGGCTTGATCACCAAGAACGTCTCAGGACTACAGAACATCAAGTTCTTGAACTTCATTCGGTGCGTATTTACTGGAAAATATCCACGTCTAAAATATCCAGTTAACTTCGTAGCTACAATGGAGCAGTAGCAGAAATAACCCTGAACTCAGCTCATAGAAATAAAATATGAATATCAAAGTTTGTGTCCTCTTTGTGCTGATGCCTTTACATGGTACCAGTTTCAGATTATTCACTTACTAATTCTGATATTCTTGCACCTACATGAGAACTAGTTAGTAACATTGTGTATCAAATCTCCACTGGGAACCAGAGAGAGAACACTAAGAGCTCAAAAAGGCACAATTGAATAGTTGAGAGGACACTCTTCCTTTCTTTATCGTGCACTTCTGTTTCCTGATTTTTTGGCGACGAATTCAGCTAGGGGACCATAATGACCCTCAGCCAGGGGTGAAATAGCCTGTGTCAAATGCAGGAAGTGTCTAGTTATTCAGGACTAGAAGAACACTGGTGATTACCTAAACCAAACGTTTCAGGAACTGTTTAAACAAGTCGTTTAGAGATACGCTGAATAGGTACTGTAGTGCTGCCCATTGCCGTTTTCTGGCCGCCGCGATCGAGCCCCGAGGGATCAAGTCCAAATGCACCCCTCCTCCTAGCAGGTGGTGTTTTAAATACGTGCATGTAAGACTCAGAGGGCAGAAAAGGTCAAGTTTTGAAATACTAGACTTTGACAATATTGTAGTGGTTGAGGAATTTTATAGCTTCATCAGTTGGAGATCGCCTGCAGCAGCGGGAAGGGTGTGGTTACACCAACGGCCCGGAAATGACAAACATGAAAACATTAACGGGCCTACTGTTCCGTGAATACGGAAAAATGTGGGTTAAAAAGAAATTGCAGTTCTTTGGGTCTAATCTCCCCATTCATCCCAACTATTTGAAACCTAGATCAAAGGGATAAATATGCGAATGCTGAATCATATCGCAGGTGTGCGAATACCGAAACTCGGAAAATATGTGTGGAATACGAAAGCACAGGCGTTTTTTTCACCATGTATGTACATACATATAGTGATCTATCTATGGCGAGGCAGTGTTATGTTTAGCTGTTTGGGTAATCAGAAGTGGTAGCTGGAAAGCGGACAAATTTCGAACAATAGCACATGGCTGCCCATTTGATTTACTTACTAGAATCCTCAAGACAGAGGGCGTCTATAAATAGACGGCGCCTGCAAAAGACCCACTTTACTGCAAACAGTTCTTGCACCAAGATTTGACGCTCATTTGGATATTTCCGGAAAAGCTAAACAAAATAGGCAGACAAGTGCTCAGACTTACCGCTGTCCTCATGGTTGCTGTTGCAGGAGATCTGTGCGGTCACGAGCCAACACCACACTTTTATAAATCACGGTTGGTTCTATAAATAGCACTTGGAGCATCTGGCTGCCTCCGGGGCCTCATTTTCTGGCTCACTTATGTGTTGCAAGGTCCCGGCAGACACGCACGTCTGTTTTTGTTTTGGTTTGCTTACATAACAATCTAGCCCTCTCTCCGCCTCTTATCCTCTCTCTCTCTCTCTCTCTCTCTCTCTCTCTCTGTCTCTGTCTCTGTCTCTGTCTCTGTCTCTGTCTCTGTCCCTGTCCCTGTCTCTGTCTCTGTCTCTGTCTCTGTCTGTCTCTCTCTCTCTCTCTCTCTCTCTCTCTCTCTCTCTCTCTCTCTCTCTCTCTTCCTTTTTCAGGAGCGGCTCTAGAATATTCTCAAGGAGAGGCAACTGCATTCCGGCGTATAATTCTCGGGGACAAACAGAACTCCCTAGATATGTGGGGAAGCCTATGCTACTTTAACCGCCCCCACCGGGGGTCCGGCGCACCTTGCCCCACCGGGGGCCATCGCCTCTACTCCGAAAATATGGGCGTTAGCGCAAATCTGAAGTGCAATGAAAGCTCGCGTGAATTCGGTAGAATTACTTCGCATGTTTTAGTGCTCAGGTAATGGTTTGACCTCCGAGGTCAATTAGGTCAAGATCGGCTATTTTCACCAAATATGCAATGATTAAACTGGGCATAACTTTTGCCATTAGGTTTGAGGCCTGGTAAGTTTTGATAGAATTGCCAGTACTTTTCGCCATGTGGAACGTAAAGACCTCCCGCCAGTGGTTTGACCGCCAGAGGTCACCTCGTGACCTAATATGACCTGAGGTCACGAAGGTCAAAGTGACTTGTCGTATATAAATGCAAGCCAGTGACAAGACAAACACGATGGTGTTTGTTTCACCGCTCTAGCTCAATTAGGTCAAGTTATTGTCAAATACTGTTTTTGACCTCTGGTGACCTTGGATGACCTTGGAAAGTCAAGGGCAAATATGACCCTGGAATCCGTGAAAGTGTGTCCAAAACGCTGTTCTGAGGTCTGTATTTGCAATCATTTTTGTGGCTTTTATATCATGAATAGCTTTTCCATGCTTTTCCAATGGGGAGGTCGCCTCGTGACCTGACCTCAGGGTACGAAATCGAAAAATCCCGGATATACACCTTGTAGACCCTGGAGGGTCATGAAGTGTGGAAGTTTCAAATCGATCGACTTTGAAATGTGCTCTTACGGCTCTAAGGTGGTGGGTGACCTTGGTTGACCTCGTCTGTACCTGACCTTAGGTGACCCGGGGTAAAATTTCAGGGATGATGGGAAAATGATGCGTGAGGTGGCCCTCACCGCGGTGCTGCCTGTTTTTTCTGCTATCCCGAAAACCTTGGGGCCATCATCCGGTTAAAACTGATTTCCGTAGTTTTGGAAAAGGTACGCTTTGCATTCAGCATCCATCCCATGTCAGGTCTCATAGATACTTATGTGACAAGATGGGTCATTTTATTGCGCAGTGGGCCCTGTTTATTCGAAATTACATCATGTTTAGATCTTCAGATCCAGATCTCCTAAACCACGCCTCCGGTACAAGGGCATCACCATTTCTATTCCACGGAAAGGGTAGCAGACTGCCTCCAGATGCCAACCCCTGGTCCTTCATCGGGCTGAAATAAACAGGAAAGCTTACAATAGTTGTACTGATCTAGTAATACATGTACTAGTGATATAGAAATGGATATCCCCCCTCGAACTAGAAATCCTATGAGGGATAGGAAAAAACGCGAAACGTACGACTTTGCGAAAAATCGGTCAGTTTTCGACTGAGGTCAATATTGAGGTCATGACAGGCCAAAGTAGGTGGCATGTCAGAAAAGAGTTCTGACAGAGTTAAACCAGAATCATTTTTAGGCACCATTTGCTTCCTTTCATTAACCCTCGCCCCGGTGGGGGGTGTTTGAACACCCCCTCGGGTTTTCCCGGTAGCACGAAAAAATGGCGGCGCGGAGCGCCGCTGTTCTTGGCACACCTTATCCTTCATCAATTGCGCAACTTTCTTTAAAATTTTAAAATTTGGTTATCTCAGGTCAGGTCACCAGTGCAGGTCAAGTGATCTCACCTCCAAAAATGTTTAAGGTGGCATATGGGGCATTCCAGGACAAAACGACCAAAAATATTTCAATTTGACACCACCATGTCTAGAAAAAATCTGAAACTTTGTCTCCGGGGTAGCTTTGGGCCAGGAACACGCCTGTGAGAATCTTAGCCCCCTCCGACCAACGGTGACCGAGATATAGCCCGAGGCATTTTCGGGAGGTCACCTTGTAGACTCATCTTTGATGCTTCATAACTCCAAAACGCATTGCCTGATTAACAAGTTGTGTATATCATTGAACTTGTCTTGAACTATACATTATTTTGAAAAAGAAAATTTCCCAAATTTAAAAATTTTGACTTTTAATTTGTTTGACCTTTTCTTTTTTACCTAGTTTGACCTTTTCGCAGTTGAAATGTCCCTTTTTGACAGCTCAAAAAATTTGCTTCATAAAACATATTTCAATAAAAAATGCGTTTTTGCTTTAAATTCCACATTTTTAGCACCTAAGGTAGGTATACAGACGGTCTTTGACCACTGCGGTAGTACAGCCTTACGTTTAACACCGCAAATAAAGCGATTGCTTTTGTAATCGGCTGCTTGCAATCATATTGCATTGTCTTGACAAAATTTTTATCGTGCAAGTGTGAAAATTGATGAAAATTAACACGCGCCCACACGAGGGGACGGGCAACCAGCCTCCTCAGGTTTCTACAGGTAGTAAAAAAAACACGTTCGCGAAGCGCCACCGCAATTCGTCTACGCCTAACTCGACATTTTTTAACTTCTGGAAAAAATAATTTAGGTCAACTGGCAGATGGTAGGTACCGTAAATACCGTAGGTCAACTGGCAACTGACTGGTGAGGGGGTGATTTGAGGTAGATGGCCGTCGTTATGCCTTGCGGGACGTTCAACTTTGGTTCCTTAATCAGCCCTTCATGGGGATGAGGTGGCTTAGTGGATAGCACCCTTGTCTTCTAAGCCACCGGTCCCGGGTTCAAGTCCCGGTGGAGCCTCTGAATAAGTCGATCTGATCCCCAAAATCCCTTCTAACAGGGTGAGAGTTGGCGACGCCGTATGACCCTGGCAGTTGGTGCGTCGTTAAACCCCAACAATTATTATTAATCAACCCTTCATCGTGGGAGTTGCTCGTTTGGATGGTGGGGTCGGGGTCTCCGTTGAAAATCCCTTCATGACTCTAGTGAGACACCGACTCCTAAAACTGAATTAGCAACAACTTGGACAAGATTTGTAAAAAGAAAAATAGCAGCCATTAAAAGTGATGAAAGGGATATATTGTTTCGAGGGAGACGAGGGAAAATGAACTTATTAGTAATGGGCCTTGCAGCCTTAAACGGAAATTTACAAAGATGTCGCGAGTTTATCTAGAATTGAAACAAATAAAACCTATCCTATAAGCACTACTACCTCACAAAATTACATCGTTCCCGGAGATGGAAAATTAGTATCAATACAAGGTGACCCAGTGAAGCACAGCATACATTTCACAGGATTCATACAATGTAAAAAAAAAGTCTGAAAGGCTTCCATTCCCAGGAAGTAATTTCAATATGCCCATATATGCGAAAAATGTCCTGAAATCATAATGCATTCGCCTTGGTCACTTGAACAGGTTGCCTCACATGATATTTTTAACAGGTGATCATTTCATAGCTGACACAGATCCAAGTTCAAATGCCACTTCGAAAGGCTTTTCATTGGTGTTTTTCTAATGATTAGGATTGGGAAAATTTGAAGCAATATCGAGAGCCACTACTGAAAATAAATAGAAAAATGTATCATGTGTTTAGCCCTCTCACAGGCCGGTTTAACTACATTGCACCAATAAGAAGTATTTGAAATGAAAAAAGAGAACTCTTTGAGACTTGCATTCATTTTTCCATAATCGCATCGGCGAAAATATTTTTGGAGCGGTCTGGCAACATTGGCTATGCTTGATTGTGGAATGTACAAGAACTTAATCGTGCTGAAAAATGTATGCGTAAGAAAAGCACGCGTACCTTTGGCATCAGGTATTTGATCTTTCACTGGACCTTTTAAACCATCGTGATAGGTTTTCGGTTTCGCAGTGCTATGATATAGTCACAGGTGCCCTTGCTGTGAGACGTAGTGAAAACACTTCATTTACATAATTGAACTTTGCTTCGATATAACTTTTGCACTGGAATTAATCCTCGTTCCACCGGGGGGCCATCGATGGCCCCCTATGGTTTTTCCGGGATAGCAGAAAAACGACGAGGCGCAGCACCGCGGTTGAGGGCTCTACCTCTCACTGCATCATTTTCCCATCATCCCTGAAATTTTTTACCCCGGGTCACCCAAGGTCAGGTCACAAGACGAGGTCAACCAAGGTCACCTCACTTCAACTTTAGAGCTCTGTAAGAGCTACATTTCAAAGTCGATCAATTTGAAACTTCCTACACATCATGACCCCTCCAGGGTCTATAGGGTGTATATCCGGGATTTTTTGATTTCGTGCCCTGAGGTCAGGTCACGAGGCGACCTCTCCCATTGGAAAAGCATGGGGAAAACCTGTTTCATGATATAAAAGCCACAAAAATGGTTGCAAATACTCAGACTGCTCAGAACAGCGTTTTTGGACACCCTTTCACGGATCCCAGAGGTCATATTTGCCCTTTGACTTTTCCAAGGTCATCCAAGGTCACCAGAGGTCAAAAACAGTATTTTGACAATAACTTTTGACCTAATTAAGCTAGAGCGGTGAAACAAACACCATCGTGTTTGTCTTGTCATTGGCTTTCATTTGATATACGGCAAGGTCACTTTTTGACCGTTCGTGACCTCAGGTCATATTAAGTCACGAGGTGACCTCTGGAGGTCAAACCACTGGCGGGAGGTCTTTACGTTCCACATAGCGGAAAAGGTACTGGCAATTTGCTATCAAATGTACTTTACCAAGCCTCAATAGCTCTAATGACATAAGAGTTATGCCCAGTTTGCTTAATCATTGCATATTTGAGTGAAAATAGCCGATCTTGACCTAATTTGACCTCTGGAGGTCAAACCATTGACCTGAGCACTAAAACATGCAAAGTAATTTCTTACTGAATTCACGCGAGCTTTCTATTACACTTTGCAGATTTGCGCTAACGCCCATGATTTCGGAGTTAGAGGGGGGCCATCGATGGCCCCCGGTGGGGCGAAGGTGGCGCCGGACCCCCGGTGGGGCGCGGGTTAAACCTTTGCATTGCTTTGAAATCGTGCGCATGGCAACACCATTTGATGAAGTTAAATATATTTTTGCATTGTGCAGTACAGCTCTCCGTCAGGAGATGTACATTCTTCAGTGATTTCTCTCGCTTTCGTGCTCCAGGCATAACTTCTGAAGAAAAAAGCACGAGCCATCGCAGTGTTGTGTTTAGAGGCATATTATATCACACAGGCTCCGGGCCTAATTGTACTGTTAATAATCTCTAATGTTCAGTAAACCATGTAGAATGAACAGTGCACTGGAAGCAATGCCACTAAATAGTCAGTTTTAATCACTACCTACAATTTTACATACAAGCGTTTGGTCGGGTCATCTTTGAGGTTGCTCGAGGTCAAAGTATTTCTTACAGGAACTAAGTGGAAACCTAAATTTTGTGGCATAATAGCTGACAGAGGAGAGCCGAAGAAAAACATTTTGAGCACTATTGGAATGCTCTTGTCGAGCCCGATCGGATTATATATCTTATAATCTTGTCTAGTCAAATTTCAAAATAAACCTGCTTTGACCTGCAGCCGGGCTGAGGTCTGTATGGTAAAAAGAATATCAATCAAACTGCAGTGGCAATTCAGACACGGCAACGTAAAAACAAAACCTCCATCGCAATTCTCGACAATTCTCAATCCTCGCAAGTTATCAAAATTTACCAATTGCCCCATGCATTTCTAATGGAAAGATCGTGACCCTGACCTTTTCCCAGGCTATCGATATAGAAATCCTGCTACGCAAAATTATCTTGCTCGGTGACCTTACTATGTGACGTGAATCTAAGCACGATAGGTTAAATTTGATCTTACTGATGCACCTCCAAAAATTTTTCCAGGTTAGGTCTCTTGACCTGGGTTGGCGGTCTGACCTGGCATTACCCAGACCTAAAATTGTTCCAGAAGCTGTAAGAATTTCAAGTTAGAGGCAGATGAAATACGGTCTCGCTGCGCGGAGGTGTTTTTTTAATACCTGTGGAAACCTGATGAGGCCGGTTGCCCGCCCCCTCGTGTGGGTGCGTGTTAATTTTCATCAATTTTCACACTTGCACGATGAAAATTTTGTCAAGACAATGCAATATGATTGCAAGCAACCGATTACAAAAGCAATCGCTTTGTTTGCTGTGTTAAACATAAGGCTGTACTACCGCAGTGGTCAAAAACCGTCTGCATATCTACCTTAGGTGCTAAAAATTTGTAGTTTATAGCAAAAACGCATTTTTTTATTTTTTATTGAAAGATATTTTCATGAAACAATTTTTTGAGGTGTCAAAAAGGGACATTTCAACTGCAAGAAGGTCAAACTAGGTAAAAAAGAAAAGGTCAAACAAATTGAAAGTCAAAATTTGTAAAATTTTGATATTTTCTTTTCAAAAATAATGTATTGTTCAAGAAGAGTTCAATGATATACAAAACTTGTTAATCAGGCAATGCGTTTTGGAGTTATGAAGCATCAAAGATGAGTCTACAAGGTGAACTCCCGAAAATTCCTCGGGCTATATCTCGGTCACCGTTGGTCGGAGGGGGCTAAGATTCTCACAGGCGTGTTCCTGGCCCAAAACTACTCCGGAGACGAAGTTTCAGATTTTTTCTAGACATGGTGGTGTCAAGCCTTGGTCGATTTGTCCTGGAATCCCCCATATGTAAGAAATTGATGAATCTATTGGATTGAAACTTATATAACATAATGGGCCCACCAAGTGCTGCAACATATATTCCGGGATTTTTATATCGATAACGTAAGGTCAAATACGGACCATGGCTTCTCCATTGGAAATACATGGTAAAAACAGAAGCTGGGCTGTATTTGTGTAAATACAGCTGATAATACCGTAATATTCTCCAAACCGTAGTATCCTGGCCCCTTTCTAGGTACATGTTACAAGTTTTGACCTGTGATCTCTGAGAGGTCACTTGGGGCTACTTAGGCAGTTCCAGACTTAGGTCAATAACTTTGCATAAAATGATGATACAACTTTTATTTTGATATCATTGCATTTTGATTGCTGTTTTGACTTGATTGATATGCATATTGACTATGCTAGGTTAAAAAGTGACCTTTTCCTGGCCTGAGGTTCATATATATATTTTCATGTCTCCATACAAATGGCTCTTCCGTATGAATTACAACCATACACTTTAGTCACTAGTTAGTCCTATTTCTACCTGACGTCTATATTAATCCAGCGGTTGCTAGCCTAGAATTTTGCGGTTTGGCTCGTTCTACTTAGCAGGAGCGAGGTTCCACAGTGATGTGGCCCGATATCTGAAAATCGCCGGGCGTGCTCGGTTCGCACACGCGGTAGGTGAGGTCACCCGCGTGCGTGGCTCTGGTCTGCCTACTCGAGACTTCCTGCGGTGTGTGAACCGTCCGCAGGCTGGATGGGGCATTTTTGGTACAGACATAACACATGGTAGTGGTTGCTCCTGTAGAATTCATCGATTGGCCATTTTAGTCTTTTAGTATGGGAGTAATGGTTGTTTTGGTCCTTTCGACTCGCGCGCAATGATTAATGACTTTTGAATGCGGTTGTGCTGACTTTGTTGCATCCTGACCAGATTGACAAACAATAGGTAATATGTGGGAATATAGAGTTTCTACTAATCTCTTTACCGCTTCTGGAAGTCTGTACGAAATTTTGTAAGCCACCTAGGTAGAGTAGACGTTTGATCACTGTTGTTACATGAGCATCAAATGTAATCCATATCGACAGTGAGACCCAAATCTTGGCAGTTGACGACGGCTTAACATTAACATCTCCAAACTGCACGGACTGCAGTGATGACCGTTATGGCGTGGTCTAACAAGCTAGATGTTTTGTTGGGTTGATTTTAAACTATTCTGGGTAAACCATGTGTGGGCTTGTTGAATGTAGCTTCTACTTTTCCTGAGTTCAGCGGGTTTTGACTAAGGCCTCGTGCAGAATTGTGCGTCATCGGCGTACATGACATTTTGGATTCTACGTGAGACATCAAATCATTTGTGAGAGTAAAAACAAGACTGGGCCGAGAAGTGAACCCTGAACCACACATGTGTAATAGGAAGATTTTATCCCTCCTTGACTTTTTGTCTACGCTATTAACCAGCGCTCAAACCAATGGCTATCTATACCTACCATCTATTTTTTATCAGTCGGGGTGTTCACGGAATCGAGGCTTTGGACGTGTCGCGGTTGTGACGGACCCTAAAAGCCTTGGTCTGCCTTCATCAGCCATAACTGCGTCTGATGGCTGATTCTGTGGATCGTCCTGTTCTGAATCCATGCTGGATATCACTGAGAATTGCATGCGACTCCATGTAGTTAACCAGCTGCACGCACACAACGCTCTCTGCTACTTTTGGACTGTGCTGATAATAGACACGGGACGGTAGTTACCAGGCTCAGTTACACTCCCGATTTATGGGTGGGACAACTGTGCCGCTTCCATTCCGTTGGTAGCTCTCCGGAGATCAGCGAAGAGTTGATAACTTCGAGCAGATGAGGACCGATGACCGGGAAGTCATTCGAGATGCTGATGGTGATGCCGTCTTCTCCGCTAGTTTGGACGTTGACATACGATTGATGGCATATGATAGTTCAGGTAGTGTTGCTGGGCGCACGCGAAGGCCCCACTGACACAACTGGGGGACGGGGAGGCAAGGCTCTGTGTCCCGTCGGGCCTCCTCAGCGCCGCTGCACGCGTGAGCCAACGGTTGCAAGTGCTCATTTACTTATCTGCCCATTGAGCAGACGGTTCATTGACTGCAGCGACGGGGTCACCTCCCTTAGGTAATATAAGAAATCGTCTTTTCCTTCGTGGTGTGGCGCCTCTGTTGGTAAGTAGAGAGGAGTAGTTGTCGCTCTTTGTTTTGTGCACTCTTACTTCGTTTCTGCATTTGCGAAACTGTTCTTTGACCACGTCCGAGTTGGGATTATCCATTTAGCTTTATAAGCCTGTCTCTTTCCCTCGTGGGGACGGGTGCCTCGTTGTTTTGAAGCCACGGAGCTGGGGCTTTTTCGTCGGATGGTTTTTAACGGCATATGCTTATCTATAATTGGTGACCACGGTAAGCCAGGCTCTCCATTTATCGCCTGAGCTCATTGACTCGTGCACAGATTCCAATCAGCTAATAGTAAGTAGCATGGGGCGTCTGGCACCAAACCTTTGGTCGATCGGATGGTGATCTCTGCTGCACGGGGCGCTCCCGCTTGGCTGGGTGTCGACCACCAGATCGTGGTACTCCAACTGATTGGGATGACTTGGATGACGTTTTTCATCAGAGGATCTCACTATGATGTGGTCTAGAGGGATCAGACTCAGGGCGAGTAGTTGTTGCCACTATTTGTTTCATGTTCAGATCTTCGATTGTTTGAGCGTATCTCCTTGTTTCTGAGCTAGATGGTTTAAGCATGTCTATGTTGATATCGCCCAGAAGAAATGTGGTTTGTCTGCAGTTAACATAAATCGCTGTCCTGTGATCGTCTAAAACCGCTGAAATTGGTGCTTTTGGTGGCCGGTGCTATTGTGTTTGTTTGCTTAGCTGCCGCGCCTGGGCGGCCGCCGTTGGCACTGATAATGTCTCCCGCGCGTGCGTTGCGATTGATCATTTCTCCTCCCTCCCGACTTGTGGGCGGCGGTCTTTTCTGATATTTTGTGCTGAATATAAAGCTGTTGTCATTTTTTTTGGGTTTCGTATACCAAACATCTGATGTTGACTCTCCGCGATTATTGCGTCGTCTTGATGGGGGATCTTCGTTTGGGTGACCATCGAGGATGTGACTGTCGTCGTCCTCCGTGTTTGGTTGTTGGTTTGTTCCTGTCTTTGGGGCGTCGCGTTCTGTTTCTGGTGGTGGCTGCGTCGCGTGTTGTGTTGTAGTCGTTTTGGGATCGTGTGTTCTCGGTCTTTTGGTTTTCTTTTCGGTTGCCCTGGTCGATTGTTCGTTTGCTTGATTGTTTTTTTGTCGGTGGCTCGTTCTTGTTTTTCGGGTTCGCAATGCCGCTTTTCTTTTTGTTCTGTTCTGGACTTGTGCGTGTTCTTGTCGAAAATGTTGATTCGTCGAATATAAGTTGATGACTTTTCTTTAAGGCTTACGCATTAATTGATCTTCCGTCAAATGCTTTTGATTGCCTTTGCCTTGTTGCTGACCTCGGTTTGACTGCAGTCCTTTTTTTTTTGTGTTTTGACCTAGTATTATACATCATTCGATTCTCCGTGACGAGAGAAACGGAATGGTGCCAAAAATAATTCTAACTCAACTCTATCAGACGCTAGAGCCCAAAAACTCTTCTCAAAATGTCACTTTCTTTGACCTGTCATGACCTCAATATTGACTTGAGCCAAAAACTGACTGATAAAGACATAGTTTCTTCAGGAATTTGCATGAGCTATCCACCAGCACTCGCGTTTTTTCACTATCTCGCATAAGGCCCGAGTTCGAGGGGGGTGTTCAAACACTCCCCCTCTCCATTAGGTCGAAGGTGGCTCTAACGCCCACCGGGGCGTGGGTTAAGGTAAATTGAATAATGTATCATATGATTATACTAGGCCAAAGCATTAAAATGGTCGGACCTAAGGTCAGGTCAAGGCCACCATCTAACCTAGCATAGTTAATATGTATATCCATTGATTGGCAATAACAGTACAAATGCAATGGTATCAAAATAAAAGCTTTAGCTTAATTCCCTGCAAATTTATTGACCCAAGTAAAGAATCTGCTTAAGTAGCCTCAATGACCTCTCAGAGGTCACAGGTTCAAACTTGCAACACAGGCCTATACAGAGGCTTAGGATACTATGATTTAGAGAATACAAAGTTATTTCAAGCGGTATCTACTGAAATGGAACAATTTTTCGGCCAATTTACGTTTCCTCCATGCATTTCCCATGGAAAGGCCATGATTGGTACCTGACTCTAGGTCATCGATATGAAAAATCTCGGAATACATTTTCCTAAGATTGGAGCTAAAACGATTGAATGTTGCCATTGTGAATAGTCCTAAAAATAACCGAGTTACATTCATACTATATGTTGAAGAGGAAAGGCCAAAATAATAAACTATATGCACAGAGTTTATTATCTTGGCCTTTTCTCTTCAATATATATAGTATGAATGACGGTTGACTAAGTATGACGGTTATTTTAGGACTATTCGGAATACATTTTGTAGTACTCGGTGGGCCTATTATGAGCTCTAAGTTTCAATTCGATAGATTCAACCTTTTTACTTATGCAACCTTAAAAATTTTGGAGGTAGGGTCACTTGACCTGTATTGGTGACCTGACCTGAGATTCCCTAACCTTTCAATTTTAAGGGAAGTTGGGGAAGTAATCGAGAATAAGGGAGGCCAAGTACGGCGGCGCTTCACGCCGCCGTTTTTTCTTGCCGCCGGAAAACTGGAGAGGGATATTTACACACTCCTCCCCCGGGGCGAGGGTTAACTTTGAAATTAGAGCACCTAGTACCCACCTACAGCGGAATATTCAGCTGGTTGTTTTAGGGGAAGGGGGCAGCCCGTGCCAGCCTCGGACTCTAATCTAGGTACTTTGGCTTCAAAAGTTGGAAACACACCTTATGTCAGCCCTTGTATATATTGAGAGTATATGCACAAAATGATAAAGGATTTAGTCCTAATCTAAGGGACGATCATTTTGATAGCATTTTACAATTTGGTGACCATTTGCGACGAGGAAGTTCAGCTAGTGACGCGCTGCAAACTTTTCTTTCCTCTGGTGACTGTGAGAAGTGACGATCGTTTATGGTTAAAACTGAAAAGGAGTATGCAGTAGCGTCGAGTGCGTTGCTATGCGGTTAAAGCCTGTTATAAGACATCGAACATGTTATTCACCGTGGTTGTCGATTTCCGTTGTCTGGCACTGTTTTTTTGGCTGATGATATATTTTCTGTGCATTGGGCTGAAACCTGAATGTTCAATGAGCGTAAATAGCTTCAATGAACGGTAACACTCACAGAGATAATGAAGGTATTGCACCATCCTCGAGCTTCAGCATTGTGGTCACGTCAGGCATCAATCTCCATTTTCGTAGATTGTTCGAACATGTCGTCCGTTAAACGTTTAAAACAGACTTTAGACGAAGCTTTTGGTGCTTCTATACCGCAAAAATTCAACCACGAAGGACACTTGTTTGTTACACAGAAAGCTAGAGATGGCTTCTCCCTTGACGAAACGTTTTTTTCTACCACTTAGCCATGTTTTACAGTTCTTGACGGCACAGCTAATTTCCATGTTAGCTTATTTTTTTAATCCAAATTAGGCCAGATCCAGAAAAAACCAGACATTTGGAAGATTTTAACTAAACATTGACATGTATTTGTGATATTTAAATACTATCGCTCAGTGCATACGGGAAGTATTTGCGAAGACTTTTCATAACACAGTCTACAATTTGTCTCACGTTGAGCGTTGCGCGTGCTATTATCTTTTGTGCGCCACTCCAATGTATTCAATATGAATTTTTTTACCCACAAGAACTGATAAATATTTCCAGTAAATGACAAACGAATTAATGAGTAAATCAGACATATTTACACAGACACGAGCAGCTTATTGAGTTTTACCTTCAGATATGGTAGCTTGCTTCAGATGTGGTAGCCTGCTTGAGGGGGTCAATATGTGACATCACAAACGTGTCATTTGCCTTTTCTTAGCATATATTTGGCAGTAAAATTTTGACCAATTAAGCTGAATAGAAATGACACCCCATTAAACCTAAAATGAGATATGTTGACTGTTGAAACTTCAGTTAGCCACTGACAATTGCTAAACAATGAATGCAACTTTCCTGACATGATGGTTGAGAACGAAGTACAATTCTATCAACAGTTTAGTGTTGACCATCGATAATTTTATTGAACGTAAAACAGTTACGCCTGAACTGGAACATCATCACTATGCCTGTGGCTGGCCGTCCTTGGAGACAGGCTCTTGGTGCCACCACTCGGCCTTGTCTGGTATCTTTCTGCCTGCTCTAGGAAAGGTAAAAAGACGCTTGCTTTATCTAAACTGTTATATCTCTGCATCTTAGTGTTCCATGAATATGAGCCGTTGCGAGTCTGGCAGCCGAGGCAGTGGCAATCTGTGATATGATTCATGATGTGAAAGTTGTTAGCCATGCTGGCATTTGTCTCCTCTTCCGCAGGGTGTGGTCGCTTGAGGTGAATAACTTCGGTCATCTTCCCAAAGTAGGAGTGATGGTCAAGCTTCAGTCATGGGCGAAGTCAGCTCTAATACTGTGATAATCTCTTTTGACATGAACATGTCTGGACGATGCGTGGAGAATTCAAAATATTGCGAGCTGCAAATAAACTGTGTAAGAAATCTCTGCATAAATAGAAATCCCCATGAAGTAAAGTAACTTGAAATTGATCAGATGTTTATGTTCTATACATATTTACGCTTAGTGGAATGGGTTATTGATGATTTGCATGTTCCGGGGAACCAGGTCCCATGACGGTCTCAACGGGCACTTGATGGACAACTGACCACACTAAGGTATTTTGTTGCGTCACTGTGGTAACCGGGATATGGGATTTTCAAACCTTTCTTTTGTTCAGAAGGTCATGATGGTTTCTAATCCCAAGAATAGGCGGGGCCGGACCATCACAGCTGGTCCCAGTGTTCTGGGAAATTCTGGGGTCGCCATCCCCAGAATTTCCTAGTATGACAGTAAAGTTTTACTACAAACGTGGTTACTTGACGATAACATTGAGCACCGTCTTGAAGGTCACACAATTACTTCGGATATTATGATGGTGTTCAATGAATTGTCGAAAGTTAAAAACAACATTTTTGTAACAGTGTATTATTTCATGGTGATTATTTGGCGTTGGAATAGCTGATCCGACAAATGCTTTTACAGTGCCTGGTCAAAGTGCATTATAACGTTGATTTCTTTGGTCAGTGTGTACACATTTGAAAATCTAATGCAAATGAGCGCAATGTTATTAGGCCCTTTAACATAAATAATCAATCAATCCATGGTAAAAGGGTGATATAACGCCAATATCCTGGAAATAAATTTAGCAGATTTTCACAGCAATTTGCCCTTAGTTTTGTAAAAGGCGTGATACCCGATTTTCTTACATCTATTCTTTTACCTTACATCTTAGGGTCAGTATGGAACAATAAAACCACACGTAATAGGCCCATTTAACTCAATTTTAGTCTGTCAAGGCTTGTTTTGCCCGGAATATGTATCAAATAAGCGATTTCATCCCGTCCCATCCTGTTTTTTCTCCGTAAAATCTTCAGAAAGATTATCCCATCCCAACAAACACTGGATAATTTGATCCCGCATCGTCCCATTTCGTCAGTTCCGCATTTTATATCCCATTTAGACCTCTAGAACGAATTCACCCGCCCGTGACTGGCATCACTGCAATAGTACTGAGGGGCCATTATGGAAGTTTAGAAGGGGAGAAAATGGCTTGCTTTGTGTACATTTGCAGGACAGGTGGTCTTCGATTTCCAAACGTCATCAAAGGCAGAAGACGAACATTATCGCAGTGTCTATATTTTTCGTATGTCCCATTTCCACTGTAACGACCTTGTTTACGAGAAGTTCCGCTTATATGAAAGGCTCCCCGCACCTTTCTTCAGAGAGATACGAGCCTGAATTACCAGAACAAGTCGATCTCCAGTCCATCATACTGAAAAGACCTGCGTGTATTCACAGCAGCGGTGGCAATTCAACCCAGAAATATCGCTGTTGAAGAATGCCTACACCCTAATTCCGGACCGCGGGCGCCTCTGTCTCTGTGTGCTGCGGAGTTCGTCACGCACGTTGGCCACCCTGTCAGCCTCGCTGGGTCAAAGCCTCGGCCTTGGTGCCGCGTTCGCTTCGTACCAGTTGGAAGATGCACGGCGCCTGGCAGTCGACAGCGCTACCAGTCTAGCATTTTGATGATTTTTGTTGTTGGTGATGTTTCTTAACCCTCGCCCCACCGGGGGGCCATCGATGGCCCCCTAAGGTTTTTCCGGGATAGCAGAAAACGACGAGGCGCAGCACCGCGGTTGAGGGCTCTACCTCTCACGGCATCATTTTCCCATCATCCCTGAAATTTTTACCCCGGGTCACCCAAGGTCAGGTCACCAGACGAGGTCAACCAAGGTCACCTCACTTCACCTTTAGAGCTCTGTAAGAGCTACATTTCAAAGTCGATCGATTTGAAACTTCCTACACTTCATGACCCCTCCAGGGTCTACAAGGTGTATATCCGGGATTTTTCGATTTCGTGCCCTGAGGTCAGGTCACGAGGCGACCTCTCCCATTGGAAAAGCATGGGGAAAAGCTATTTCATGATATAAAAGCCACAAAAATGATTGCAAATACTCAGACTGCTCAGAACAACGTTTTTGGACACCCTTTCACGGATCCCAGGGGTCATATTTGCCTTTGACTTTTCCAAGGTCATCCAAGTCACCAGAGGTCAAAAACAGTATTTTGACAATAACTTTTGACCTAATTGAGCTAGAGCGGTGAAACAAACACCATCGTGCTTGTCTTGTCACTGGCTTTCATTTGATATACGGCAAGGTCACTTTTTGACCTTTCGTGACCTCAGGTCATATTAGGTCACGAGGTGACCTCTGGCGGTCAAACCACTGGCGGGAGGTCTTTACGTTCCACATAGCGGAAAAAGTACTGGCAATTTGCTATCAAATGTACTTTACCAGGCCTCAATAGCTCTAATGACATAAGAGTTATGCCCAGTTTGCTTAATCATTGCATATTTGAGTGAAAATAGCCGATCTTGACCTAATTTGACCTCTGGAGGTCAAACCATTGACCTGAGCACTAAAACATGCGAAATTTCTTACTGAATTCACGCGAGCTTTCTATTGCACTTTGCAGATTTGCGCTAACGCCCATATTTTCGAGTTAGAGGGGGGCCATCGATGGCCCTCCCGGTGGGGCGAAGGTGGCGCCGACCCCCGGTGGGGCGCGGGTTAAACTGGATCGATAACCACACTTTTTCGGAATATTTAAGGTATATTTCGAGTTTGGTGGTCTAAAAAGCATATTCTATAAAACCTCATTCCTCTTTTGTTTAACCTTGTTGGTTGATTATTGGCCATGAAATGGTGACTGAAACATCTTTGATACATTGACGCAACGGAACATGTGTTGACGCCATTTTTAAACACGTGGTTCATTGTTGCTGGACTCCAAACCCTAGTGAAAGGACTTTGTTTTTAGAAAAGATGCGAATACGGGTCCAAGAAATCATCGAATTTCATAGCATGAAACACACTTAAAAATCCAATGGAATAACAAGGGTGTGACCTTTAGATAACATCCCTCTATTTCGTCCATGGACGCACTCAGTTCTGATCGTAATAATTTCAAGGAGAGACTCGCTGATGGAGACACGAACATCCTGGTGCGTGTCCAAATTCAGCGATTAAGCTGTCAAAATAAATCGATAGCTCACTCTATTACTCTTCTCACTACCTCGGTGTTTTCCCCACGACTCGTACTTCTTGGAAATATGTAATTAAAACTTAGCTAAAAGAGGGAAAAGTGGATTTTAATGTAACCTGGATTTTGTCTATTGCATATTTGTTCGTAATCATCAACAGGCACAGCTTAATTACTAGTGGAGTCAAATAACACTTATGCATACTTAAGTTACTTAAGTAAAGATTGTCACATGAATTCCTGAGCGACTTTCCATATACAACATATATAAATGTAACAAATCTTAGCAAAAATCAAAATTACATACGAAATTCTGGTCACAAAAGTCGAGTTCCTAATCCTTGCCTATATTAAGCTGCCTATATTAAAATATATTAAGCTGGTTGCAAGCCAAACGCTTTTCACTTGACTCTATTGACGGCTAGTGGTCTGACACTGATCGCGAACGGGTGCGTCTACTACTTACTGCTAGGTAAAACATCGCTAAAATATGCGATGGGCCATGTGCATTCGGAAACATGCTGTGTAACTAATGCAATGCGTTTTTGTGCTTGTGACAGCAAGCTGCACTGGAAGGTGATCATAACCTAGGCACAGGAAACGACGGTTTGAATTCGCTGCAGGTAAAATGCGAAATGTGTGCTGTTCTGGCTCTATTCTTGGCTTTTTGTGTCGT
Source organism: Lepas anatifera (assembly GCA_034440635.1). Classification (NCBI taxonomy): domain Eukaryota; kingdom Metazoa; phylum Arthropoda; class Thecostraca; family Lepadidae; genus Lepas; species Lepas anatifera. The sequence goes on from JAOTON010001034.1 coordinate 844,860, forward strand.
AAGACGTCCAAATTACTTTTTTAAATTCCATGATAGAGCAGATCTTTGCGTGAAAGCTAACTGCGACTGGCGTTGAGGGCATCACTTAACACACGCATTGACGGGGATCTGAGCCACCTTCGCTTTGACGGGGGTACCCGCCCGCCCCCCTAAGATCTCAAGAACCACGGTAGGTAGCGAAAAACAGTAAACGTTTTTGGGTAGCCCATCCACTTTTCCATCGAAAATATTTGGACCATTTTTTTGTCAGTTCACATTTAAGGTCACGAGAGGTCAAAATATGCCGTCATAGGGATAACACGTGAATTAAATTTTTCTGCCATTACATCTGAACAAGTAAAGATAGAGCAAAACGGCTTGCACTATATGTATCCTCGCAGCAAGCCGAAACGAATGATATATAATTTGACATTGCTAGGTCAAATCAAGGATTTGACCTGACCTGAGGCCAGGTCAGGGTCAAATTATATAAAATGCATATCATTAGAACCGCAAAGCCAAGGCGAGTCTAATGCAGCTAAAATAAATGTTCTATCACCGTTCGTTACTGAGTTATTCAATAAAAAAACATTTTCCCATGTATTTCCAATGGAGAGGTCATGCCTCGTACCTGGCCTTAGGTCATCGATATCAAAAATACCGGAACGTATTTTAGAGAGCGCAGTGGGCCCATTATGTGATATGAGTTTCAATCGGATACGTTCACCCTGCTCCGACTTATGCTATCTTAAACTTTTTTTGAGGTCTGGTCACTTGACCTGTACTGGTGACCTGGCCTGAGATGACCTAACCTTAAAATTTTTGCAAAAGTTGTAAAAATGATGAGGGAAAAGGTATGCCAAGTAAAGCGGCGTTACGCGCCGCCGTTTTTCTGCTGTTTTTGAAAAACCCGAGGGGGCGGATACCCGGCCCCCGTCAATACGCGTGTTAAATACATAGGTCCGCACAATGTAAGAAACCGAAGATATAGCACCAGCGTGCAATTTTGTCTCCCTCCCCGTCTCCTCGGCAACGTAATCAATGATAATGCTTAAGGTAATATTTATATCACGCTCGATACCGAGATCAGGAATTTTGGAAATTCTTTCGTGCTCTATTCCGGCTATTCAATGCTTTGAGTTTTAGCGAATTGTGCCCTCTGCAGAAGCTCTAATAATAGGACTTGAGCATTGATGGATAACAAAAAATATTTCAAATGACTGGATTGATTGATAGTACTCGCTTCCCAAGAATATATGTATAAAGAGTACTCAGTTGTATGATGCATGCATAGGAAAACCGGAAATTTTATTTTGAACTGATCCTAATTATGCTTATTTTCTATCTACCAAAAACGCATACGCTTTCATGGATTATGGATATTATGGATATTATTAGTGGATTATATGTATATATATATATATATATATGTATATATATTCGTATAGTTAGGCAGTACATTTTCTTTTATACGTTGTTTGTTGAAAGCCAGAGCGTATTTGCATTTGATTATTTTCTTTTTTGTTTGTTCCAGGTGCCGAAATAGAGTTCTGTTTTCATTGCTGATATTATTAAGTAAGAAACCCAATGTTGACATGAATATGCAGTAGGTAGTTAGACAGCAGGCTTACTAGTGTCTAGTTTCGGTGAATTGTCCACCATCATCAGAGCCATTACGCAGTGCCTATACATGACTTCATATTGGGAAAACAGTATATTACACAATCGAAAAGTTTTGCGTCGAAAAAGTTCAAAGGGAATGTTGAAATTAGTTCAGCAGCATGACTTGAAAATTACAGGAGATAAACACGTGAAAGTACACAGCAAACACTAACTGTAGCGACCCTAAATGCTGCCAGACACCACAGACAGGGCTATTAACAGCAATGAGTTAAATAGCACTGCCAAACAGTAACGTCTTGCTCCACATCTTTCTTTGTTTGTTGATCACTGGAATTGGTTGATTAATGTGCAGGGCTTCCAAGATGAAGAGCTTCTGGTGGTCGGGGTGTGAGTCGATGATGTTAGTGTTTTCGACCAGCTCCTTTCTTGTGAGCGGATGGTTGTGCTTTATTCGCATGTCTGCTTTTGGGTCCTCCGTTGTTCAGGTGCATCGTGAGACGACGTGATAGTGTAGTTGTGGTCGCTCCTATATAGTCTACGGGTTGGTGACGCCGGCAGTCGTCATGAGGGCAGGTAAACTTGTAAATTACACGGGAGCGTTTCAGAGGCTTCGTCGTGTTGATGTTGTTCTTCAGAATCCAGTTGTGGGTCTTCTTGTTTTTGTAGTATATAACTAAGCTTATTTTGGTGTTGTCTTTGGTAGGTTTCACGTTGTCTCTGATGATATCTTTCAGGATGCGCTCGTCTACTTTGTGCGCTGGCGACACCAAATTCTGGTAGTGCAGCTTGATAGTGCTGGTCGAATCGAATTTTGAAGGTCACAAACCCCAGTGTTTTTGGTCAGATGACGTTACTTTGTATGACGTACGTTCGGCTATTAATACGCTCTGGCTTTCATATATATATATATATATATATATATATATATATATATATATAGATAATTCAATCTCTATATTAATACGCTCTGGCTTTCAAAAAACATATATATATATATATATATATATATATATATATATATATATATATATATGTATATGACCTAATATGGACTAAGTATAACCAGTGGGTATATGACCTACTAACCGATCAGTTGATGAAATTATCAAAAAGTATAATTTTGCACAGGATCTCAAACTCGAACCTTGTTGGAAGGAACTTCGAAGAAGAGCATATGCATGTTACAGGAAGAGTGCAAAATCCAGGAGCTCGATAACTCCCTGACCAGTCTGTGAGTTTACCACATCCTTGACTGGCCAGGAGTTCGCAACACCCCAATGGACTTTGCACACTCACTGAAGCTTCAGTAAGTTCACAAAATACCTAAATATTTTGAGAGATTCCGCGCAATCCCTGACATGCCGCTGCAACACAATGGCTAAAGTCAAACAATGACCCTTTAATTATCTACTACTGCAGTACCCGTCCTTATTTCGTCTGTATTTGAAGTTTTTATTTGCCTGAGTTGACGTCAGCCCTAATATTTCTATCCCAAAATGTGTTTGTACCCACTGCGTCCCCTCATCCCGGGTCCCGTGCTCGCTGTCGAAATATTCAAGTCACTCACCTGCCTCGGGGTACAAGATATTCAATTCACCAGCCTGTCTCAGGGAACAAGGTATTCTAGTCACTCGCATGCCTCGGGGTACAAGATATTCAAGTCGCCAGCCTGCCTCGGGGTACAAGATATTCTAGTCACTCACCTGCCTTGGGGTACAATGTACTCTAGTCACTCACCTGCCTCGGGGTACAAGATATTCAAGTCGCCAGCCTGCCTCGGGGTACAAGGTATTTTTAGTCACCCACCTGCCTCGGGGTACAAGGTATTCAAGTCGCCAGCCTGCCTCGGGGTACAAGATATTCAAGTCACCATCCTGCCTCGGGGTACAAGATATTCAAGTCACCAGCCTGCCTCGGGGTACAAGATATTCAAGTCACCAGCCTGCCTCGGGGTACAAGGTATTCAAGTCACCAGCCTGCCTCGGGGTACAAGATATTCAAGTCACCAGCCTGCCTCGGGGTACAAGATATTCAAGTCACCATCCTGCCTCGGGGTACAAGATATTCAAGTCACCAGCCTGCCTCGGGGCACAATGATGGTGCAAACTGGATCGGAGACTGGGGTTTTCATAGCGTACTAGAGATGGCACCATCTTTTTGTTGTTGTCCTAATCAGCGAGGCTGTAGGGTTGACAGCAAAAGGGACGATGGATCGAAAGTGTTTTTCTGTAACGGCCCCCGGGCTGGTTGGCTTTGACATGCATTTTTCTAATTATACAATTTGGCTGCATTCGTGTTGGGTTGTACGCGGAGGTCCGTAATTTTACCCCTCGGAGTACAAACTGGTTATCCGTACAAATACAAGTGAGGCTTCGAGGTTCAGAGCGGGTGGTAAAATACTAAAGCTTCCTAAAGTTGAATGGAGCTTGGGTGCCAGTACGTTGAACGAGTTATAGGGATGTCGTATGAGATAGTCAGCTGTTCGTCATCCTCTATGAGATGCGCCTTTCCATGATCAATCTTGGTCGGCATTTGATGCTGGTAGCGGTAAAAAATAGCTACGAGAATGTGCCTCAAGAGCTGGTTGAACTTTACATAGGCATGCATCATTTGAATAATTATCATGGCTTAAATAATCATTCGAATTGGATTGCCATTCAAAATTTTTATTGGATAACATAAAAAATTTATGATGCTATGACCAATATCTAGATGCAAATGCCCAATGGGTGGGGTGGAATCAAACCTCCCGGCTTTGTTTTAACAATATTCACACTTGCTGACCTAAGCCAATTTAGTATCGATCGCTAAACTCGTATCCCAGGAAAGCGAGTTTCACGCCTAAACCGTGGGCTGTCAGCTGTTGCATTAACCACCCATCCGCGTCGATCACCCCTGCAGCGTGAATCATCATTGCTTCATTGATATCTGTGTACACGGATATGTAACTTCTGAAGCGTAATAAGGAAATTCTTCGAGACTTGCTAGACATGCCTTAAAACCCGCACTGGAGAGGGGTCTGGCACTAAAGCGCACCGGAAGGAGGCTGGTAGGCCCTCTAAGAACTCAGAAACAAAGTATGTATTTCAGAAACTAACTAACCGTATGTCATGATTACAAAAAAATGTCCCTGAATGTGCATTCCTTAAAATATTTAAATCCAACAGCATAATATACATGATAAAATCTAAACAAGATCCACACCTCAAAATACATTAAGAGCGGATGTCTGACCAATTCAAGGCCTACGGGATCGTCGCGCCAGGGTTGTGGACTTTTGAAAATAATTTAAAGGGGGAGGGTGCCAAATTTGATTTAATTTGCCGCCATATTGAAATGTGATAGTAGGATAGCAGGGCGGGTCCGGACTCTCCTTCCAGGGGGATCGGCTAGGGATCTGAACCCTGCCCCACCCTGACCTGCAGAATCCTCTTACATGATCATTATGGATGCTGATATTTTTGGAGGGAAACGGGACTTGAGCCCTTGAGTCACTCCCTTGTGTTCGATTCTGGTAAAATATGGCGCCGGCTTTATCCTTCTTCCAGTCCTGTTGAGCTGCAGTAATATCTAAAGTTCTTGAAGAAGTACAATAACTTACAGGATATCTAAATATACGTCTCTGAATAGGGACCCGGCTTTTCGTAAAAATTCCTATTTCTGCAAAATTGAGAAAAAACTGCAAATTTTGTAGCTGGCCAGTGCGGAAGACAACAATCTGATGTGTTTTCTGGTATACAGGGGAAAAAGTCTTGCGAGCAGCAGGTTGCAGGTTAACTGGCCCCTTCAACATTTTTTGGCGGTGGCAACATTTGTGTATTTTAACACTACTTTGATGTTTTATAGGGAGTGCCTGGGCACCCCCAATAAGATATAAATCCGCACCCATGCCTGGCCCACGTCAGCATATGGGATCTCGCTCTTACATCTCGTTCTCAAGGGCAGCGGACCGTCGGGTAGGATTCTTATCCTGTTTCCTTCTCATTTGTGTGGCAGGCCATCGATAAAGATGATTAACATGTATTCCTATGTTTAGCAACCGCCTCGGTGGGCCTCCGAGCCACCTTCATCCTGGTGGAGGTGGGGGGGAAGGGGAGGGTTTCAAACACCTCACCTTGAACTCGGCTCCTATGTGGGATAGCGGAAAAAACGCGAAAGCTGATGGACGCCTCACGCAAATTCATGAAGAGTCTACATCAGTCTTTTTTTGGCTCCGGTCAATATTGAGGTCATGAGCTGCTAAAGAAGGATACATTTTAGAAAAGGGTTTATGGGCTCTAGCGTCTGACAGAGTTGGGTTAAAACCCTTTTTAGGCACCAATCGCTTTCTTTAGTTACGGAAAATCGAATGATGTGTAATATGACTATATTAGGTCAAAAACCAAAACGTAATGGTATCAAAATAAAACTTTATAATCATTAACTGCAATGACCCAAGTCCGAAAACCTGCTAAGTATCCCCAGATGACCTCTCAGAGTTCACAGATCCCACATTGTAACATAAACCTTGAAGGGAGCCTATGATACTACGATTTGGTGAATATGAACGTACTCTAAGCAGTATCTAAAAGATAAAGCCATTTTCTCCCAATTCCTGTTTTTCTCATGCAGTTTCAATGGAGAGGTCATGACCCGTATCTGACCATTGGTTATCGTTATCGAAAATCCCAGAATACACTTGTAGCACTCAGGGAGAAAGTTGTTTGAGTGTATGACTGCTGAAAGCTTTGACTGTTTGGCTGTTTGAAAGCTGTAAGCCCTTTGACAAAACAGTTTGCTCAGCGTATACCATTGTGATATGGTGTCACAGGATTGAAGATCATGTGATCTGCAATATTCCCGGGGCTTACTTAGCGGTTCTGGGTGCCCTCTTGTTAAAGCAAGTGTCCCGGTCTCCTGTTCTGCTGCTTCCTCTGAACAAGGTGTGGTCTGTTCCCCTCTAACTTCAATAACAGCTACAGGCTGACAAAGCCATATAGTCTCATCTATTAGTGTGTCCTTATACCCCAATAACAAAACAGCAATCTCCAGTCTCCAACGCTGTCCATCTCCTCATCCAGCCTCATCCAGCCGTGGTGACCGTCAGATCGCCAGCCGTGTACATTTGCAGTCTCGGACTGCAGCGGTCCAGACCCGTGGATTGGAGCAAGGTCACAGGGGCTGGACGTGGGCCGGGTACTGCTCCGGCGCGCCCCTCTCGCTGGGGGGCAGGGCCGTCCATCCGGCACCTCCCGTCTCAGCCTCATGGGCGTTCATAGGGTCGCTGGCTGGAGGTAGTAGTCAGGTGCGTCGCCGCGGATTTTTTACTGGGCAGGGAAACCTTGATCGTCGGCGTCCGGGAGGACGGAGGAGGGGGAGGTGAAGAGCGGCAGCAGGGTTGGGAGGCATATCCAAAAACTTATGACTGTTCGAGAGGGCACAATCGAGGCAGTTTGCCTACATTAAATGGGATAACCTTTTCTTTATTCCAAATTCATAAGGAGGAAGGAAAACTAAGAGAATGGGTGGAGCGGGGATTTAGGGGGATGTCGCTCCCATTTGACCAGCTGAGGGGAACGAGTCCAAAAGCTTCACCCCAATTTTAGACAGCCATGGTAGCGGGTTGCTGCTGGAGCCTGCTGACATGCTTTGAAAACAATTCAATTTCACCAGAAACGAAGGCATTGTAATTAAGTTTTTAATCTTCGCCCGGGTGGGGTCTTTTTAGACCCCCTCGGGTTTTTTCCGAAGTGACCAAAAAACGGCGGCGCACAGCGCCGCCAAACTTGGTCTAGCTGTTCCTTTATCATTTTTACATCTTTCCTGAAAATTTTGGCTCAAGGTCATATCAGGTCAGGTCACCAGGTCAGGTGAAGTGACCTCACCTCAAAAATACTTAGGACGGCATAACTAAAAGAAGGGTTAATCGATCAAGTTGAAACTCATACCACATCTTGGGCCCACCAGGAGCTACAACATTTGTTCCGGGATTTTTGATATTGGTGACCTAAGGTCATGTGCAGAGCATGACCTCCCCATTGACAATGCATGGGGAAAATCACGAAATGAGCTTTTCTCAGTAAGTATGGATGGAATCAACTTCAAACATCGGTTGCGACTTGCTCTTAGCCCATTTCTGAAGCTGATACCAAAATTTTTGACTTGTGACCTTTAAAAGGTCACCTTAGGTCAAATAAGCATTTTTAGGTGTTTTTCTCTATAAATTTTGAATAAACTAAGATAGACCTTTTATTTTGTCACCTAAGTGTTTGTATAGTCACTAGAAGTCAAATGATATACATCATGTCTATACCAGGTCAAGTTGGGTCAGACCGTTGACCTGGGTCAGGTCAAATTCTTAAATTTGACCTGGCATAGCAATATCATATATCATTCGATTCGTATTGACGAGATGATTGCAATGGTGCATAAACTATGGCTGTATCTTGTTTGGTTTGGAAGCTATTGGCGAAAAAGTAAACGCCCTTATGCATGGGTGGCTATGGACATTCCCAAGAATATGCCCAATATTTAGTGACCTGTAGCTCCTAGGCTTTGACCTGACACGAAAATGAATGCTACTGTAATGAAAGCGCATCTCAAGAGCTTTCGAATGGTGTTAGAAAAATGTTTCTAGCTATCATAGTTTCTGAGATATAGGAGGTTTTCTTCGTACACCTCATATGAGCGATTTTGACCTATTTTGACCTCTGGTGACCTTGATATTGACCTGACAAGAAAAATGACTGAAGTATTTTCGATATCATTTTTGAAGAGCTTTCGATTGCCGTTTTGCGATTTTTTCTAGCTCTGTTAGTTTTTGAAATCGTGGGGGTCTTTTTAGCCCCCACCAGGCGAAGGTGGCTCGTACCCGCCACCGGGGCAAGGTTTAAATCAGCGGAGTCGTGAGGTTCACTACTGAAATCCGCTACTCCGTTACTCCACTATCTGCGGAGTCCCAGAATGGCAGCGGAGTGGTGGAGGCGGATTCTGCGGGCCACAAGTAGCGGCGTGGCAGGTTACAGACTGAAAATAATTCAAAGAAGATCCGGCTTCCGAGAATAGGTTACAGGTACTGCTGCCCAAATGATTAGGAAATTGTGATATCAATATAGTTTAGTTTGTGATATCAATTTAGTTTATCAATATAGTTGTGATATCAATAAGTTCCGTAATCAAAGCTCTTTAAAAATGATATCGAAAATATTTCGGTCATTTTTCTCGTGAGGTCAATATCAAGGTCATCAGAGGTCAAAATAGGTCAAAATCGCTAATATGAGGTTTACTAAGAAATCCTCATATATCTCCGAAACTATGATAGCTAGAAACATTTTTAACGCCGTTTGAAAGCTCTTGAGTTGCTCTTTTAATACAGTGCCAATTCTTTTCATGTCTGGTCAAAGCCTAAGGAGCTGCCGGTCACTGAATATTGGGAATGTTCTTAGGAATGTCCATAGCCACCCATGCATGAGGGCGTTTCCTTAGTCGCTAATAACTTCCACACTAATCAAGATACGCCATAGGTGATGCACCATTACAATCCTCTTGTCAATACAAATCGAATGATATTTGATATTGCTGTGTCAGATCAAATTTAAAATTTAGGTCAACAGTCTGACCCAAATTGAACTGGTATAGACATGATGTATATCATTAAACTTTCGGTGGCCATACACACACTTTGGTGACAAAATAAGTTATGTTGTTGTTTATTCAAAATTTATTGAGTAAAACACCCAAAATGTTTATTTGACCTAAGGTGACTTTTCAAACGTCACAAGTCAAAATTTTTGGAATCAACTTCAGAAATGGGATAAGAGCATGTTGTAAATGCTGTGTGAAGTTGATTTCATTCATAATTACTGAGAAAAGCTCATTTCGTGATTTTTCCCATGTATTTGCAATGGGGAGGTCATGCTCTGCACATGACCTAAGGTCACCAATATAAAAATACCGGAGCATATATTGTAGCTCCTGGTGGTCCCAATATGTGGCATGAGTTTCAACTTGATCGATTAACCCTCTTTTTAGTTATGCAGTCCTAAGTATTTTATTGAGGTGAGGTCACTTGACCTGGCCTGGTGACCTGACCTGATATGACCTTGAGCTAAAATTTCCAGGAAATGCGTAAACATGATGAAGGAACAGCTAGACCAGTTTGGCGCTGCGCGCCGCCTTTTTGGTCACTTTGGAAAAACCCAAGGGGTGTCTCAAAGACCCCCACCCGGGCGAAGGTTAATCGGGGCTGGCGTAGGGTTATTCTTTTCCACTTTCCCCTTCGAACGGCCTCATTACAAGGGGCACAATGCTGAGCCTGCTACTAATGCATTGCGAACTGTCACACGGTCCTAGACTAACCTCAGTAGTACATAGCCCAGGAACACTGTAGCCTTACAAATATACCAGTTTTGGGAAGTTTATACATTTCATGCACTGGCCTAATTTGCTTACTCTTTGAACAGCTTCTGTTGCTACATGGACGGCCTCTTAAGGGTCGTAAGTGGGCCATACGGCCTGAAAGAGGCTGTCCTTTTTCCGGCCTGAAGAAGGCATCGGTTCTTCCTCGTGCCAATGCAGTATTCCCGCCCATTGTGTTGTTGTCTTGTGTCTCCTTTGAGCTGTTGCAGTCTCCAGAGGCCCACCTTAGGGCTTGGTGCTGCTTACTTAGCCATCACTGCAGTTTTCCTGATTGTGGTGGTATTGTCTTGTGTCTCCTTTGAGCTGTTGCAGTTTCCTCAGGCCTGAAGCTGGGTGCTGCCTACCTAGCCATGACTGCTGTTTCCTTGATTTTGGTGATATTGTCTTGGGTCGCAGTGGAGCTACTGCAGTCTCCCCACATAGATTTTGGTGCTACGTACTTAGCTGTCAGTGCAGTCTCCAAGTTTGTGGTGTTATATGCTTGTGATGCGGTGTAGGTACATATTGCAGTCTCTCTAGCAGGAGCCGTGAGATAGCTACTTAGCCATCAATGCAGTCTCCCAGCTTACGGTGTCAAAGAAGCTTACGGTGTCTTGTGTCAAAGAAGGACCTCCCCGTTGCAGTTACCGCTGTGCCTCGCAGCGGGTCTTACTGGTCATCATTGCAGTCTCCGGTGTTATTGTCTTGTGCTAGCGCCCAGCCACTGCAGTCTCCCAGCGCGCTGAGGCTGGTGCTACCTACCCCTCCAACAGCAGCACAATACCAGATGTGACGTACATCTCGTAGCATATAACATGGGAAAATTAAATGATTAAATATCCAAATTGTCGAAAAGAGGCCCAGAATCAAAAACAAAATGCTTATTTATTGCATTCTGATCAACTTTATTATCGTGTATTCTCACAGGTTCGTAAGCGGGTACTGCCATTAGCAGCAGTTTGACACACAGCCCATGGTGTCACCCACGCCCATGTGACGTCACTCGGGCGTGGAGGAATTCTCTTGAACGTACCTTTAAGTAAAGATATCTTGGTGCTACCTACGCTGCCGTCCCTGCAGTCACTAGCGCTGTTTTCTTGTGCCGCAGCAAGACCGTTGCAGTTTCCCGAGAAGGGTTAACAGTTCCGCAGCTCCGCCCGGCACCTAAAAAGCGGCAATTTAAACTAAAATGAAATGTAATCCAGGCTGCTGTCCAAATTATCCCACCTAATGTGGAGCAATCCGCTTAAAACTAGAGCTCTGGATTCAAATATGATTGATGTCTGAAATTTGGATTTAGGTTTTAGGCTCAGAGTTTGATTATCGTCTAAGATATTCGGTTAGTAACGTATGTTATCAATATTCGGGCAGCATAGAAGAGAGGCAGAACTCTGGTGGGGTATACAGATGGGGTCGGGGAAAGACAGAAAAGAGAAGAGGGGAGGGGACTGGTGAGCAGTCCAATTGAGTCGGACAAGGCGTTTTTTTCTTTTTGGGGGCTTTTTAGGGTTTTGACGTTTTAGTTTCTGGCCTTTGGCATCTTTTACTTTTTGGGCTATTTCTTCTTAGATGTTAGTTTTTGGCCAACTGATGAGTTTTGGGAGGGTTTTGGGTCTTTTAGTGTTTTACTGTCTTCTGTTTTATAATCTTTTTAGGGTTCAAGGTGACTCCCACAATACTCTAAGATCAGGTAGGATCAGCTAGTTAGGGCCGGAAAGGGCAGAGAGGAAGCGAGGACAGTGTACTGGCGGGTAGACACATGGGGTTGGGAAAGTCCTCTTTATGTTCGTATTGGTATTGCTATTCCATCAAGATTCTTCTGAATGAGTCCATATGAGCTCAACTAATTAGTCTTTTGTTTATTATCGGACCGCTCTTAGGAAACGTTACCAAGGGAATATTGCTAAATATTTTCCAAGCTACCGGGACCAAAGGTTGAGCTTTTGCTCAATTTAAGTCTATCGAATTCTAAGTGATCCAATGATAGAGCGTTGTCTGCACTCCCTCCATCTCGCGAATCATACGTTTTAGAGTACTTTTTTCAGTAACGATGAGTTGAGTATCGTCGACGTACTGTGTAATGTTGACACTTCCGTAATCATACAGTTTGGGTTCATTAGAGAATATTGATAGAGAATGGGACCCAAGCAGGTGCCGTGATATACTCAAATCGGTGATTTTTGGTAGTAGAATTGTGGTATCCAATATGAGCCGAATGACTGGCCTTGGTTTGGAGGCTGAATCTGCTGTAATTAGGCAGAGAAACATCATGAATGCACTTAATATGGACTTAAGACATGAAGGACAGGTCCAATAAAAGTGTTTTAATTTCTCTTGGTCAAAGTCATTCGAGATCACTGTTCTATGACGTCAAATTATAATGTTCTCCATAATTTAGGCTATCAATAGCACTATAACAGCTGTTGGGGGTACGGGTTTGACCTTGGCGCGTGACCTATGACTTTGACCTGTGATCTTGACCTTAACATTACCCACGTTGATCCATGCGGTCCGATCTGAAAACGAGCAATTAAGCTATTGGCCCCCGGCCCCTGTTGAAACGCCACCTCTTGGTCTACAGAGTAGATTAATTGAATTGACCACGGGGCCGTATTGATCTGAAAATAAATGTCTAAAATTGAAACCTTAAACAAATTATAAAAAATAGATAGGTTTTGCAGTGCTTAGCCGAAGAGCATGACTATAAGTTAATAAGACCTTAAATGACCTGTCTCCTTGAGTTCTGAACGCAGAATGGAGCAAATACACTGCAGCTACCTTATACTACCTACAACCAATATACTACCATATACTTGTATATATTTAGGCATAGCTCTTTATCATAATCATCATATTATGATGATTATTATACGTGAAAACATTTTCTTTGTCATTGTGTGAGCCGAGGCCCAGACTAGGAGTACAAGACCTCGTATTTGAGTGTCTGGCTCACACTATGACCAATAATTTATGTCTTCACGTAATATATCATGATGATTCTGGTGAAGGACTCTGTCTGAATATACCTATAGATACAGTGTGTTTGTTCCATTATGCATCCATCGAAGAGGCAAGCCGCCCAACGTTTCATCAAGAAGTAAGCATTTTCCATTGATTTCGAAACCCTTTTTGCAATCGACGCTCTGATAAACTCCCTCAAATGTAGGCAAGCAGTGTTTTATGAATCTCCAGCCAACTCGGAAAAATAGGTGGGACGGGGTGCGTTAGGACTACATTCACTGCGCTTGTCATTTTATGCGACAGGAAACTGGTAAAACACTTGTAGCTCCCCACGTATATCTGGCTCTGCACCCATCGCTGCATTAGATAACTTTCCCAAGTTTCAAAGACATGTCTCTTCAGTACCCAAGCTCTATCACTTTGCACTTGTCTTGTCAGCATCTAGCAATAGAACCGGGAGAAATGGAAAGCCTTAGAAAAAAATTGCCCCTCCTTCCCACGTTGTCCAAAATTTTGGAATTTACTTTGTTGAAATAGAGACATGTCACAAGAAGCTGATCCAAAATTGACAAATCTAGAATAAGACCAGGGAATTTCCAGGTCTTTGGAGGAGGAAGGGGGAAGACGGAAATAGGTGTAGCTAGGAACCTGACAGTAATAGATTTAAACACCGGATCCGACACCATCTCTTATTGAGAAGCTGGTACACTGGATGTATAATCATAATAATAATTTGTGGGGCTTATCGACGCACCAACTGCCAGGGTCATATGGCGTCGCCAACTCTTTCCCTGTTGGAAGGGTTTCTTGGGAGCCAGCTTGCTCCTTGCTCAGAGAAGCCGCCGGGCCTTGAACCTGGGTCGGCTGCGTGGAAGCCAGCTACGCTGACCACTCCACTACCGCGCCCCCGGATGTATAATCAAAGTCATATTTTTTATCGGGTAACACTTGCTGTGTGGTGGCTGTCTTCCAGTTCTTCCAAATTTCAGTGCTGTGTCCGCCGACGGGGGGAGCCATTACTGCCCGGGTAGCTTCTGTCACGTGACAACGGAGGGCCTCTCTCGGCACTGGGAGAGGGTCTACTGTCCACCTCAGCCAACTGAAAATTACCGGTGACTCATGGCTAACGGATCCGCTCTTCTGAGGCACTGTCGGCAATACTCCCGCAGAGCGGTGGGTTTGTAAATGTATGAATGAATAATGAATGTGTAAATGTGTAAATAATGAATGTTTAAATGCACCACAGATAAATACTGAGAAACGCACATGGTGAGTAAATTCCCAAAATGTGAAGGTATACATTTAAATATGAAATAAAATGTCAAGAACTTATAATTAAATGGGAGCATTCCGTGGGAGGAGCTACTAAGCGGTGGTTAATGTCCTCGTCCAGCATTTTATGGTCAGTTGCAGAGGGTGGGGCCGACACAGAGGCACCTCCTACGTCACGGTTGACTGTAGAGAGGCTGCCGATGGTGCTACTTACATCACGGACGCCAGGGCCTGCACCAGAACGCTATTCAGTAGCGGCTCAGGTATTGGCGAATCGTCCGCAGGAGATCAGCGGATAAAATTCAACCAGAATGATTCTCAAAAAAAGTTGATTTTCCTGCTTGAATGTTATTTGGTTTTTGACTTCCACAAACTTTATATGCAGCTGAGTTTTTATACGTGTGCATTTAAGTTGCATTTGTAATTGACAAGTAAGAAAGATGCCTATTTTTTCCGGCTGGACTTACTCCACAATTTAATTTCTTTTACATCAGACCATAACGATGAGTTACCTTACCCAGCGCAAGGCACCCTTCACTTGGCATCTCGAAAAGGATCGTCTGCTTGGTTATCTCTAATAAGGTCGCCTTACTGGTACTATCTGGATTCATGCCGTTAAGCTTTAAGTTATGGACATCATTGCATGTGGTGGCTTGTCAGCTTTCAATTGAAAAAAATGGTGCAGCAAAAATAGAACAACAAAGTTATTTTCATAAGAAGACGAAAAGGCTGATTGTCCTCTTAGAAAAAACATGTTTACACGATCAAAGTATATAAAATGCATGCACTAGGGAGAGGGTGCCTGGTGACAGCTCGCGTAGATTCAATAGCCCATAAACAGACATCACCCAACTTGCAAGGACTATGGAAGAGCTCCAAGCTCTTTGCAAACCTCTTTTCCTAACAGGTGCACAGATCCTGCAGAGAGCGGCGCTGTGTGGCAGCCTTGCCCTGATAAACTCCTTCCGTGCAGACTAGTTGAGAGGCATGGCGGGCAGGGCGGGGCGGCTGAGCCGATGGACCGGCCCTTCTTCCGCGCATCCTTGTGGCTGACGCTGACGACACGGAGCAAGGTCGCTAGACAAACGCCACACCCGGACAAGGCCCGGGGCCTGCTACACACCGGGGAGAAGGGATCTGCCTCGGCCCGAGTCTGCGCCCTTTCATACTTGCTACTCACTCTTGACATAGAAAATGGGACTTGGGTAAGACGTAGGTGGAGCTTGTACACGGCCATAGGCAATTGATCCCCTCTCCCTGCGTTGTCAACTGAATGAAGCTTCATGTCTTGGTGTGCTGAATTTACCGGACCTGTTTTTGTTACAATCTGCATACATACATGTCAATGGTTTCAATCACTAAATCTATATTTGGTCTAGGACGGGTCTTTTCATGGCATGGACTCACGACAAAATGTGTTTAATGATGACGTTATGCTGACGGAGCCTTTTCGCCTAGCCTGCATGAGCCTCTCCCTATACGTGCTCAGATCAGACGTTCTCCCTTATTCCGCGTAATTGGCTGGGAGCGGAATAATCATACGTTCTGGGGGAACCAAAGTCTAAATGATTATTTTGGTCCTGGTGAGGGCTTCGGGACGGACTGAGGAATGCATCGTTATACCATTTCCTTCGCCTCCGCAAGGACGATTCAGAGTGCCATTGTCTTTGGCGGATGCTATTGTTTGAAGCTAAAATGTTCATCCGGGTTAAACTTCCCACAGATACCTACAGCCAGCAAAAGCAAAAACGATACGACTCCATAAGCGTAGGGATTGGCACGATTCTTAAAATATATCTAGGTGTGATAAAAACAGAAGGCAGTGATGGCTGCAATTGGGGACCAAGGACGTTCCAAAAGTGCCTTGACTGCGATGATTTTATGACGGCTCACAAAGGCACCCAGTGTGAATGCTGATATGTCGTTAAGAGCCAGTTAGCCCATCAAGTGGTGGTTCTGTCACGGATAATCGATGGGCAGTGATAAATGAATTAAGAACCGGGCCTCAGACAACGAAACTTGAAGGGACGTAGTGTTACAGTGAAATTCTACGAGACACGCTGATGGTATCGCCAGTATTGTATAGGTGATTGAGGAACGAGTATACTTCCCGGCATTATCAAACTCATATCGGGAGAAGCAATAAATCGCAATAAACAGTTACACGTTTCATGCGCTTAGGACATGCGTGTACCTGTCACTTGCCTAAAATAAAATGGAATACAATAAAACGAAATCAGGTTTCCCTGCTCGGATTGGTGCCTGAGCCCGCTGCGTTCATGCGGTGTGCGCGTGCAGCGTCCGAGGAGTCCTGCCCTTCCCCGCGGCGGTGCCTTCTGTGGCGTCTTCTGACCACGCTGGACGCGCGGCCTTTGTCTCCACCCTCCCTCCACCGCCGCAGGACATGGCCCATCCTAGCCCCGGCACTGCCGGACACACACTGAGGGACGCTGGTCTTCAAACTTCGACCGCATGAAAACATACAATCACCTAGTCTAAAACATGATAACTATTTTGGGTGTTTGTTCAACGTTACCCCTAACTCTGACTGCGTATAAAGCCTTAATACTTTTTCAGAGGTCAAGAACATGTCAGGTTGGCTACCAACATCCCTTGACGCGACCAACATGGCCACCTGAAGCGAAATTAACTTTTGCATGAACTGAGGCTTTAAATGGTTCCCAGAATAACTGTCTTAGTGAGTGAAAGAGTATTCTTAAAAAGTGGAATTATGAAAGTAATTAAATTTACAGTGATTTGGAGACTAATGAATTACACATAGCATACTCTTAGTACCAAACAGCAAAAGGTTAAGTATATGTGCAGTGATTACAAGTTGTGTGTGCTGTAATACAAGCATGCGTCCATTAGCTGAGCATATTAATCAGTCAAAAATGTTATCAAGTACCTAATTAAAAAAATACATGAAAGATAATATGTGCCGTCAGAGTCTAGTACCCTTACTGCAACTGCTTGCTGTGATCAATCATTGCTTAGATCATCATTGCTAAGATAGCAGACAACCACCATTTGACTGTAGCAGTCACCATGCTGAGACTTAAGCTACTTGAAGGATACATTCAATTAACACTCTGTTAAAAGAATACATATAATTTAAATATCTCCATAATAACTATTGGGGCTTATCGACGCACCAACTGTTAAATATCTCCAATGCATGCAACCAAATATAGGTACTCAGCCAGAGGACAAGTACCTCTTAATACCACAACCATCATCCAGCAAATTCTAGAAATATTGAAGCAGATCAATAAGCAGCACCACATTCACCTGCTGAATGGAAACTTTTGTAGAACCATTACAATTTTGTTAAGTTTGATTTGATAAAATTGACAGCAAAACTGCAGGTAGGCACCAAAGAAACCTACCAGCAGTTTACCTGACTTGATGGGCACCAAACAGCATCTAATTTTCTAGGTGCAAAGCCAAAACTTGCAACTCTCATCTCCACAGGTCTACAGTTTTGATATCTCGCATGCACATGATTAAAATGTGTGCTCTTATTGACACCCTCAAACCACACAACTCTCCTGGGCTTTTGAGATCTGGCAGAGTTCACTTTGCCCTGCGTTTCTCTGGCTGCGGCATAATATATAAGAATTGGTAGTGGGTTTACCACTGGCAACAAAACCTCCTATTTTGATTTAGGTCAAAATCTACAGCCTCATAGTAAGATACCCAAACAGCAGCTTCAAAAACACGTATATCTGACTGCTTTCTTCTCGCTACTTCTGCACCAGAAACGCAAAACTTTGTGGTTACCCAAGTGGCTACCTGGTGCACAGAGTTATGTATGTAGCACTGTGACCTGGTGGTCCCTAATCGTAATTTTCGTTGGCGGCCTGGCTACCAGACCATCTCTAATTCCGCAAAACGAGTCCTCAAGTACAACGTAAGCAGTGGATTTACTATCCTATGCAGAATAATTTCACTATAGATCCTGATATAGATTTTAATTTTTTCTATTTTTTTCAAAATAAATGTTCAAATTCATATAAAATAATGAATATTACTGTTTTCATGTCATCGCAATTTAGAGTATTTTTCTCATGGCTTTATATGGGTCAATTTGTTGCCGATGTGGTTACCTACCCATTTAACTTAGCTGTGAAATAAGCGGTGTAGGATAATTATTTGTCACTAATTTGCATCGTTGTCACTAAATTATAATGTTACCTAAAATCAGTAAGGTACATTGCATATTATGGATGGTTTTTTACGTGGCGGTAAGACCATGGAGATACTTGTTTTGTGCTGGTAAGTGCAATTTTGATCTCTGTCAAATCTCCGTGATTGTACCTGTTCTGGTCCTTGAACTATTTGGCTAACGAGCGTGGGAGTTGGCGAGATTCTTGACCTCTGTTTTTGAACTGGCTGCAAAAAAATGTTCTAATATAAAAAGTGAGGTAGCAGGTCCCCTGGCCCTCACCTAGCGACACCTATGATCCAGCTGTCAATGTTGACGGGGCGCACCGGGACCGTACCGCGTACCCAAGTGACTGCAACTGCGGAGAACGTCCACTGCAGAGCATTGAAGCTCGCACTCTTGGCTAGAAGGATTTCTTGCAACAGCTAATAAGAATAGAGAAATGGAAAAATGGAAATTGAATGATATTTTATACTTACCACAAGGTCATAGACACTACGGGAATATAATTATTTTTGAATACTGTAGATTCATAACCTTCTGGTGCTTCTGACACATTTGCACCTAGCTATAGGCCATCTGAAATGTTTTCGTCAACAGAAACAATATAAGACTAACGGGACTTTGCAGATCCTTCCGTGAACACAATCGAAAGCAAACAACGAAGTGATACGAATCTACAGCGCCGGAAACTGAGGCCCGAAACAGTTAAAAATACCTCGTCAATGCTTGTACGAAACATTGCCGGGAAAAACAAAGCAACACCCTCCAACAGAGGCACGGGTAAAGCTGCTATTGTCTTTTTAACTTCCCAGATGTGTAACAACACCTTGAGGAAATAATTAAGCTTTCTTTCTTCCTTTTACGGAGCAGTTCGGCTGTGCAGGCGTAAGTGAGCAGAAGTGGATTCAGGTATTCCCATTGAAATACTTTCAAACTGATGGAATATTTAACACCCACACCAGGGAGGGGTCTGGCACTAACGCGCACTGGAGGGGAGTCTGAAAGGCCTCCCTGTGGTCTCAAATGCCAAAAGGCTAAAACAAGCCCGTTTGGGGCTTTGTGGGAGATATAGTGCTCCTACCTATGTAACCATTTTTTACCTATGTCAATATCTTCAATATCAAATGAGCGTGTAAAGGTCAAATCCTGGCCGTACTGAGAATCTATTGGGAAATGCCGTGATAATGCGGAAAAATTTGGGGCATATGCTGAAAGCAGACCAAGGTAAAATAGGGATGTCCAAAAATTGTCTCCTGAAACTTTTGGGGCGAGATAATCCAAAGGCATTGACCTATGATGTCACAGTATGACATATTCCATATAATGTGCACTAAAAGTATCACGTTAGCTAGAAATTGCGCTTGACCTAGACACATCTTGACCTTAATACTCGTAGTGGAGAGAGCGGGGGCTCGGAGCCCCCACCTAATTTTCCAATGTGACAGAATAACCGTTGGGAATTGCTTCCGGGAGTGCAATAAATCACTTTTCTGGCCTCCGTTCCCACGGTTTTCCCCTAGATCGAATCTAAGCCACAAACTGCAGCAAATATACCATGTTCAAACTCATTCTCAGTGAAAGTCGGGAAAAAGTGAGACTCGGCACCGCGTAGAATTGGGAGCGAAACATTAATTATCACCCAGCACAGGTGTCAATTGTTTTTTTTAACTATAGTACTCTTATGTCTAATTTGCGTGATGAAGCCGTGAAAATTGAATTACGATATATTTTGATTGTAGTTGTAGCAAAAATTCCGTAATACCGTAGCCCAAATATAGTATCGTATTTCCGTAGCGTATTTTTGGCCCAAGCAAACAGTAAGGTAGTCTGATTCTGTAACTTAGCGTAGCTTGAGGCCATATCTTCGCTTTACCAGACGGGGCTGCCGGTGGTGGCAGCAGGTGGGCAAGTTAGGAGCTGTTAACATATGACGTCAGGTGCCAAACGGAGCGGGGAGAGGGAGGCTTACATTTTAGACTTCTTCTGACGAAAGGCGAGTGAGCCTGACTTTTCCTGACAGGGCTGTCTCGATTTTTTTAGCAAGAACTGCGGACCCAAGGGAAATTGACGAGCGGGTACTTCAAAGTTTCGTAACCAAATATAATAGAAATACAGTATGGTATCACCTTTAGCTGAATATGCTGAGAATGTTCTAGAAATTATGCTAGCCACGTACTTCCATACAATGTTAAACCATAAACAGCTGCAGTTGGTTGCAGCCAGGTTGACGCGGGCCCTTTATCCTGCAACCAGGAGGTGAGGTTACAGCACCCCCTTCGGCTGGGCAGCCGCCGCATAGAGGAAAAGAGAATTGTAAGACAACAGATACAATGTTAGTGAAAGTTGTGAGTTTGATCATTTATGCCAAGAGACGCAGTGACAGGTTTCACTACGTTTATGAAGTTTGGGCCCTATCTTGGCCTATATGGGTAGCAGTTCGAAGCCTATTATAACCCAGTTCTAATGCCCCATTGTAAACTTTTTGCAGTTGGATGTCTATAGCATACATACTTCTGGGGCTGTTATTGGTTTTGAAGGTATAACGGCTACCTACCATCGTAAGTGTTTGAACTGATTGCCGGCGGTGTTCTTGGCGGGCGCTGGGGCGCTGACTCGGGTTTTAACGTGGGCGTTTCCCGCCTTATCTGGAACTGGCATTGGCGATACAATACAGCTGGAATAAAGGCCTGAAAATGTTAGTGTTCGTTTTTAGCTTTCACTTGTGGCACCTTTGCCTTCCTTCCAGGGGAGTGTATTTTGGTAGATGAGGGGCTGCCAAAATTCGAAAAAATGTCAGCAACCACCATATTAAAAGGGATAGTGTAACGTAAAGCTGCTTAGTCTTTTCACTTACCGGTTTCACCCGATACAGCAAATTACAAATATTTGAAATGAAAAACACAAAAGTTTACGGAATATCTTAATACCACTTCAACCTTTCATTGGGGGTGCCCGGGCAACCCTCGGAGATATATAAAATCATAGCCCTGCGCCTTTTCTAGTGTTTTTGAAGTAGACAACAGTTGTGCTGACGAGAGGGCGGGGTCTGGTAATTTATAAAGATTTCTGGCGAAGGGGACGGAGGTCAAAAATTTTTGGTGGCTGCTAACAAAAAGGGAAGGGGTCCGAACACAACAAATTTTGGCTGCCGTCACGTTTTAACACGCGCATTGACGGGGGGCGGGTACCCACCCCTCTCGGGTTTTTTCGGAGACAGCAGAAAAACGGCAGCGCGTAGCGCCGCCGTACTTGGCATACCTTTTCTCACATCATTTTACAACTTTTGTCCAAATTTTAAGGTTAGGTCATCTCAGGTCAGGTCACCAGTACAGGTCAAGTGACCTGACCTCAAAAAAGTTCAAAATAGCATACGTTGGAACAGGGTGAACTTATCCGATTGAAACTCATATCACATGATGTCCCCACCGAGTTCTCTAAAACATGTTCCGATATTTTTTAATATCGATGACCTAAGGTCAGGTACGAGCCATGACCTCTCCATTGGAAATACATGAGGAAAAATGGTTTTAACTGAATAACCTAGTAATGAATGGTGATAGAGCGTTTATTTTAACTGCATTGGATTTTCCTTGTCTTTGCGGTTCTAATTATATACATTTTATCTAATTTGACCCTGACCTGACCTCAGGTCAGTCCAAATCCTTGATTTGACCTAGCAAGGTCATGTTATATATCATTCGATTCGGCTTGATGCGAGGATTCATATAGTTCAAGTTGTTTTGCTCTATATTTACTTGTTCAAATGAAATGACCGAAAACCTTGATTTCCATGTTATCCCTATGACGGCATGCTTTGACCTCTAGTGACCTTAAATGTGACCTGACAAAAAATGTTACAGAAATTTTCGATGGAGAAATAGATGGGCCACCCAACACCGCTTACCGTTTTTCGCTACCTAGCGTGGTTCTCGAGATCTTAGGGGGGCGGGTACCCGCCCCCCGTCAAGGCGAATGTGGCTCAGACCCCCGTCAATGCGCTTATTAACAGTCCCTTACAGTTCCGGGCAGAACACCAAAATAGCAACTGGGAGACTGCGATAAGAACAAGAGCACAATCTTACACCAACAGACTGTACCTTAGGAGTGGACGGGTAGAGACTGCGCTTTTTCCAATGTGTCTGGATCTTCTGGTTGTCTATCCCATACGTGTAGGTACTTTATTGTGCAAATGTTCATTCCTGGGTCACCTGTAATATTTTATTGTGTATTTGCCCATTTCTGTTCACCTCTGACTCCAGGCTTATTTGACATGGAGCCGTTTGAGAGAAATTGTATGAAATAGACAAAAATAAACATAAAAACAAAGCTTTCCAAAGCAGTGCTGGTTAACCCTCGCCCCACGGGCCATCGATGCTCCAGGTTTTTCGAAGCAAAACAACAGGCGCAGCACCGCGGTTGACTCACTCTCACTGATCATTTTCCCATCATCCCTGAAATTTTACCCGGGTACCCGGTGGTCACCGACGGTACCAGTCACCTTCCCTTGAGCTTTAAGTCATTTAAGTCATCGATTTGAACTTCCTCACTTCATAACCTCCGGTTGTGTTATGGGATTTTTATTTTGGTGGTCGGCGACTTCCCTTAGTGAAAGTTTTCTATATAAAGCCAAAAATGATTGAATACCGACTGTCGAAAGTTTACACCCTTCATCCGTATTTTGCCCTGACTTTGTATCTACGGTAAACGTATTTGACAATAACTTTGACCTATTAGTGAGGGTGAAACACCATGGTTTGTTTGTACTGGCTTTTTTGATATAGAAGGTTTTTTGACTTTGTGACTGGTATATTAGGTGTACTCTGGACACTGGTTTTAGTTTGAAGTTGATTTTTATGTATTACCCTATAGTTATAATGTTGCTTTTTATATTCTTTTGTATGTTATTTGCTTGTCCTTCTGCTAGTTTCTTTTTCATTTGTGGTTAAGATACATTCTATTATTTCTAAAGATAGGTTTGTGTACCCACTGGTTCAAGGTGGCCATGTAGTCTCCCATAGGGCTAAAAAACATCATTTCATCTAAACTGTTTGTTGATAAATAGATATTGGGCTAGATCTAGCATATGTATTTAAAGCAATATACCAAAACTCTCCTGAAAGTCCAATAAAATCAAAATTATGCAGAATGGGACGACAGCATTAGACTCATTATTTCCCACTGCCGACGATTGCACGTATCCTTCACAGTCAATACTGTTTTCACGCAGAAAGCCATGCCACACTCCAACCCCCACCTTCGCCCCCCACCCTTCACCAGAATCTCGCCACAGCTGGCTGCAATCCAAAGAAATCAAACGTTTTTGCTCCACTCCTGTACATACGTGAAATTCGTATGAATACAATCATGCAACTGATTGTCGTATCAGCCCTGAGATGAGGGCCGCCAGTCTGTTGAACCACCCCAGCGGTGGTTTTTGTCGACGCCGGTACCTCCCTTGCCTCAGGCAGCGCACAAGGACAATCACTGCCACCGACAGGGGAGATGAGAATGAGACATGTTTGTGGCTGTTAGCCGTCAGCTTTCTTGCCTCGGTCGGTCTCCAGGTTCTCTCCTCCTTCGCCTGGGGCAAAGCTGACCAGAAAATCACCGAAGTATTTAGATGTAGTAATTTTCATACACATATTTGCATTCAACGATGTAAATAATTTAGCTGTGCTTCAGGATAAGCCCCAGACTATAACGGTTGTTATCAGGGTCATCAAAGATGATGTGCCTCTTTAAACCAGAGCGGGATGGATGATCACATGACGATGAGTCTCACAACTCACTGCTCAAAGAGCGGAGCATAGTGGCTGCCAGTCAAGCTTCGAATACTCTGTAAGATAAAATTATTTCCCTTTAAGTCAAAACCAATTCGAATTTGATCGACTTGTTGCAATCTAATCAGGTCTTTATCAAGATCTTTAATCGTTTCCTCAACTAGGTCAAAACGCAAACATTTTCTGATGAAAAGTAGGAGGATACGTTCCCGATCCCCTTCACTTCGTGTATGATGCATGTGTATTCTTTCGTGTATGAGACCCGAGGCTATAGTTTAAACGTTTCTATTTGGCTGGGTGCACCGATAATTTATTCATACGATGATTCTCATATAGATGAGGTCAGACTGGCAATTACTCTTGCAACAATATAGAAGTACATACATGGAAGCTAGTTGCCTGCAATACGGACCTTCATATCGCAAAAGCAAGGCAAAATACACGGCATAATACCTTCATGGCTTTAGCGTGAGCACTACAAACCCTATATTGGATGAGCACACCATGTAGAATACAAATGAGGGTGGCTGACCGGCAGAAAAATGTGGTAAGAACATATAGATTGGCGTGTTTCAATACTGATTTTTGAAACCGAAAATCCATAACACCAACGCCAGCCCTCCTTATTTCGTAGGTGATCCCTGTGGGCATCTAGAACCCTGTAAAAAGAGATGACACGTGTCATAGCCAAGAAAATTGAAATCCTACCTTGTCTTCATGCTATTTTTCCAGGGAAATTGAAGCCAATCTGACTGCACACCATGCTTATTAATAAATATCTGTATAAAAACAACAATACATCGAAATGAATAAGGATTCAAGTACAATCAGCTCCGAAGCTAACGGAAGTTTTGGCCAATCCAATCCAATGCATCAGCAGTTCAAATATTCATTCCATTTGATCCAGTAAAGCGTCAAAATTAAATCCGTTACACTAGATCCCAGAGTGCAGAACTATTGCCAGCAGTAAGACCATGTCAGGTTTCACCAGACACCATACCGCTGGCTAAATATTACCTTACCCAATCGAGCGGGTTTGCAAACACCGACTCTGGAGCGCTGGCCATCGTCCGAGCTGACCGGACCGTGCGGAAAGCGTTCTGTCGGCCGGACCGGTGGCATCAGCACCGACCACGCCTTAGCCGTAGGCGACGGGATGAGTTAACCGTCAGCCATCGCTCCTGTCCCGCCGGCCCCGCCAATGGCCCGTCTATGCTTCAAGGGCAGGACATCCCTAGTCTGCGCCGCGCCAAGAATTCTACCCAGGGGAACGCCGGCCTGATAAATGTGCCGATGCCTTTGTATCGGGTGGAACCGGTTTTCTTCCAAATTTGCTTGTTGATAAAATGATGAATTGGCTTTCATTTTCCAGCATGGCTTATGTTGTTTCCAAGTGGACATGACATGGCCCTTATTTGTATTCATCTTATAAAGTAGACGGAAGAGCAGCAAACAATTTTTAAACCCTGATGGAAACGAAATATAGCAAATGACCGTGGGAACAAAGTCGCTGTAATGAACTTGATGCAGAAGCCTAAGCGCACGGACATATCTGAGACCCCAAGGGGGTCACCACCAACAACAGAGTGAAGTGGCCAATCAATCTTCAACATAATGCTGACAAGATCCAAAACCAGAGGGTCGTCGGATTTTGGCTCTTCGTTTCATTATATACTTACTGGTGATAGACCAATTCGGTTTTCCCTAGTCTGGCTGAGCTTGGAGCGTTTTTAATAAAACGCTCCAAGCTTTTTACACTACACGGACTTTTACATTACACGTTTTAATAAAAGTGTGTAAAAGTCCCGGGTTCCATTGGCCAAAACATAGTTTACCATTTCTTGCTCACTAGCGTTGTTCTTGATATTTTAGAGGGGGAGGGGGTGCTAACCTGGCTTCGTCGAGGTGAAGATGACTTAGACTCACAATCAAAGCGCATGTTTAACCTTTGATATTACCTTTGTTTATTTCAGTGTGTTTTTGAATCTTTGAATTTTAACTTTGAATGCTTAACCCTTGCCCCCGTGGCTGGTACGAGCCACCTTCGCCCTGATAGCGGGGGGCTAAAAATGACCCTCCACGATCTCAAAAACTTAGAGAGCTAGAAAAAGCGCAAAACGGTAATGGAAAGCTCTTCAAAAATTATATCGAAAATACTTCGGTCATTTTTCTCGTCAGGCCAATATCAAGTTCACCAGAGGTAAAAATAGGTCAAAATCGCTAATATGAGGTGTCCTAAGAAAACCTCATTTATCTCAGAAACTATGATAGCTATAAAACATTCTTTAACACCATTCGAAAGCTCTTGAGTTGCTCATTTATTACAATGACAATAATAGTGAGTCCAGTCAAAGCCTAGGGAGCTGCAGGTCACTGAATATTGAGAATGTTCTTGGGAATGTTCATAGCCACCCATGCATAAGGGCGTTTACTTTTTCGCTCATGACTTCCAAACAAAGCAAGATGAAACCATAGTTGATGCACCATTGCAATCCTCTCGTCAAAACAAATCGAATGATATATGATATTGCTAGGTCAGGTCAAATCTAAAATTTGACCTGACCCAGGTCAACGGTCTGACCCAACTTGACCTGGTATAGACATGATGTATATCATTTGACTTTCAGTGACCATATACACACTTTGGTGACAAAATAAAAGTTATTTCTTTGTTTATTCAAAATGTATTGATTAAAACACCAAAAATGCTTATTTGACCTAAGGTAACCTTTCAAAGGTCACAAGTCAAAATTTTGGGTTTCAACTTCAGAAATGGGCTAAGAGCAAGTCGTAACCGATGTGGAATTAATTTCATCTATACTTACTGAGAAAAGCTCATTTTCGTAATTTTCCCCATGTATTTACAATTTGGAAGGCATGCTCTGCACATGACCTTAGGTCACCAATATTGAAAATCCCGTAACATACGATGTAGCTCCTCCCAATATGTGGTATGAGTTTCAACTTGATCTATTAACCTTTTTTAATTATGCAGTCCTAAGCATTTTTGAGGCGAGAATAAAAAAGTGTTTCACCACAGTACGAGGCTGCCGGCTAGAATATTCGGATCAATTTCTTAAGAAGTGGAGGGATAGGCGTAAAATCGAAATATAGTGATCACTGAGACCCCTCACCAGATATTGCAGCCGATCTTAGAGAAAAAAACCAAATGCATCCAGGAGAGAACACCAGCTTTTTACTGGTACTGGCCTCTGAAATACGGCATGAAAAGCACCGTATTTCGGCCTGTTCGAAAGAGACGGCACAAAGGGCGGGAGGGAGGATGGGCGGGACCATACTCAGCGGAGACGCCGGCACGCCCCGGGCGCCAGTGGCCAGCCTACCTGCTATAAAAGTGCCCCGACTCCTGCAGCCAGCACAGTCCTCCTGCAGCAGCAGTCATGAAGGCTCTGGTGAGTCCCTACTTCTTTTGACTCTTAGCCACGCTTTGTCTTCCATTTCTTTTCAGAAAGACTTTAAGACTAGTTTTGTTTAGTAACATGAAGGGTAACCGGGAGTAGAAGTTATATATGTGCATACTAAATGTGGCAATAGACCGAACAAATTGATCTTCTATAATCCATAAATCTATGAGAATAATATATCTTCCTTTATTTAAATAGTTAGAATTTTCAGAGAAGATATGACTCAAAACTTTGCAATCGAATGAAACGTAGAAATTATGTCAAGTCTTCCAACATTTTTTTTAAGATTCAGATACATGTGAGGCCATGTAATACATACAAATCTTACCATTGGATAGTGACAACGGTACAATTTTGGCAATCATGAGTTAAGAAAGTAAAGAAGAATTTAGCAGTGAGATAAAATTGCAAATAAATCTACCTAGTTTTATTTGCCTCGGCTGTGTGCGAGATTTCCAAGCTGACAATTAATTTCTTCACCACCAGGTCGCTCTGTCCGCCGTGGTGGCGCTGGCTGCCGCCCAGAATCAGCCGTTCTATCCGTACGCGGGATTCTACGGCAGCTACGCCCCCTACACGTACGCGGCTACTCCGTACTCTCCGTACGCCTACGCCGCGCCCGCTGTCCACAGCTCCCAGTACCACGCGCAGGACGAGATCGGAGGCTACGCCTACGGATACGCCGGCGGCCCAAGCAGCAAGCACGAGAGCAAGAACGCCTTCGGCGCCACCGTTGGCTCGTACCAGTACATCGATGCCAACAACAAGGTGCAGACGGTGACCTACACCTCCGACCCGGTCCACGGTTTCCAGGTGGAGGCCACCAACCTGCCGGTGGCTCCTGTGGCTGACCTGAAGGCTCCCGTGGCTCCCGTGGCTGACCTGAAGGCTCCCGTGTTCAACCTGAAGGGACCTGAGCCGGTGCAGGACACTGCTGAGGTGGCGGCCGCCAAGGCTGAGTTTGCTGCCAAGTACGCTGCAGCTGCCGCCGCCGCCGAAGCCGCCCCCGACACCGAGGTAGAGACCTCCGAGCGCAAGCGCCGTAGCGCCGTGATCATCCCTACCCTGCGCAAGGCCACCTTCAAGACGGCCAGCCTGGACAAGGTTGAGGCCGACACCCCTGCTGACACCAGCCTGCTCAAGCTGACCGAGAAGGAGCACGAGACCCTGGTGCACGCTCCTGCCATCGCCTACGCTGCCCCCGCGGTGACGTACGCTGCTGCCCCCGTGGTGTACAAGGCCCCCGCCCTCAAGAAGGTGGAGGTCAAGACCCTGCCCGCCCCCATCACTTACGCCACCCATGGTCTGCACTATGCCGCCCCTGCCCTCACCTACACCATTCCTGAGGTCAAGGTCAAGAAGGTTGAGGTCAAGCACGTCGCTTCCCCCATCGCCTACAGCAGCTTGGCCTACCCGTATGGTATCCATGCCCCTCTGATCTACAACATTGAGGCCAAGGCCGAGGAAGAGGAGGAGGCAGAGGTCGCCGTCGAGAGTGCCGAGCGCAAGCGCCGTAGCGCCGTGCTGATCCCTACCCTGCGCAAGGCCACCTTCAAGACGGCCAGCCTGGACAAGGTGGAGGCTGACACTCCCGCCGACACCACCCTGCTGGAGCTGAAGGAGAAGGAGCACGAGACCCTGGTGCACGCCCCTGCCATCGCCTACGCTGCCCCCGCGGTGACGTACGCTGCTGCCCCCGTGGTGTACAAGGCCCCCGCCCTCAAGAAGGTGGAGGTCAAGACCCTGCCCGCCCCCTTCACCTACTCTGCTCCCTTCCCCTGGCGTACGGATACGGCGCTCCCCTCATCTATAACATCGAGCCCAAGGCTGTTGAGGCCGAAGAGTAGGCAACTTAAGCAGTGCTCTTTGCGTTTTTCACTGTCAAACAATGGCCAGCAGAAGACTGTCTGAATGTATTGTCCCGTTTACATGTTGCAATGTCCATCGTTATATCAACCGGAAAACGGTTACCAGTGCTGTGTCATCTTCAGTGTCATCATCGTTGTTTTTATTGAAAAACAAAATACATTCTTAATACAAAGCAGTCTATGTACGGTGAGCATGGACGGTTTATTTTGGCTCCAGGAATTGCTGGTCCTTGATACATAATTCGGTGAATAATAAAAGTATGGGCGATATTACATCATGACATTGATGTTTTTTACAAAGGTGTTGCATATGATTTAAAAATGTGTTGCACATTCAATCTGCGCCTCACTGCACAGTGTTCTAAGAGAGGCCAAAATTGGGATATTATTGAAATTTCTGACTATTTTCAAAAGTTATTTTGATGTTTGCAACTACTAGCAAAATGATTAGAGTGTCAGAAAATGGCAAACAAAAAAATTTAATGCCTTTGAAGTCGACGCGACAAGGCATCAAACTGCTGTCTTCGAATCTCTCGCACATAACACGACAAAGGCCAAGAACAGTGCTCACTTTCGATGTTTTTTTATGGCTAAGAGAACGTACAAGATGAGACGTACCAGGGTTCATTAGAAAGCTTAAGGCATGAAGAATGAGATTTTTCAAACAGTTTTCTCCAGTGATTACTGCAATTAAATTTGAAGAGCAAAATAAAGCATATACACTTCACATACATTTTGAGACTATGTCCATTATCGATAAGCATACAAAAATTGCGTCGCCTGCCCCACCCTGGGACCACTCTAAAACTATGGCAGGATGTTTCGCCTACCTGCCCCGCAAAATTCAGCTGCGTCACGCTGCGGCAGTGGTGATGGCGACATATTATACAAGGGCATGTTGCACGCGCTGTCGGTCGGAGGCGGCGGCCGTCGGCGAGATATGCCTGGAGGCTTGAAAGGAGGTGGGCCGGGGCACGGCGAAAATTCAGTGGATTGGTTACAATGAGTTAAATGACCACTTTTTGCTGACATTGCTTGTCGACTGGACTTTTTAACCTACTGTCGTTGACGTCTTCACTCAATAATTGTGAAAAAGTGCAATGGTTACAGTATGGGAAAACCAATCTTTCAATTGATGTCTCAGTACACTAGCATACCCAGTAACCATTCTTAGAATCGCAGCTAGTATTTGCACAGGCCATTTTCGGACCGCACGATAGGGTGAGAACCGAGATACATAAATTTACCCTTCCTCGTTTGCAAAGTTCACTTCAAATAACATCAGGGAATAGAGTCTCACAGCACGCACACGCACTTGTATGTTCTTTTATCGTCACTTGAGTTTCGAACTGGATGCTGTAAACATGGAGGTGCGAAAGGGTGTAGAAACGCGGGTAAACCTGCTTACAGCTGATACAGCCTTTGGACTTGAGAATTTCATTGAAAAAGCTAACGAGCAGCTCACTGATATTTACCAAGTAAGTACAAACAGGGTGACATAAAACGTGAGGCAGGTTTGTTGGAAAAATAGTTCTGCGCGATCGACGCAACGCCAATTCCGTAAAAATATACAGCTCGGTCATGGACCAAGCCAAGGTTTCGTATTTATTCAGTAGGAATCTGATACCATTGTGCTGGCGTATAAGCCAACATATCACCGTTGAATCCGATCAATTTCGTCTTCATGGTTGCATGCAGTAGCGCATCCAAGGCAAGGGGGTGGTTATATACAATATAATCGGAACTATAGCAGCCTTTGGGTGGTAAATGAGGGTTTGACCTTGGAAAACTTTCACCTTGACCTGTGACCTTGGCCCTGAGTAGCCCTAACTATAGTCATAGCATAACATACGTCATGCTGAGTAATGCCACTGAGTAATGCCTGACCAGAATACTGCGGTCAATGACTTTGACATGAGACCTTTGACCTTGACCTTGACCTTGTGGGTTAATATTGACATATAACCTGATCATATGACGTTATGACGTCATCACTCGGTCTACAGTGCAGGCGAACTGGTGCAACCGCCCGAGAGCGACGGACTCAAAATATAGGTCTGACTGTGAAGTTCTATAAGTAAAAAAATTATTGACCGATTTTCAAAATTTCTGAATTAATCGAGGCCTTTATGAATGCTCCAAATGTGGCCGAGTAGCGTTTTCCGGCGGTGAACAGTTATCTGGCTACTTTGGAAAAATAGGTGGGGGCACTTTAGGGCCCCCTCCACCGCGTGTATTAAGCGAGGGTTAAATAACGTCTTCAATGTCAAGAATATCGCGTGCATACACTTAAAGTGACTGGAAATTAACTAGAACATCCATGCAAAACCCCCTTATTATCATATATAAATATAGTCATTTTTGCTGGTGACCTAGAGTCAAACACCTGACAGTCATGCCCGCTGTAGTCAGGTTTTGACATTTATATGTTGTCCACATAATCTGTGGGAACAGAGCTTTCGATTGATGCCAAAAGTATTGCTCTGTGATTCATACTTCCTGAGATATTGAATTATGTCCCCACTTTTGGCTCCGTTAGAACACTGTGCACTGGGGTCCGGCGCCACCTTCGCCCCACTGCACTGTGGTCGGAAACGCTGTCGTGGGTGGCCACGGGGCCGTTTTACGTATTTTGGAATTTAGATGTTTTATTGCTGCCGATGTGAAGAAAATTGTTCGGAGTGTTCTGAATGACCACTATTATCAAGCTAATATGGTTGAAAGATGCACTTATTACTCACCAAAGTAAGGCAATGATGAAATCCAGAAGTAAGGCACTCGAAGCGTCTGCTAGATCCGAGTTTTTAACTTTGAATAATAAACGTCAAAACTGAGTCAGACTAAAAATAATTAATATCAAAATGTTCCTCATAATAGCAGCTATACGGTGATTAGCGTCATCCGCATATTTGAATTTTGATAAAGGTATATTGTCTACGTTTTAATTACCCCTTTCATAGGTCCACCTTACAAACTAGTTGCTAAATTTGAATAGACAAAGAAAAAAAGTTACGTTTCTGCCAATTAGCTTTTTTGTCGAAACATAGGTCAAGTAATTCTCCGTCATGGCTTAAACAGAGCTAAGTGCGCAAATGTGCGCAACATTGTCCACAATGTAATTTGTACCGGGCCGCCCGCCGCCCGGAGACGTCCGCCCGCCCGCCACCCGGCGCCTCCGCGGCTCGCCACGGCCCGCCGGCCGCCCGCGAGGTGCGGGGGACGCTTATCAGGTGCTCCTCATGTCGCATTGCTCGCCTTTATGCACATTATCTTCATTGTAAGCTCATAGGTTTTGTTGACTTTACCCAGAATCACCCTTGGTCAAGGTCACCCATGCATAAACCATGCTCATATTGCACATGATTCGACATGCTATGATGAGAGGGGCACACTGATAACTACTGTCTTGATTTTCCTGCCGTCTGAATATATGAAAGAAACCCATATTATCGTGCGAACATTCAACGTGACCTCTTGTGATTTCTGGGAACATCAATTTTAACCCCCAATTAACGAGAGTAGCAAATGGTAAGCAGCTCACAAACTCATTTCACACAGGGGTTCCGAATGGCAATATGTATTTTGTTTTAGCCCGATTAGACGACTAGTCTGAGAAGAGGCTGGGTATGCCTTTTTGCATGCGGAGCCAGCACACCTGACCAGATCGTTAGGGGTCGGGTTAGGTCAATTCATTTGCTTAACACGCGCACTAGAGGGGGATCTCGGAGGCTCCCTCACCTGTTTCCGAGGTGGCATAAGAACAGCTCGTAGAGTTGAAAAACGATATTTGGCTACATTCGAGAGAATTTAACGGCGCGTCGATTAGTGAAGATATAAAAATATCGTCCGAAAATTTTGTGATGTATAGGCTTTCAAAGTCAGACCTGCATTTTGAGATTGCCACAATCGCGCGGTAGGACCAGTTCGCTTGCATTGGATACCGAGTGGTGACGTCATAACGTCATGTAACCGGGATAATATGCCAAGGTCACCTCACAGGAAGGTCTAGGTTAGGGTCAAAGGTCACAGTTCAAGGTCATATCAGCACTATCAAGGTAATTAAACTCAGTGCTTCCGGTCAAATGACTTTACCCAGTCTGACGTATATTATGCTATGAAGTCATAGTTAAGGTACCTCAATGCGAAGGTCAAAGTCAAAGTTCAAGTTCAAAGTCATTGGGAAAGATCTATCCCCATTTCCCGCCAAACAGTTGCTATAGTGCTAGTCATAGTGTAAATTATAGATAGTATACTATTTTGTGACCTTATAGGTGGATGACGTTGAATGACCTTGTCCTCAAAATTGTTCAAAATAATTTTTGCGACCTTTCCTCTTTGTATTTATTTATGTATTTTTGCGACCTTCTCTCTGAGATTTATATAGTAGCTTTCTTACAATCTAATGATATGCGGTTTCATTTTTGAAAGATATACTATAACAATAATGTTTCGATTATTGGGATATCATACATTTTTAACTATTAATGCAATAATGCTTACTATCCATTTGGTCATTTATTTGCTTACGTATGCTGCGGCAGTGTTGATCTTTATATTCAAGCTGGTAACTTGGAAACTGATTTGGCGTGGCATGCCTGCTCCCGCTCGATTCTGCAGATAAGGTAAAAACAGCGCGCGCAGCACCACTGTAATCAACATGAATTTCCTTTGATCATGTGCGCAGCTTGTGTCAAAATATTGGGCCCAGGTCATTAAAGGTCAGGCTACCAGAACAGGTCAAGTAACATTAGGGAAGAGGGTGGTAAGACGGGCATAGTTGTGTTTGAGACTGTGTGTCTCGCTCGCTTTTCATTTGGCAGTGATTAAATTTTGTTTTAAGCTTCAGTAACCATTTATTTGTTACTGCATTTAAACATACCATCATCCGTGCATATTCCTAGCAACAGTAACGTTTACCCTAGAATGCTGCAAAAGCCCGTCCTACCCCAACAGGCTGGGTAAGACGGGTTTTATGGAAGTAGTTTATCATATGCAAGAACTTTGGAGAATGCTGAAAGTATTCTATATTTTTTATTTCTCAGGAGCTAGAACGTAAACAGCCTTTGTTACAAATCGATCAAATTATATAACTCTATATGGTAACATAATTTTGCCTGTGATGACTATGTGACCTTGAATTTGAGCTGAGAAATTTATAGCAAAATTTTGAAGAGCTAAGGTCAAACCACCTAACATCGCTAACAATGTTTCGCACACTAGCGTGGTTCTTGAAATTTTAGAGGGGAGAAGGGGCGGTCCCGCCTCCGGCAAAAAGAAGGTGACTCTGAATGACAATAAAAGCGCATGTTAAACCATTAATTTCACCTATGTCCATAATAGTGTGTTTATTTATTTATTTATTCAAATTCATCACCAACAGGATTAAGACCCACTGACAGGTGAAGTCATAGGTTAAAACTGTAGTGGGATGTACAAGATACTAAATGAGCTAGTAAAAACATACAAACAGTCATATAAAACACAAAGAAACGCATACCATAGAATACTAAACTGGGTTTGCTAAACATGCTTTTTTACCGTCCATCTAAAACAAGAGAAAGTGGTGCAAAAGTGATCCGTTGCGGGGTACATACTCCCATAAGAGTTAAATTTCTGCACAGTTCGTGTAAACAAGTCACGTTTTATCGTGTCGTTGTTGGCATCTAAGACGGATGGAACGTGAATGAGTTGTGATGCCCCGCCCCTGTTGTCTTAAATGTATGAATTTCAGCTTTTCGATACGAAAATTGAATTAAAATCTAACCTTTTGCTCATTCATTAACACCCGCACTGGAGGGGGTCTGGTACTAACGCGCACTGGAGGGGGCCTGGTAGGCCCCCTAAGATCTCGGAAACTAAGAGGGTTAGAAAAACACCACTTGGTAGGTGGGTAGGGGCTATGGTGATCTAGATGATGACTAATTTTCATTGACCTAGGTCAATATCTTTAAGGTCAAACGAGGTCGTAAAGGTCAAATATTGGCCATGCTGGGGTGGATTGGTAAATGCTGTGATTATGCAGGAAAATGGCGGGAATAAGCTAAAGGCGGACAAGGTTCATAGAGAAAAGGTCTCAAAAAGGCTTCCGCACAATTTTTGGGTCAAGGTCATTCAATGTCATTGACCTTGAAGGTCACTACATTGTATACTCATTATTATTTACACTTTGACTAACACTGTAGCAACTGTTTGGCGGGAAATGAGGATTGACCTTTCCCAATGACCTTTGACCTTGACCTTTGCCTTGACCTTTCTATTGGGGTACCCTACCGATGACGTTATAGCATATTATATGCCAGACGGGGTAACGTCATTTGGCCGGACGCACAGTGGTCAGTGACCTTGAAAGTGCAGATATGACCTTGACATGTGACCTTTGATCTTGACCTTCACTTTCATGTGAAGTGACCTTAACATATAGTCCCGCTTATATGACGTTTGACGTCACCACTCGGTCTTCAATGCAAGCTAACTGGTCCGACCGCGCGTTTACGGCGATCTCAAAATGCAGGTCTGACTTTGAAAGCCTCTAAGTCAAAAAATTTCTGGCCGATTTTCAACAAATCTTCACCAATCTACGCGCTATTAAATTCTGTTAAATGTGGCCACATTTTGTTTTTCGGCTAGAAGCGGTTCTTTGGCCACCTCGGAAAAACAGGTGGGGGGCCTCCGAGGCCCCCTCCTCAAGTGCGCGTGTTAACCATTGCTCATAGTTGACCTCCTTTTAAAATGCATCTGCCACCTTCACATAAATTTTGATAGAGTTTTGTTGTGCCACGGCCTGTTCAGAAGAGACGACACAAAGGGCGGGAGGGAGGATGGGCGGGACCATACTCAGCGGAGACGCCGGCACGCCCCGGGCGCCAGTGGCCAGCCTACCTGCTATAAAAGTGCCCCGACTCCTGCAGCCAGCACAGTCCTCCTGCAGCAGCAGTCATGAAGGCTCTGGTGAGTCCCTACTTCTTAGAACTCTTAAACACGCTTTTTCTTATATTTCTTTACAGAAATACTTTAAACTAGTTTTATTTAGTAACATGAAGAGTAACCGCGAGTAGAAGTTATATATGTGCATACTAAATGTAGCAATAGTCAGAAAACATTAATTTTCCATAATTCATACATTTATTAAAATAACATATCTTCTTTTAATTAAACAGTGAGAATATTCTGGAAAAATATGGCTCAAAACTTTGCAATGGAATAAAACGTAGAAATTATGCCAAGTTTTCCAAAGTTCTTTTTAAAGATTCAGATGCATTTGAGGGCAGGTGATATATAAAAATCTTGCCATTGGATGTTGATAGCGGTACAATTTTGGCAATCATAAGTTTAAAACGTAAAGTAGAATTTAGCTGTGAGATAAAATTGCAAATAAATCTACCTAGTTGTATTTGCCTCGGCTGTGTGCGAGATTTCCAAGCTAACAGTTAATTTCTTCACCACCAGGTCGCTCTGTCCGCCGTGGTGGCGCTGGCTGCCGCCCAGAATCAGCCGTTCTATCCGTACGCGGGATTCTACGGCAGCTACGCCCCCTACACGTACGCGGCTACTCCGTACTCTCCGTACGCCTACGCCGCGCCCGCTGTCCACAGCTCCCAGTACCACGCGCAGGACGAGATCGGAGGCTACGCCTACGGATACGCCGGCGGCCCAAGCAGCAAGCACGAGAGCAAGAACGCCTTCGGCGCCACCGTTGGCTCGTACCAGTACATCGATGCCAACAACAAGGTGCAGACGGTGACCTACACCTCCGACCCGGTCCACGGTTTCCAGGTGGAGGCCACCAACCTGCCGGTGGCTCCGGTCGCTAACCTGAAGGCTCCCGTGGCTCCCGTGGCTGACCTGAAGGCTCCCGTGTTCAACCTGAAGGGACCTGAGCCGGTGCAGGACACTGCTGAGGTGGCCGCCGCCAAGGCTGAGTTTGCTGCCAAGTACGCTGCAGCTGCCGCCGCCGCCGAGGCTGCCCCCGACACCGAGGTAGAGACCTCCGAGCGCAAGCGCCGTAGCGCCGTGCTCATCCCTACCCTGCGCAAGGCCACCTTCAAGACGGCCAGCCTGGACAAGGTGGAGGCTGACACTCCCGCCGACACCACCCTGCTGGAGCTGAAGGAGAAGGAGCACGAGACCCTGGTGCACGCTCCTGCCATCGCCTACGCTGCCCCCGCGGTGACGTACGCTGCTGCCCCCGTGGTGTACAAGGCCCCCGCCCTCAAGAAGGTGGAGGTCAAGACCCTGCCCGCCCCCATCACTTACGCCACCCATGGTCTGCACTATGCCGCCCCTGCCCTCACCTACACCATTCCTGAGGTCAAGGTCAAGAAGGTTGAGGTCAAGCACGTCGCTTCCCCCATCGCCTACAGCAGCTTGGCCTACCCGTATGGTATCCATGCCCTCTGATCTACAACATTGAGGCCAAGGCCGAGGAGGAGGAGGAGGCAGAGGTCGCCGTCGAGAGTGCCGAGCGCAAGCGCCGTAGCGCCGTGCTGATCCCTACCCTGCGCAAGGCCACCTTCAAGACGGCCAGCCTGGACAAGGTGGAGGCTGACACTCCCGCCGACACCACCCTGCTGGAGCTGAAGGAGAAGGAGCACGAGACCCTGGTGCACGCCCCTGCCATCGCCTACGCTGCCCCCGCGGTGACGTACGCTGCTGCCCCCGTGGTGTACAAGGCCCCACGCCCTCAAGAAGGTGGAGGTCAAGACCCTGCCCGCCCCCTTCACCTACTCTGCTCCCTTCCCCCTGGCGTACGGATACGGCGCTCCCCTCATCTATAACATCGAGCCCAAGGCTGTTGAGGCCGAAGAGTAGGCAACTTAAGCAGTGCTCTTTGCGTTTTTCACTGTCAAACAATGGCCAGCAGAAGACTGTCTGAATGTATTGTCCCGTTTACATGTTGCAATGTCCATCGTTATATCAACCGGAAAACGGTTACCAGTGCTGTGTCATCTTCAGTGTCATCATCGTTGTTTTTATTGAAAAACAAAATACATTTTTAATACAAAGCAGTCTATGTATGGTTAGCATGGACGTTTTATCTCGGCTTCAAGAATTTTTATTCCTCAGCACATAATTTGGAAAATGATACAAGTATGGAAAAACACTGCATCGTAAAGTTCATACGGTAAAAATATGTTGCACATCTAACCATTGCCCCGATGGCGGGTATGAGCCACCATCGCCCTGGTGGGGGGCTAAAAAAGACTCCCTCACGATCTCAAAAACTAAGAGAGCTAGAAAAAGCGCAAAATAGCAATCGAAAGCCCTTCAAAAATAATATCGAAAATACTTCTGTCATTTTTCTGATGATGATGATTGTTCCGGCCGTCGGCGTTGCCATATGGGGGCGCCCCTACAGGGGTCCCAACCGCCGCAGGAAAAAAACCCGGCCCGTCAGGCACGGCGCTGCTCCATTGGCGGCTCCGGTATTGGTGGCGGTCGTTTGGTGGCCGAGGCGACGTCGCCGCCTCCTCCGCCGTCCAGGTCCCACCTGGCCCAACACGTGGGGCCGGAGGCGACCGCCGTCAGGACCCCTTCGGGTGGTGTCGCTTCTTAAAACCTATATACCACCAAATAGATGGTACTTGAGCTCCAGATGTCACGTGTCACATCCAACTTGTGGTGTCATCCAATTTTTAAAATAAAGATGAATATAATGTGCCACTGAAGTCATGGTGCATGGCTCCAAAACGTCACGTTTTCCATCCAACTTTTGAACGGGGGATTTCTTGGCAGTTTCTATCAATGCACCGCTTTAGTCACACATATTGTATGGATTCTCGTTGAACATTTTCGATGACCACACCATTTAAGATCACAAATGCCGTAATATCCGCGTTGCCGGTCTTCATGATATCCTGTTGTATTTTTCTCGTGAGCTTAATATCAATGTCACCAGAGATCAAAATAGGTCAGAATCGATAATATGAGGTGTAGTAAGAAAACCTCATATATCTCAGAAACTGTGATAGATAGAAACTTTTTTAACGCCATTCGAAAGTTCTTGAGTTGCTCTTTCATTGCAATGCCAATTATTATCGAGTCAGGTCAAAGCCTAAGGAGCTATAGGCCACTGAATATTGGGAATGTTCTTGGGAATGTCCATAGCCACCCATGCATAATGGTGTTTCCTTTTCCGCTAACAACTTCCAAACAAAGCAAGATGCAGCCATAGTTGATGCACCATTGCAATCCTCTTGTTAATACAAATCGAATAATATATAATATTGTTATGCCAGGCAAATTAAACAAAAATTTACCTGACCCAGGTCAACGGTCTGACCCAACTTGAACTGGTATAGTCATGATGTATATCATTTTACTTGCAGTGACTATACAAACACTTTGGTGACAAAATAAAAGTTATATCTTTGTTAATTCGAAATTTATAGATTAAAACACCAAGAATTCCTTATTTGGCCTAAGGTGGCCTTTCAAAGGTCATAGGTCAAAATTGTGGCCATCAACTTCAGAAATTGGCTACAAACAAGTCATAACCGATGTTTAAGTTAACACGCGCATTGACGGGGGTCTGAGCCACCTTCAGATTGACGAGGGGGGCGGGTACCCGTCCCCCCTAAGATCTCGAGAACCACGGTAGGTAGCAAAAAACGGTAAACGGCGTTGGGTAGCCCATCCGCTTCTCCATCGAAAATATTTGAACCATTTTTTGTCAGGTCACATTTAAGGTCACCAGAGGTCAAAAACATGCCGTCACATGCCGTCATAGGGATAACATGTAAATTAAGTTTTTTCGGCCATTGCATCTGAACAAGTAAAGATAGAGCAAAACGACTTAAACTCTATGAATCCTCGCAGCAAGCCGAATCGAATGATATATGATTTGACCTTGCTAGGTCAAATCAAAGATTTGACCTGACCTGAGGTCAGGTCAGGGTCAAATTATATAAAATGCATATCATTAGAACTGCAAAGCCAAGGCGAGTCTAATGAAGCTAAAATAAATGCTCTATCACCATCTGTTACTGAGCTATTCAGTAAAAACCATATTTCCCATGTATTACCAATGGAGAGGTCATGCTTCGTACCTGACCTTAGGTCATCGATATCAAAAATACCGGAACATGTTTTAGAGAATTCGGTGAGCCAATTATTTGATATGAGTTTCAATTGGATAAGTTCACCCTGCTCCGACTTATGCTATCTTAAACTTTTTTTAGGTCGGGTCACTTGACCTGTACTGGTGACCTGACCTGAGATGACCTATCCTTAAAATTTTCACAGAAATTGCAAAAATGATGAGGGAAAAGGTATACCAAGTACGGCGGCACTGCGCGTCGCCGCTTTTCTGCTGTCTCCGAAAAACCCGAGGGGGGCGGGTACCCGCCCCCCGTCAATGCGCGTGTTAATACCTTGCATACTTTTTTGAGAAAAGCTCATTTCGTGCTTTTCCCCATGTATTAATTGGAAGGTCATGCTTTGCACATGACCTCAGGTCACCAATATCAAAAATCCTGGAACATGTGTTGTAGCTCCTTGTACGCCCAATATGTGGTATGAGTTTCATTTTGATCGATTAAACCTCCTTTTAGTTATGCAGTCCTAAGCAATTTTTGAGGTGAGGTCACTTCACCTGGTCTGGTGACCTGACCTGATATGACTTTGAGCTAAAATTTTCAGGAAAGATGTATAAATGATGAAGAAACAGCTAGACTAAGTTTGGGGGCGCTGCGCGCAGCTTTATTTTGGTCACTTTGGAAAAACCCGAGGGGGTCTAAAAAGACCCCCACCCGGGCGAAGGTTAATAGCGAGCGGGCTGATACAGTCTGCAGACAAGACAGTTATAAAAGCTGTTGGAGCTCAACGACACACCAGGTGATATCCCTCAGGGGATCAATCTTCACTTGCCGGATTCGTCCGGCAAGTAAAGATTGGAGCAACGGGTGTGACGCGCCCGGGGTCCCAGTCAGCCCTGGAGAAGGCACGTCGTCGCATCACCGCCGATACATCATTTCTAGCCCTCCGGCGGCCGCCGCCTCTTCCGGCCTCGGTCGTTTAGAGTCGGTGTCTGTCGTCTATGGCTCTGTTGATGAGGACCACGGCGATGCTGATGGCTGCCTTACGGGCTCTTTGTCACCTGGTCGGTAACCGTAGTGGATCGGGTCAGCTCTGTCGTGTACCTCCCAGTATGTAGCTACTGTTTGCTTTTGTTCTCTAATTTTGTTGATTATTTATAGTTCTTTTCCTCCGTTTACACTTTTTTGCAGGTACCCACAATTTTCTGCCTTCTTCAGCATTTTATGGGTGTAAAGCGCCCACTCGAGGCCTATCCCGAGCCCCGGCGACGAGGTTGACGCGATCCTGGGGGGTTGAGGTTCCCCTCAGGCGGGATAGTCCTGAGGGCTCAAACACGCCTCCTTTGGCCCTGATATCTTGATCCAACCGGGGGTAGGCCGTCCGACTGCTCCCGCGGGCGGCTTATCAATGCGGCAGTGCTCATGGGCACGGTCGCTCGGTCCAGCTGCGACCGGGGGAGCTCACTTTGGGGCTGTGGCGCAGTGCACAGCAGGGTGCCCCATTATGTACCAACTTTTGAAAATTGTAGGTGGGTATGTCTAATCCCATGCATTCAGACCCGCTGAGTTCAATGAAACCAGAATTTTTGAAATCCGAAAATTTCTAGGGGCCGTAAATTTGATTTGAAAATTTAACTTTTCCTAAAATGGCCGATTTTCAGCTATTTATGCTTCTATCTTTGTTCATAATTCATTTAGAGTAATAAAATAAGGAACATTGTCTTTGCTGACACTAGAACTATCATTTGATACCCAATTTGGTACCTTTTTAGCACTTGATCAGGTTAGGAGTCCGGTAATTGTTCCGAATAGGTCAGAAATTGCGATTTCCGGCGAAGATCAGTCTCTTGACCGTACTTAACACGAACACATCATAAGAGTGAATGTGGTTTTATTTTCCATCATCTAGACAGCCGGAATAACCGTTATCAGTTACGTGCCATACACGGTAGTTCATTTAATCAAGTTACCACAACATTTCTGACCAAATTACGGTCTGAGGTACACCACACCGTGCGTTAGAAATCAGGCCTACATACATGTTATGTCGGGTCCGTTTAGATTCTACCGGAGATTGAGTGTGCTCAAGCGGAGTCTGTCAATGTCACGCATTATTAAATATGTCACGCATTATGAAAAAATAATCCCATCGTAGCACCCCCGTATATAGACTCGTCGCCAAGATCACTCGGCTCCCTGCGGGGCCTGTTTGGGCGCTAGCCTAGGTGCGCGGGTCGGGAGATGATCTCGAACTGGATAGTTAGTCTTCAAACCAGTTTTGTGTCTTTTCATATTTGGTCATGTTTGGCATCGACAGATCTCACTTGAGCCCACCCAATCTCTGGTAGGATCAAAACGGACCTGGCATAACATGTATGTAAGCCTGATTTCTGACGCACGGTGTGGTGTACCTCAGACCACAATTTGGTCAGAAATGTTGTGGTAACTTGATTAAATGAATAACCGTGCATGGTACCAAAAGTGTAACGGTTAGTCCGGATGTCTAAATGATGGAAAAGAAAACCACATTCACTCTTGTGATGTGTTCGTGTCAAGTACGGTCAAGAGATTTATCCTCGCCCGAAATCGCAATTTCTGACCTATTCGGAACAATTACCGGACTCCTAACCTGATCAAGTGCTAAAAAGGTACCAAATTGGGTATCAAATGATAGTTCTGGTGTCAGCAAAGACAATGTTCCTTATTTTATTACTCTAAATCAAATATGAACAAAGATAGAAGCATAAACAGCTGAAAAATCGGCCATTTTAGGAAAAGTCAAATTTTCAAATTAAACTCGCGACCTCAAGAAATTAAGATTTAACCTTTTGCTCATAGTTGACCCCCTTTTAAAATGCATCTCACACCTTCATATAAATTTTGATAGAGTTTTGTTGTGCCACGGCCTGTTCAGAAGAGACGACACAAAGCGCGGGAGGGAGGATGGGCGGGACCATACTCAGCGGAGACGCCGGCACGCCCCAGGCGCCAGTGGCCAGCCCACCTGCTATAAAAGTGCCCCGCCTCCT
This sequence comes from Lepas anatifera, assembly GCA_034440635.1. Taxonomy (NCBI): domain Eukaryota; kingdom Metazoa; phylum Arthropoda; class Thecostraca; family Lepadidae; genus Lepas; species Lepas anatifera. Next base: position 888,377 of record JAOTON010001034.1, read on the forward strand.
GCAGCCAGCACAGTCCTCCTGCAGCAGCAGTCATGAAGGCTCTGGTGAGTCCCTACTTCTTTTGAGTCTTAGCCACGCTTTATCTTCCATTTCTTTTCAGAAGGACTTTAGACTAGTTGTTAAGATGTTCCCTGACCTCAACGTAGGACTTTAGACTAGTTTTGTTTAGTAACATTAAGGGTAACCGCGAGTAGAAGTTATATATGTGCATACTAAATGTGGCAATAGACCAAAAAATAACATTCCATAATCTATAAATTTAATAAAATAACTCTTCTTTTATTTAAACAGTGAGAATTTTCTGGAAAAATATGGCTCAAAACTTTGCAATGGAATGAAACGTAGAAATTATGTCAAGTTTTCCAAAGTTTTTTTTAAAGATTCAGATGCATTTGAGGGCATGTAATATATAAAAATCTTACCATTGGATATTGATAGTGATACAATTTTGGCAACCATAAGTTTGAAAAGTAAAGTAGAATTTAGCTGTGAGATAAAATTCCAAATAAGTCTACCTAGTCTTATTTGCCCCGGCTGTGTGCGAGATTTCCAAGCTAACAGTTAATTTCTTCACCACCAGGTCGCTCTGTCCGCCGTGGTGGCGCTGGCTGCCGCCCAGAATCAGCCGTTCTATCCGTACGCGGGATTCTACGGCAGCTACGCCCCCTACACGTACGCGGCTACTCCGTACTCTCCGTACGCCTACGCCGCGCCCGCTGTCCACAGCTCCCAGTACCACGCGCAGGACGAGATCGGAGGCTACGCCTACGGATACGCCGGCGGCCCAAGCAGCAAGCACGAGAGCAAGAACGCCTTCGGCGCCACCGTTGGCTCGTACCAGTACATCGATGCCAACAACAAGGTGCAGACGGTGACCTACACCTCCGACCCGGTCCACGGTTTCCAGGTGGAGGCCACCAACCTGCCGGTGGCTCCTGTGGCTGACCTGAAGGCTCCCGTGGCTCCCGTGGCTGACCTGAAGGCTCCCGTGTTCAACCTGAAGGGACCTGAGCCCGTGCAGGACACTCCTGAGGTGGCCGCCGCCAAGGCTGAGTTTGCTGCCAAGTACGCTGCAGCTGCCGCCGCCGCCGAAGCCGCCCCCGACACCGAGGTAGAGACCTCCGAGCGCAAGCGCCGTAGCGCCGTGCTCATCCCTACCCTGCGCAAGGCCACCTTCAGGACGGCCAGCCTGGACAAGGTTGAGGCCGACACCCCTGCTGACACCACCCTGCTCAAGCTGACTGAGAAGGAGCACAAGACCCTGGTGCACGCCCCTGCCATCGCCTACGCTGCCCCCGCGGTGACGTACGCTGCTGCCCCCGTGGTGTACAAGGCCCCCGCCCTCAAGAAGGTGGAGGTCAAGACCCTGCCCGCCCCCATCACCTACGCCACCCATGGTCTGCACTATGCCGCCCCTGCCCTCACCTACACCATTCCTGAGGTCAAGGTCAAGAAGGTTGAGGTCAAGCACGTCGCTTCCCCCATCGCCTACAGCAGCTTGGCCTACCCGTATGGTATCCATGCCCCTCTGATCTACAACATTGAGGCCAAGGCCGAGGAAGAGGAGGAGGCAGAGGTCGCCGTCGAGAGTGCCGAGCGCAAGCGCCGTAGCGCCGTGCTGATCCCTACCCTGCGCAAGGCCACCTTCAAGACGGCCAGCCTGGACAAGGTGGGAGGCTGACACTCCCGCCGACACCACCCTGCTGGAGCTGAAGGAGAAGGAGCACGAGACCCTGGTGCACGCCCCTGCCATCGCCTACGCTGCCCCCGCGGTGACGTACGCTGCTGCCCCCGTGCTGTACAAAGCCCCCGCCCTCAAGAAGGTGGAGGTCAAGACCCTGCCCGCCCCCTTCACCTACGCTCCTCCCTTCCCCCTGGCGTACGGATACGGCGCTCCCCTCATCTATAACATCGAGCCCAAGGCTGTTGAGGCCGAAGAGTAGGCAACTTAAGCAGTGCTCTTTGCGTTTTTCACTGTCAAACAATGGCCAGCAGAAGACTGTCTGAATGTATTGTCCCGTTTACATGTTGCAATGTCCATCGTTATATCAACCGGAAAACGGTTACCAGTGCTGTGTCATCTTCAGTGTCATCATCGTTGTTTTTATTGAAAAACAAAATACATTCTTAATACAAAGCAGTCTATGTACGGTGAGCATGGACGGTTTATTTTCGCTCCAGGAATTGCTGGTCCTTGATACATAATTCGGTGAATAATAAAAGTATGGGCGATATTACATCATAACATTGATGTTTTTTTACAAAGGTGTTGCATATGATTTAAAAATGTGTTGCACATTCAATCTGCGCCCCACTGGGGTCCGGCGCCACCTTTGCCCCACTGGGGGTCATTGATGTTCCCCCTTCTAACTACGAAAATATGGGGGATAGCGCAAATTTGCAAAGTGCAATACAAAGCTGGTGTGAATTCAGGAAAAATATCTACGAATGCTTAAGCACTCAGGTCAATGATTTGACCTCCAGAGGTCAAGTTAGGTACCCCTAATTATGGTACCTGAGCACGCCTATGATATATTATTGTCATGTAATACATAGATGGGACCAGTGCATCCTTATCGTCACCCCTCCCGTCCATTCTGTAGGCAGTTTATTCACTTTGGAAGAGTTCGAATATATAAAATTGTAGACCCCCATTTTTAACTCCTAGAACCGCCTTTGGTCAAAAATATATAAAATACACATCAACTGTCAGCCCAAATTTGTTTCGTGTCAGAACAAAATGCATGGTTCCAATGTTTTGACCCAATCAATGCACAGGCAACACTAAAATTAAGTTGAGTGCGAGTGAACCCCTAATTACGGTACCTGAGCACGCCTATGAAATCCTATCATATCATACACATATGGGATCAATGCATGGTTATGTTTACCCATCCCAAACATTCTGTACGCAATCTATTTACTTTGGAAGAATTCGGATGGATAACATTTTAAACCCCCGCATTTTGAGCTCCTGGATAAACCCCCAAATTAGCAAGCCAAAGCACTGCCTCTGGGGTGTATATATTTTCAAAATGTTCAGTGAGCATGCGCTATTTAGTTAAAAAAAGTCACAAAATTCAAAAGAGCCTATCTCAAGCCGTACCGGAGATACCATGAAAAAACCTGAGGGATGGGCAGAATCTGCCCCTGTCGGAAATATTGTTGTCACCGTAGATGTATTGCGCTCTCCCAGTTGCTAGTGCTGTTCTCTAATGACACCTTGAAAGCGCTGCAGTCTGCCGAGCCATTGGTGTTACTTTCGTAGCTATCACTGCAGTCTCCATACTGTGGGTGATACTGCTAATGGGTCTTCTTCAGCCATATTTATTGTTTTCTACCGTAGATGATATATACCAATTTTACAGAAAATTATAGAGGTCTGTCCATTGCCCAAACAAATTCAAAGCGACCTAACTTTTGCCCTAATGGCCGGATTGCAAAACAATTTAGTGGACTTTGTTTTGAAAATGAAGAGCTTTCTAACGAAATGCATAACGGTTGGTAAATTGTATATTTACTGTGCATTATTGCCGTTCCGGTACTTTAGGGCCCGTTTAGGGTCCCGAATTGTCAATGCAAAAGGGATGTTCTTCAGCCATATTTCTTCTCTTCTAGTTAGTTAGTTAGTTATTTGGGCTTAAGGGGCGCACCAGCCTGGCAAGGCCATATAGCGCCCAATTCTCTTCTACCGCAGATCATATATACCAGTTTTACATAAAATCAAAGGGGTCTGTCCATAGCCCCAAATATTCAAAGTACCCTAATTTGTGCCCTAATGGCTGGGTTAAAAAACAATTTAGTGGACTATGTTTGGAAAATAAAGAACTTACAACAATATTCATCGCGGCGGGTAAATTTTACATTTACTGTGCATTATAGCCGTTCGGGTACTTTAGGGTCCATTTAGGGATCCTGATTGTCAATGCAAAAGGGGTGTTCTTCTGCCATATTTCTTGTTTTCTGCCGTAGATCATATATACCAATTTTAAAGAAAATCGAAGCGTCTGTCCATTGCTCCAAAAATATTCAAAGTGTCCTGACTTGTACCCTAATGGCTGGATTGCAAAACAAATTAGTGGACTGTTTTTGGAAAATAAAGAGCTTACAACAATATGCATCACGGTGGGTAAATTTCATATTTACTGTGCATTATTGCCGTTCGGGTACTTTAGGGCCCATTTAGGGCCCATAATTTTCAATGCAAAAGGGGTGTTCTTCAGCCATATTTTGTTTTCTACCGTGGCTGATATATACAAAATTTAAAGAAAATGGAAGGGGTCTGTCCCTTGCCCCAAAAATTCAAAGCGCTCTAACTTTTGCGATAACGGCTGGATTGCACCACAAATTAGTGGACTGTGTTTGGAAAATGGAGAGCTTTCCAGCGATATGCATTACGGTCGGAAAATTGTATATTTACTCTGCATTATTGCCGTTTGGGTACTCTAGGGCCCATTAAGGGCCCCTAATTGTAAATGCAAAAGGGGTGCTCTTCAGCAATATTTCGTGTTTTCTACCGTACATCATATATACCATTGTTAAAGAAAAATCGAAGCGGTCTGTCCATTGCCCAAAAATTCAAAGTGCCCTTACTTTTGCCCTATTGGCCGGATTGCAAAATAAATTAGTGGGCTGTGTTTGGAAAATGGAGACCCTTCCAATGATTTGCATCACGGCGGGTAAATTGTATATTTACTGTGCATTATTGCCGTTCGGGTACTTTAGGGCCGTATAAGGCCCCCAATTGTGTGAATGCAAAAGGTACCCGTGTTCTTCCGCTACATTTTTGTTTTCTACCTTAAGTGATATATACCAATTTTAAAGACAGTCAATAGGTTCTTGTCCATTGCCCCAAAAAAATTCAAAGTGCCCTAACTTGTGCCGTAATGGCCGGATTGCAAAACAAATTAGTGGACTGTGTTTGGAAAATAAAGAGCTCTCTAATAATTTGCATCACGGCGGTAAAATTTAATGTTTACGGTGCATTTTTGCCGTTCGGTTAATTTAGGGCCAATTTACAGTCCCTAATTGTCAATGCAAAAGAGGTGTTCTTCAGCTATATTTATTGTTTTCTACCGTGGATCATACCAATTTTAAAGAAAATCGGAGGGTTATGTCCATTGCCCAAAAAAATTCAAAGTGCCCTAACTTTTGTGTCGAATGAATTTGCGAGAAGTCCTGACTGTTGGAATGTCTTTGAAAGAACGTAAAGATTAGAATAGCGCAAAGTTTGTGCTATTTGAGGCCCATTCCTGGCCAGAAACGTGTATTTTGTGGTGAGTTAAAAGAGTACTGAATACCGGTCTTCGCCGAATATTGTGAATTTAGTGTTGAATCTGGTGCCAACTGCCGCTACATTTGTTTAACACTGTTGGTTTATGCCAAAGAGGAGGAATACCACAAATAGGAGCCCTGTTCCAGCTGTCAGCACAGTTTTGTCAGCAGGACCTCTAGCCACTCCTCCAGAAAAGAAATATCAGCGCCATAATCGCCTCTAGTTTGTTGTAAGCAAAGGGAACTTCAACCTTTATATCATTAAAAAATATTAGGCTGCCACTTCGTGCACTTGCTATTTTTCATCAGCGCAAACAGCAGGCCATCAGCCCGTAAAACCTCTAGAACTAGTTCCCGGGGAGAGGCTACAATCCTGTGACGTAGGCGCAACGCGGCCCGCTGATTGGTGCTGATAAAACTGTGCTGACAGGTGGAACTGGGCCCTGATCGGCAACTAAGATTCTTAGCTAAGACTGTCTTAGCTAAGACAGAGCATGCGCAGTACGTCTCACGCCACCCAGCTAGCCACCTAGCGGTAAGACTGGCGTTAGCTCGCACATGACGTCACGAAAGTATGACGTCAGCACTAAGACTGTCTTACTTGTCAGCTAAGACAGAAAATAGTGACTGCGCGCAGACTAAAATATCTGCATATCTGGCGCACATGGGATGATTAGAGCAAGTTGCGTTTGGCGGTGCGGCAATCTGGTGCGAGTGGTTCTCAGTCGTGGATAACGATGTATGTACCTTTTACTCACCGTCTAAAGGTAGAAGAACACGCAAACACTACAAGGGCGTGCCAGCTGCCCTCTAGTGCTAAGAATATGAACCAACAAATCGACTTGCCTGCCACCTGGTGCTAAGACTGGCGTTACATCGATGACGTCACTGTTCATGACGTCGATTATGACGCGTCTCAGCCTAAGAATATTCTTAGATGCCGATCCTTTATTTACAAGACAAATCTACAAGAAAGGTGTCAAAAGTGACCCCAGAAATTACCACCCAGTCAGTCTGACTTCCGTTTTGTGCAAGATTCTAGAGTCGCTGGTCAAGGATAGCCTGCTCCAGCACTTGGACTCTCAGGATATATTGTCACCTCACCAGCATGGCTTTCGCCCAAAGCGGTCGTGCGAGTCCCAGCTCTTGGAGGTTCTAAACGAATGGACCTTGCTTCTCGAACACAACAACCCTGTGGACTCGGTTTACCTCGACCTACGCAAAGCGTTTGATTCCGTTCCGCACCGGCGTGTTATCATGAAACTCGAGGTTTATGGCATCAGAGGCAAGGTACTTCGCTGGATCTCTGCGTTTTTGTCAAATCGCTACCAGCGTGTTATCGTCCAGTCGGCGCTCTCAGATTGGGTCAGGGTCACCAGCGGAGTTCCTCAGGGCTCTGTCCTTGGCCCGCTGCTCTTCCTGATATACATTAATGACTTGCCAGACTGCGTTACTTCAGGAATAAAAATGTTCGCTGACGACACCATACTATACGCCAGTTTAAAACGAGACTCTTCAGCCACTTCCCTCCAAGAAGACATTCACAGTGCCTTTGAATGGTCATCTAAATGGCAGATGCCTTTTAATGACAATAAGTGTGTCGTGATGCACATCGGCAACTCCAATCAGGGACGTAATTTCATGATGAACTCAGCTATTCTCCACACAACTCAAGTCGAGAAAGACCTTGGAGTACTGATCGATACCGAATTAAAATTTAGACAGCAGGATTCAGCTGCTGTCGGAAAGGCTACCAGAGTCCTAGCAGTCCTAAAAAGGTCATTTGCCATCCTGGACACATGCACCCTTCCGCTGCTCTACAAATCCCTTGTCCGGCCACTTCTCGAATACGGAAACTTTGTGTGGGGACCCTTTAATAGGGCAGACCAAATCCTCCTGGAAAAGGTTCAAAGACGCGCTACCCGCCTGATTAGCTCCCTCAGAGGTGTTCCGTATATTGATAGGCTTCGCTCTTTAAGGCTCCCTTCACTGTACTATCGGAGGCGTCGTGGCGACATGATTCGTGTGTTCCAGCTGCTCCACGGTCTCATTGAACAGGACTACGCTCAGTTCTTCCAGACTTGATGTGCACTCTCGAACTCGGGGCCATCCGTGGAAGTTGGCTAAGCCAGAAGCGGTCACCAGAGCCCGACGGAACTTCTTTGGTGTTCGAGTGGTCAATCACTGGAACTCGCTACCGAGCTCAGTGGTGTCAGCTCCCACTGTCGACCTTTTCAAAGCTCGCCTCGACTTCCACTGGAATGCCTTCACATACCAAGTTCCTGAACTAGACTTTTCAGGAGTACCCCCTTTCCCCCATGGCCCATAAAGTTTTCTTGTGGGCAAAACTCAGTTTACTTTCCCTGAGTAAGACTTAGTTGAGCTACCTCTATATTTGAGCTCGTCGGGGATTCGGAACCAGCGGGCCGGAGTGGCCCTCATTATCCGAATTTGTTAGGTTAGGTTAGGTTCTTTCAGATCTTAATCCAATAGTAAAAACATGCTGAAATGGGTTTATTTGCAACGAAGCATGTCTGGTTTTACCTTACCACCCTGACCTTACCTTACCTTACCTTATTGGAATGGGAACCTTGTAAGGCTCAAGGGCCTGATGTGGGTTCTAACTCGACGAGCTCAGGGTTTATACAAGTTTACACTTCAGTCCAAAAATGGAGTATTTTTTATAAATTTTGTTCAAGTTGTTCCTGGTAAGGCTGCTGGAGTCGGAGTCTCACTAAAGTCATCAAGGGACTTGTCACGGAGACCCCGACCCCACCACCCGAACGAGCAACCAGAGGTGCACTAAGTATCCTGGCTGCCACAAACTCAATGCGACGTATGCCTCCTCTGTCACACAGAGCTGGAAATAATAATTGTATACTTGAATACTATTTCCAATATGCTGAATGTCCTCTACCTGTCCCTTACTTTTTGCAGCAGACAAGGTTCTAGCACCAAACCATTGCACCATGAAAGTAGTAAGTTTTCATTTATAGATCATGTTTTTGTTTTTGGAAGGAAAATTTCCAATTATGGGTCATTTTTCCAGTATTGGGGTCATAACTATTATTGGCAACTCTGACTGCAGTTTCCCCCAATGACATGCATTTCCTTTTTTGAAGAAGTTTCCATTTTTGAAAGGAGTGTTTCCAATTATGTTACTTTTCCACATGATTACATGTAGCAATTATCATGAAAATAGTCATTATTTGGAACATACCTATTAATGGGAGCATACATGTACACACAGTTGGGAACCCTAACCGCAGCTTCCCCCCCCACTAGACTTCTATCTCACATATCAACAAAAGGGAAAAAATGTCAATGTCAACATAGTATTTGAATCTACCTAAAATGTGTTGGTAAAGTTGACCTTAGGTAGCATTTTTATAAACACATCAAATGCTTAAAATTTCCATCCCACTCACGATCATTACCTGCCTGGTCATTCCTTTTTGCAGTAAAAACTCTGGAGGCAACTAGCCTGCATAGATGTAAAATTATGTCTATTGCCCTAATAGGTACAGAGGTATTGGAATTCACATACCAAAGAAAGATCCAGTGTAGTCAAAATCCTGCTTTAACTCCATGCAGTTCAGGTCCTGTGAGTTGCTTACCACCACTGGTAGTAAGCAACACACCCCCAACCAGCGTTTTTCGAAGTCTATTTGTTTCTGAGATTTGCTGTGATTTTCTGAGATAAGAAGGGGGTCTACTCGGCCCCCTCCAGTGCACGTTAGTTCCAGGCCCATCTCCAGTGTGGGTGTTAACACTTTGTGGAGGACTGCATTAGCACACATTTGCTATCTGTACAATATTGATATGATAATTTGATCATGAAAACTCACCTGAATCACTGTTGTTGCCAGTCTGTTGCTAGCGCCAACTCTCCAACTTCCTCCAGCTCCAAATCTATCTAACCAATCTAGGGCACAAATAAACTAAGGCACAAGCGGGCTAAGGAATGAAAAACCAAGCTTGATATGGGAAAGTGCATCAGTCTTACAATAGCCTACATTCATCTTAGATTAGCCATGGGCAGCAATATTTGTTCTAGCTAGTTTTAGCCTGCACTTATCTTAAATATACCTAATGAATATGCCCTCAAAATAAGTGGCTTCCCGCCTGTTTAAATTTTTGGCAGGCTCTACATCACATAAACATTTCTAACTTGTCTTGTCGCTGTTGCGCAGTTTTAGTAGAATTGCTGCCCAGCTATGTTTATTTTCTCACTCACTTAGTACTTTTATTAGTAGCTTTTAGGCGTACTTAATACTAAATTGGAAGAAATAGGGGCCAATAAATCGAAGACACTCAAACTGTAAATATGATTTAACCTGAAAAAATGGACAGAGAAGTACTTAATAAAGTACCTGCATTATCGTTAATGCCTTAAATATGCCCACAATCGTGTATTTCTTGAAAAAAATTGACTGTCACATTTCCGGTATCTAGGCGACAACTTTCTGCAAACTACTAACAATCAGCCCCATTGGGCTGCATGTTAAAATCTGGCAACTGTGACAGCGGTTTGCGGGTTTTCTGCAGCGGGGGTCCCTCATTTTAGTAGAAACTGAACACAGTACCAATATTGTATTACTAATGGTACGCTGTGCAATTGAAGAACAGAGCTGCTAAGTTAAAATATTACCTACACGCTTCATTCTCTATTTCGAAAATATGGGGTTTGATCTTGAGCCATACAGTCAGGATCGCTATTTTGTCACAATTATGCACCTCAATTTTCGTAGATGTGTCACAAACTCCGGTAGCCGAGTTGGCAAGTTTCTGCACCTCTGCGAGCAACTCCCTCAATGGAGGGTTAATTTAGAAGCCAAAGTTTAACGTCCCACAAAGCACAGGGACGGCCGCCCCGCTCAGGTCACCCACTCACCAGTCAGTTGCCAGCCGACCTGTACGTCGGGTAAACTATTGAGCGCCGGAGCGTCTCAGGGGAACCGATCCCAAGCCTGGACATGCACTGCCACTGCATGCTTCTGAGCAGCGGGCCGGAGCCCAACGCTCTACCAACTGAGCTACCGGGGCGGCAACTGAGCTACCGGGGTGGCATTGTATGTATACGCCCATCAATGTCTGTCCAGGTTGTTTTTGAACTCATTTGTGCTCCTCGAACTCACTACCCACTCTGGGAGAGAGTTCCAGTCGTTGACCGCTCGAATACCAAGGTGGTTACGTCTCTCTCTTGCAGGGGCGGATCCAAGGGGGGCCGCGGGGCCGCGGCCCCCCCTCTCTGGTAAGGCGCCCCCTCGACACTATGGCACCCCCGGGGCCCGCCTCCATTGCTCCACGTTTGCATGCCTAACGGAAATACTGGTGCCCCGTGGTAATGATGCTGCATACAAATACATCTTGACAACCAGTCCTGTATCACTGGCGCCCCCCCATGATGCATCATTGATGTCTTTGTTTCACTCCATCAACGCCCCAAGCCACATCGTGGGCTCTTCCATCTCTTGACATCCCGCTATGTACTACCGGCGCCCCACTCTTCACTACGGGCGCCCCCATCTTCTTAAAATCCGCTCTATACTACTGGCGCCTCCATGGTGCAGCATTGATATCTCGTTCTTGCTCCAACGGTGCCCCCACGCGTCACTGTGAGCGCCCCATCTGTTGAAACCCTGCATGTACCACTGACACTCCCATGGGCATCATTGGTGTCTTCTTTGCACTCCACTGGGGCCCCCACGCTTCACTGTGGGCGCCCCCTGCTTGTTAGACCCGCTCTTTACCTCTGGCTCCCCCATGGTGCATAATTGGTGCGTTCTCAAACGGCGCCCCCATGGCCCACTGAGGGGGTTTTCACCTTTCAACAGCCCATTCTATACCACTGGTTCCCCCTCTTATGATCCAACATTGTTGTCTACTTTTAGCTTTATGGGCGCCCTCCCCCGTCTTTTCACCACCTTTCCACCATCTTTTGACACATCGGTCTGTATCACTGGCGCCCCCATGATAAATTATTGGTGCCTGTTCTTTGCCCCACCGGCGCCTTCATCTCCCGCCCTGGGCTCATCGGGAGCGTCCCCACATTTCAACAAACCGCTCTGTCTGGCGGCCCCCATGGTACACATTGGTGTTTTTCTTTCGCTCCATTGTTGCTCTCACACTTCTCTATAGGCGCCCACATATTTCTGCTGAGTGCTTGATGCATCATTGGTATCTTACTTTTTCTCCAACGGCGCCCAACCAGCCCCCCGCCACACGGCACTAGGGGCGCCCCCAACATTTGACAGCACGCACTGTGCCTCCAGCGCCTCCATGGTGCACGATAGGTGCCTATCGTTTGCTCCATTTACGCACCAACATATCACTGTTTTCGACACCCTCTTTTTGCGGTTGGACGCCCAACTTTCACGATTGGCGGTCCTTTTCAGCTCTAGAGCGCCCCACTGCAACATGGACCGCCCGTGTCTGCCTTTGGCCGCCCTCTTCCACATGAGGGGCATTCCAGGACAAAACGACCAAAAATATTTCAATTTGACACCACCATCTCTAAAAAATATGAAACTATGTCTCTGGGGTATTTTTGGGCCAGGAACACGCCTGTGAGAATCTTAGCCCCTCCAACCAACGGTGACCGAGTTATAGTCCGAGGCATTTTCGGGAGGTCACCTTATAAACTCATCTTTGATGCTTCATAACTCAAAAACGCATAGCCTGATTAACAAGTTTTGAATATCATTGAACTCGTCTTGAACTATGCACTATTTTGGAAAAAGAAAATTTTGAAATGTTAAACATTTTGATTTTTAATTCCTTTGACCTTTTCTTTTTCTACCTAGCTTGACCTTTTCGCAGTTGAAATTGACCTTTTAGACACCTCAAAATTTTTTTGCTTCCTAGGTTATATTCCGATAAAAAATGCGTTCCTGCTATAAATTACAAATTTTTAGCACCTAAGGTAGGTATGCAGACGGTTTTTGACCACTGCGGTAGTACAGAATATGTTTAACACCGCAAAAAAGCGATTGCTTTTGTAATCGGTTGTTTGCAATGATGCTGCATTGTCTTTACGAAATTTTAATCGTGCAAGTGTCAGAGTTTATGAGAATTAACACGCGCCCACACGAGGGGGCGAGCAACCGGCCTCCTCAGGTTTCCACAGGTAGTAAAAAAACACCTTTGCGTAGCGCCATCGTACTTCATCTACCTCTAATTCGACATTTTTGCAACTTCTGGCAAAATAATTTAGGTCAACCGGCAGGTGGTAGGTACCGCAAATACCGTAGGTCAGCTGGCAACTGACTGGTGAGAGGGTGACCTGAGGTAGACGGCCGTCCTTATGCTTTGTGGGACGTTCAACTTTGGTTCCTTTATTAACCCTTCATCATGGGAGTTGCTCGTTTGTGTGGTGGGGTTGAGGTCTCCGTGAAAAGTCCTTTGATGACTCTAGTGAGACTCCGACTCCTAAAACTGAACGGGCAACAACTTGGACGAGGTTTATAAAAAGATAGAATAATATAAAAACAGCAGTCATTAAAAGTGATAGAAACGATACATTGTTCCGAGGGAGACGAGCGCAAAGGAACTTATTAGTAATGGGCCTTGCAGCCTTAAACGAGAATATACAAAGATGTTGCGAAATTATCAATAGTTCAAACAATTATAACTTATCCTATAAGCACCACTAACTCACACAATTACATCGTTCCCGGAGATGGAATAATAAAAAATAGAAAGCAAATCGATACAATGTGCCCCAGTGCAGCAAAGCATACGTTCGAGAGGATTCATACAATGTAAAAAAAGTATCTGAAAGGCTTTCATTCCCAGGAAGTAATTTTAATCTGCTCATACATGCGAAAAACTGTTGTCCTGAAATCATAACGCATTCAACTGGGTCACTTGAACAGGTTGCCTCACATCATATTTTTAAAAGTTAATCATTTCATAGCCGAAACGATCCCAGTTCAAATGTGGCCGTCAGATCACTCATTACTCAAGCCAAATAATTCATACCTGTATGTTTAATATTAACTTTGCATTGGACATTCACCATGACTAAATTTGCGACCATTCACGCAGCACCCATAAAAGAAAGTCTACTTCCACAGCACGACACAGTTTAGTTCAAACATAGGTATACGAAACCCGAACCTCTCTTGTTTTGTTTGCAGAGCTTTCATGAACAGTGATGGATATCTTATTTACCGCTGGTATTCTATGAGACTTTTGGTCGTTTTTCCATAATCACATTGGCGAACAGACTTTGGAGCTGTCATTGGCTATGCTTGATTGTGGAATGTACAAGAACTTAATAGCAGTGAAAAATGTATGCGTAAGAAAAGCATTACAGGAACACAGTGGAAACCTAAATTTTTTGGCACAATAGCTGACAGAGCAGAGCCGTAGAAAAAATGTTCAACACCATTGGAATGCTCTTGTCGAGTCCGATTGGATTATATATCTTATAATTTTGTCTAGTCAAATTTCAAAATTAACCTGCTTTGACCTAGAGCCGGGCTTAGGTCTTTATGGTAAAACATATTAATCAACCTGCAGTGGCAAGTCAGACACAACTTAAAAATAAAACCTACATCGCAATTCTCGACAATTCTCAATTCTTGCAAGTTATCAAAATTTACTAATTGTCCCATGCATTTCTAATGGAAAGATTGTGACCATGACCTCGTCCCAGATGATCGATATAGAAATCCTGCTTCGAAAAATTAGCTTCCTCGGTGACCCAACTATGTGATGTGAATCTAAGCACAATAGGTTCAACTTTATCTTAGTGATGCACCTCCAAAGTTTTTTTCGAGGTTAGGTCTCTTGACCTGGGTTGGCGGGCTGACCTGGTATGACCCAGGCCTAAAATTTTGCTAGAAGCTTCAAAAATGTCGAGTTAGAGGTATATGAAGCATGATGGCGCTGCGCGAAGGTGTTTTTTTTACTACCTGTGGAAACCTGAGGAGGCTGGTTGCCCGCCCCCTCGTGTGGGTGCGTGTAATCCTCATAAACTCTGACACTTGCACGATGAAAATTGCGTAATGACAATGCAGTATCATTGCAAGCAACCGATTACAAAAGCAACCCCTTTGTTTGCGGTCTTAAACGTAAGGCTGTACTACCGCAGTGGTCAAAAACAAAAAAATTCTGCATACATACCTTAGGTGCTAAAATTTGATAATCAGGCAATGTGTTTTTGAGTTATGAAGCATCAAAGCTGAGTCTACAAGGTGACCCCCAAAAATGCCTCGGGCTATAACTCGGTCACCCTTGGTCGGAGGGGGCTAAGATTCTCACAGGCGTGTTCCTGGCCCAAAAATACCCTGGAGACAAAGTTTCAGATATTTCCTAGACATGACCCCATATTTCACGATTGGTCACCCTTTTCAGCCCTTGGTGGAACTCTGCAACGTGGACCACCCTCATTTACCTCCAGGCGCTCTTAACTTTGTGGTTGGGCACCCTGTTTTCATAATTGATCCGCTTTTCAGCCCTTGGGTGCCCCACTGAAACATGAACTGCCCTCATCCACTTTTAGCCGCTCTCTTCTGCATGATTGTGCGCACCTTCTCCACTGTTGGCCGCTCTTGTGCAGCCTTAAAGCACCCCACTTCAACGGGGACTGCCCTCATTCACCTCTGGCCGCCTTCCGCTTTGTGGTTCGGAGCCCCTAAATCATGCTTGACCGTCCCTTTTAGCTATAAAGCGGCCCACCATAAAATTGAGCACTCTCATCTACTTTTGACTGCCCTCTAGTGCATGATTGCGCGCCCATTTTCCACCATTGTCTGCTCTTTCTTAGCCTTGGGGCACCCCACTTTTACGTATACCGCCTTCAACTTCGCTTGTCCTCTTCTTTGTATTCGGGTACCCCAATTTCACGATTGACCGCTCTTTTTCAGCCTTAGGGCATCCCACTGCGACATGGCCAGCTCTCAGCTCTGAGTGGTAAAAATTGCCCCGAGTTCTTTTAGTGTTTGTTTTGGGTATCCATCGGTGTCATTTTGCTCCATTACCAAGCAGGATCCCCCAGGGCGCGTTCATGCCCATCCGATGTGTGGTCGTGTGCCCGTCCGATATGTGGTTGTGTTGTCTATTGCGACGAGAACATGTTACAATGCAATATAGCGAACTGGTAAAAATAATGTTTCTTGTGAAGCAAATTTTGAGCACGTAGACAAATAACCCTTGAATTTGTAAAAAAAAACATTTCGGATCTACTGATAACCCTGTAAGCTGTTGACTTCGATCATTTACTTATTTTCCGAGGTGTTTTTTTCTGGCAGTGCCACTATTGAAAGGCTGTGTCCAGACCAAGGCCCTTAACGTAAAAGGCACGGTCATCCGACGATTCGGCCGGATCATGACGTAAGCATGTGACGTCATAATTTATCACATGCCGAGCCTCTTCATTGACTTAAACCTACGCAGGCGAATAAAATGTATATTTCACAAAATCTTCATACATAAGATAATTTTATCACCTATTGGACTTGTTCTGCTTAGCAAAATGTTGGCAATGATTTTATCATCACCTAGTCCAAGGACTGGCTCGTCCATAAGACCGACAACTCTTGGTCTTAACCACCCCCCACCGTGTGGGGCATATAAGTACCGAGGTACAAACTGAGTTTGACCGGTCACCACGATCCTGACCGAGTTGAATGCGATAGTAAGCCAGTTCAGTGAGTGAAGTTATGTAATTTGGCTGCATTGCAACGATCATAATGGGAAAAAGTTAGATTGTGTCCCAAGGCATTTTCATTAACACCCACCCGGGAGGGCCTGCGAGCCATCTTCGCCAGGGTGGGTTGGGGGTTTCAAACACCCCCTCAAACTCAGCTCCTATGCGGGATAGCAAAAAAAAAAAACGCGAACGCTAGTGGATAGCCCATCAAAATTCATGAAGAAACTACATCAGCCACTTTTTGGCTGAGACCAATATTGAGGTCATGACAGGTCAAAGAAGTTGCATTTTAGAGTACAGTTTTTGCAGGTTTTGGACTCTAGCGTCTGACAGAGTTGAGCAGGATCATTTTAAGGCACTATTCTCTTTCTCTCGTCATGGAAAATCGAATGATGTATGATATTACTGTGCTAGGTCAAAACACAAAAATGACCTGACCCGATTTCATGGAATGGCAAAAAATCTGGGTATTTACATATAATAAGCATCTAATATTTCATAAGAGGCATCAGCTACGAAGTGAGAGGTGGATAGGATAAATTAATAATTGGTGATCTTACCTGAAGTATTTTGTGTGCCAATTTCGGGTATGATTACTAGTATCATTTCTCTTACTTCATGAAATTCAAGTAAGAGAAATGATACGTCCTTGATATCTTGATTTTACACAAAGTACTTATTTTTTCTAATTTTACTTCTGCGTCAAGTAGCACGCAGTGCCTGTCTCTATGCTGCGCCGCAGTGTCTCGCCTGCAGTGATGCTGCACCGCCAGGCACGCACGTCGTTGGCTGACGTTTCGCGGCGGATTTTTGTGGCTGCAATTTTAGCAGGGAGAAATGCTCCGCGGCCATGGGCGTCGGAAGTGAGTGGTGTCGTGGGGACTCGACATGTGGTTTTGGTTTTCTCCCTGTTATCTGCGTGCGCTTAGGCAAATGTTTAGAAGCCTAGTGCAAGTGAAGCGCATCGGTACTATTTACTAATGCCGTTGTGACGCCCCGATGTGTGTATCCCATGCTGTTTTGTAGGTACCCACCCTATCTTGATCAACACTTTTTCCACCTCAGAAAATGCCAAACCAAGCGACTGTCTTTTAAAATATCCGCCCAGTTGACATGGGCGGATGGCGGCACTTAACCCACTCCCCACCGGGGGGCCAGCGCCACCTTCGCCCCACCGGGGGCATCGATGGCCCCCTCTAACTCCGAAAATATGGGCGTTAGCGCAAATCTGCAAAGTGCAATAGAAAGCTCGCGTGAATTCAGTAAGTAATTATTTCGCATGTTTTAGTGCTCAGGTCAATGGTTTGACCTCCAAAGGTCAAATTGGGTCAAGATCGGCTATTTTCACTCAAATATGCAATGCTTAAGCAAACTGGGCATAACTCTTATGCCATTAGAGCTATTGAGGTCTGGTAAAGTACATTTGATAGGAAATTGTCAGTCCTTTTTCCGCTATGTGAAACGTAAAGACCTCCCGCCAGTGGTTTGACCTCCAGAGGTCAACTCGTGACCTAAGATGACCTGAGGTCACGAAAGGTCAGAAAGTAACCTTGCCGTATATCAAATGAAAGCCAATGACGAGACAAACACGATGGTGTTTGTTTCAGCGCTCTAGCTTATACAGGTCAAAAGTTATTGTCAAAATACTGTTGTTGACCCCTGGTGACCTTGGATGACCTTGGAGAGGTCAAAAGGCAAATATGGCCCCTGAAATCCGTGAAAGGGTGTCCAAGAACGCTTTTCTGATCAAGCTGAGCATTTTCAATCGCTTTTGTGACTTATAGATCATAAGACAGCTTTTCCCCATGCTTTTTCAATGGGAGAGGTCACCTCGTGACCTGACCTCAGGGCACGAAATCGAAAAATCCCGGATATACACCTTGTAGACCCCGGTGGGGCCATAAAGTGTAGGAAGTTTCAAATCGATCGACTTTGAAATGTAGCTCTTACAGAGCTCTAAAGTTGAAGTGAGGTGACCTTGGTTGACCTCGTCTGATGACCTGACCTTGGGTGACCCGGGGTAAAATATTTCAGGAATGGTGGTAAAATGATGCAGTGAGAGGTAGAGCGCTCAACCGCGGTGCTGCGCCTCTTCGTTTTTCTGCTATCCCGGAAAAACCTTAGGGGGGCCATTGATGGCCCCGGTGGGGCGAGGGTTAATGAGAATGTGACACCTTGGTAGAATCCAGGAATTCAGTGTAATAAGGAGTATTTTAGCCGAAAATGAAAACGTCCATGATTTCCCTTAAAATGTACAATGAGCTCTATATTTTTATTTTTAAAATGCTCCCCTAGGGTGAAAAATAAACCTCCTCCTGTGGATGACGCCATGATCTGGCAATTCCTGCCATATTAACCTTCGCCCGGGTGGGGGTCTTTTTAGACCCCCTCGGGTTTTTCCGAAGTGACCAAAAAACGGCGGCGCGCAGCGCCACCAAACTTAGTCTAGCTGTTCCTTCATCACTTTTACATCTTTCCTGAAAATTTCAGATCAGGTCAGATCACCAGGTCAGGTGAAGTGACTTCACCTAAAAAATGCTTAGGACTGCATAACTAAAAGGAGGATTAATCGATCAAGTTTAAACTTATACCACATAATGGGCCCACCAGGAGCTACAACATATGTTCCGGGATTTTTTATATTGGTGACCTAAGGTGATGTGCAGAGCATGACCTCCCAGTTGTAAATACATGGGGAAAATCACGAAATGAGCTTTTCTCAATAAGTATGGATGGAATCAGCTTGAAACATCGGTTACGACTTGCTCTTAGCCCTATTCTGAAGTTGATACCAAAAAGTTTGACTTGTGACCTTTGACAGGTCGCCTTAGGTCAAATAAGCATTTTTGGTGTTTTACTCTATAAATTTTGAATAAACAAAGATCGAACTTTTATTTTGTCACCAAAGTATTTATTTATTTTTTAAGTATTAACTTTTATTTTGCCGCCCCGGTAGCTCAGTTGGTAGAGCGTTGGGCTCCGGCCCGCTGCTCAGAAACATGCAGTGGCAGTGCATGTCCAGGCTTGGGATCGGTTCCCCTGAGACGCTCCGGCGCTCAATAGTTTACCCGACGTACAGGTCGGCTGGCAACTGACTGGTGAGAGGGTGACCTGAGCGGGGCGGCCGTCCCTGTGCTTTGTGGGACGTTAAACTTTGGCTTCTAAATTAACCCTCCATTGAGGGAGTTGCTCGTTCGGGTGGTGGGGTCGGGGTCTCCGTAACAAGTCCCTTGATGACTTTAGTGAGACTCCGACTCCAGCAGCCCTACCAGGAACAACTTGAACAAAATTTATTAAAAAAAGTGTTTGTATAGTCACTGCCGGTCAAATTGTATAAATCATGACTATACCAGGTCAAGTTGGGTCAGACTGTTGACCTATGATATTGGACTGTATTTGTGTGGATAAAGGTGATAATACCTTCATATTCTCAAAATCAAAGTAGCCTAGGTCCCTTTTTAGGTTCATCTTACAATCTTGGATCTGTGACTTCTTAGAGGTTATCTGGAGCTACTTAAGCAGTTTTCAGACTTAGTTCAATAACATGCAATGCATGCAATGATGATACAGCTTTTATGTTTATACCATTGCGTTTGGATTGATATTCCAAGTCGATTGATATGAATATGAACTATGCTAGTTCAAAAAGTGATCTTGACCTGACCTGCGTTCAGGTCATTTGTGTTTGGATCTAGTATGGTCACATTATACAATTATCCGATTCGCCGTGACGAGAGACAGCGAATAGTGCCTACAAAATGATTCTAACTCAACGCTGTCAGACGCTAGAGCCCAAAAACTGCTAAAAATGCCAACTTATTTTTTTATAAATTTTGTTCAAGTTGTTCCTGGTAAGGCTGCTGGAGTCGGAGTCTCACTAAAGTCACCAAGGGACTTGTCACGGAGACCCCGACCCCACCACCCGAACAAGCAACTCCCTCAATGGAGGGTTAATTTAGAAGCCAAAGTTTAACGTCCCACAAAGCACAGAGACGGCCGCCCCGCTCAGGTCACCCTCTCACCAGTCAGTTGCCAGCCGACCTGCACATCGGGTAAACGTTTGAGCGCCGGAGCGTCTCAGGGGAACCGATCCCAAGCCTGGTTATGCACTGCCACTGCATGCTTCTGAGCAGCGGGCCGGAGCCCAACGCTCTACCAACTAAGCTACCGGGGCGGCATTTTACCTGGCATGACCTCAATATTGACCTGAGCCAAAAAGTGACCGATATAGTTTCCTCATGAATTTGTATGAACTATCCACCAGCTTTCGCGTTTCTCGCTATCCCGCACAGGGGCCGAGTTCGAGAGGGGGTGTTTACGCCCCGCCAGGGCGAAGGTAGCTCAGAGGCCCACGGGGCGCTGGTCAACTGATTCAGTTCGCAAAAACAATACTTTAAATGGGTATAGAACATAAAATTGGGCGCCCCCAGCCAGACTAAAAATGGCGCCCCCTGGTCATGCAAGTGGCGCCCCCCAGTGCTGCGGCCCCCCTAGCGAAAATTCCTGGATCCGCCCCTGCTCTCTTGATCGGGCTTCAGGCTTGACTATCTTTTGGAGTGAGCTCTGGTCGGTAGATTCTCCACCAGCCTGAAGAGGAGATTCTTTTCAGATCTACCTTTCCGGACATGAGGTTAAAAACCCAACATGTCACCTCTTCTCCGTCGATAAAGGAGAGAAGGCAGGCTGAGCGCACAAAGTCTGTCCTTGTATGGGAGATGACTGATGGAGGAGACCAGTTTAGTGGCTCGCCGCTGAACTCTCTCGATGGACTGTTGGTTTTGATGAGATGTCATTGAGATGTCCTTTTTGTCGACCCGTACGGAATTACAGATACCTAGACAGTAGGTTGGCAGTATTTTGAGCACTTGTTTTGAAGGGAAGTGCAGGAAATTTTCTCTGGGTAGATTTGGAGGTTACCAATTTTGATGTGCTCCTGGCTGTGGATATAATCTGATCATTGTCATTGCAGTAGTATGCATTTCCTTTTCACCTCACCTTCTGGCTTCTGCACTAATCCAGTCTGCAAAGTATGGCAGCAGGCGAGATGAGTCACACTAGCCATCTAAACTTCTCGCACCGCCAGCCACCATCAATGTGCACCAATCTGCCATGTATTAGGGAGAAAAATGCACTCATTCCTACCCACAGGATGGAATGCTACCTCTCTTGTTAGTTAGATAGTTGAGGACTTTTTATAAGGCCCCATCTTATGTTTTTATAACCATTTAGCCATTATTTGTTTGATTTTCAGTGCCACCTTCCCCGCACCAGTCTCACAAATCCGCACCAGGGTGATAAAATTTGCACCACTCGCTCCTGTCTTCAATGGCACTCACACTGACAAAATATCGTCGAAAATGTCATACTTTACACGCTGGGTACTAATGAGGGGTTGGCCATGTTGGCATAGGATTTTTTTCCAGTGCCTCGTCAGAAAAAGATGTGAGAAGCTCTTTTGTTGTTGTTGTTCTTACCTTACCTTACCTTCCTTACCTAAGGATGCCAGAATTTTGGAGGCTCAAAGGCCTGCTGGTTCCATTCTCTGGCAAGCTCGATTTCAATAGAAGTCTTCGCTTGATCTTACTCAGGCAGGCTTCTTGTGCTCCTTTTTCTTTTTGCATCAGATTGATGTTAGTGACCAGTGTGCAAAGTATGGCATTTTCGATGAGATCTCGTTGGTGTGAGTGCCCTTGGAGACAGGAGTGAGTGGTGCGAATTTTACCAACCCGGGCCCCGTTTCATAAAAGTTGTAGAAATGCGGCGTGTTTTACACCACATTGTTGTTTTTTTGCTATCCCGGAAAAACCTTAGGCGGGGCCATCGATGGCCTCCCCCGGTGGGGCGAGGGTTAACACCCGCACTGGAGGGGGTCTGGCACTAACGCGCACTGGAGGGGGGCCTGGTAGGCCCCCCTAAGATCTCAGAAACTAAGAGGGTTAGAAAAACGCCACTTGGTAGGTGGGTGGGGGCTATGGTGATCTACATGATGACCAATTTTCATTGACCTAGGTCAATATCTTCAAGGTCAAACGAGGTCGTAAAGGTCAAATATTGGCCATGCTGGGATCGATTGGTAAATGCTGTGAGTATGCAGGAAAATGGCGGGAATAAGCTAAAGGCGGACAAGGTTCATAGAGAAGAGGTCTCAAAGAGGTTTGCCCACAACTTTTGGGTCAAGGTCATTCAAGGTCATTGACCTTTAAGGTCACCATATGGTATACTACTTATTATTTACACTTTGACTAACACTCTAGCCACTGTTTGGCGGGAAATGAGGATTGACCTTTCCAAATGACCTTTGACCTTGACCTTTGACCTTGACCTTTGTATTGGGGTACCCTAGCGATGACGTCATAGCATAATATATGTCAGACGGGGTAACGTCATTTGGCCGGACGCACAGTGGTCAGTGACCTTGAAAGTGCAGATATGACCTTGACCTGTGACCTTTGACCTTGACTTTGACTTTCATGTGAAGTGACCTTGACATATAGTCCCGCTTATATGACATTATGACGTCACCACTCGGTCTTCAATGCAAGCTAACTGGTCCGATCGCGCGTTTACGGCGATCTCAAAATGCAGGTCTGACTTTGAAAGCCTATAAGTCAAAAAATTTTCGGCCGATTTTCAAAAAGTCTTCACCAATCGACGCCGCGCTATTAAATTCTGTTAAATGTGGCCAGGTTTCGTTTTTCGGCTACAAGCGGTTCTCCGGCCACCTCGGAAAAACAGGTGGGGGTTCCTCCGAGGCCCCCCTTCCAGTGCGCGTGTTAAGTTTCTAATGCACTTTTACCAGTACTGCGGCGGGAGCTGGATTATCAGCTGACGCAATAAAAATACGACGGATTTGTTTTTGGTCGTACCTCATTTTTTAAAGGGAAATTGTCGCAAAAATTTTTATTGTGGTTTCTTAATATTTGAAAAATCCTGATTCTGGTACTATCAATCATTTCTTTATCTTCAGCTAAACTTTTGGAGGCCACTCAACAATTATTCAAATTTGCTAACAATATCAATAATAGGCTGTAACCTGCTCTTCACCTCTATTCTATCAATCAAAGTTTTAAGTTCTATAAATGATTTCTTGGAGGTAGAAAATGTTTTTATGCTGTATTCGTATTCAATTTATTTTTATCAACCCCCAAAAAAATACAAATATTAGATAAGTTTGTCCAAAACATTCGGCTTGAAAAAACTAATCAGGAAAGTTTTAAAATCGGGCAGGTGTCGCACAGCAGGGATGGTATAGTGGCCTCCATTCCCGACTCTCACACGGGTAATACGGGTTCGAATCTAGGTCGTGAAAGTTTTTACTGTAAAAACAATTTTTCTGATTTTCTTCTTGTTTGTTCATGCGTACTAATGGATGAAGCATAGTCGGATCCATGATTGCCGATCGGGGGGTAACTTCCGGGGAGGGCACCATCCGGACCAGGGGGCGCCACCTTTGATCCTATCAGTGTGCGCCGATTTTCGCATCCTGGGGAGGGGATGGGACGCGACATTTTAGGGTTCACCGAGAGTTGATCAGAGAGGGGAGGGGGGGCACGTGCCCCTTTGCCCTCCTGGATCCTCCTATGGGATGAAGTAAATATTCTAAGGACAATTTCTTCTGGTTATCCCTCCGTCCGGGTAGTTGAGGGAAAGGGAATATTAGCCCCAAATATTTTTCTAATCTGACCGGCGTGCCAAACTGGAACCGGCTTGTCTCCAGCTCCCTGCAATGGTTCTCAATTCGTCAGATTTCCCTCTATTGGAGACTAGTTCCCCTGTTTTCTGACCAGCGGGACACGCTGTTCGCCGTTCGAAAATGTCTTTTGTGTCCTTTGCTGAAGGCCATTCTTGAAGGCTGACCGGTTTTCGTGCAAACCAAGAACCAGAAACCGGCCCAATAAAAAGCAGGGGTGGCTCTTCGAGATTATATGTGTTAATCTCGAGATCAATGTGTCTCGAGATTAATTAATCGTTTAACCCTCGCCCCACCGGGGCCATCGATGGCCCCCCTAAGGTTTTTCCGGGATAGCAGAAAGACGATGAGGCGCAGCACCGTGGTTGAGGGCTCTACCTCTCACTGCATCATTTTCCCACCATCCCTGAAATTTTTACCGCGGGTCACCCAAGGTCAGGTCACCAGACGAGTTCAACCAAGGTCACCTCACTTCAGCTTTAGAGCTCTGTAAGAGCTACATTTCGGAGTCGATCGATTTGAAACTTCCTACACTTTAATACCCCTCCAGGGCCTACAAGGTGTATATCCGGGATTTTTCGATTTCGTGCCCTGAGGTCAGGTCACGAGGTGACCTCTCCCATTGAAAAAGCATGGGAAAAGCTGTCTTATGATCTTAAAGTGACAAAAACGATTGAAAATGCTCAGCTTGATCAGAAAAGCGTTTTTGGACACCCTTTCACGGGTTCCAGGGGCCACATTTGCCCTTTGACATCCCCAAGGTCATCCAAGGTCACCAGGGGTCAAAAACAGTATTTTGACAATAACTTTGACCTGTATAAGCTAGAGCGCTGAAACAAACACCATCGTGTTTGTCTCGTCATTGGCTTTCATTTGATATACGGCAAGGTCACTTTTTACCTTTCGTGACCTCAGGTCATACTAGGTCACGAGGTGACCTCTGGAGGTCAAACTACTGGCGGGAGGCCTTTACGTTTCCATAGCAGAAAAAGTACTGGCAATTTCCTATCAAATGTACTTTCCCACACCTCAATAGCTCTAAGGGCATAAGAGTTATGCCCAGTTTGCTTAAGCATTGCATATTTGAGCGAAAATAGCCGATCTTGACCTAATTTGACCTCTGGAGGTCAAACCATTGACCTGAACACTAAAACATGTGAAGTAATTTCTTACTGAATTCACGTGAGCTTTCTAGTGCACTTTGCAGATTTGCGCTAACGCCCATATTTTCGGAGTTAGAGTGGGGCCATCGATGGCCCCCGGTGGGGCGAAGGTGGCGCCGGACCCCCGGTGGGGCGCGGGTTAACACGCGCATTGACGGGAGGCGGGTACCCGCCCCCGTCTGGTTTTTCGGATAGAACATAAAAACGGCGGCGCTACGCGCCGCCGCACTTGTATCCATACGCGTATATTAACAGTAAAAACGCAGTACATGGTAAAACATACACTCCTAACACTAGGCAAAGAAAACTAGGCAGGGGCGCCGCCACGGAATTTAAGCCATCACACATTTATTAGGTAGGTACTTAACACACTCGGGTTAAAAATAAACTCGGGTTAAAAAACTTGACATGCCCTCTCTCATCATTTTTACAACTTTTGTCAAAATTTTAAGGTTAGGTCATCTCAGGTCAGGTCATCAGTACAGGTCAAGTGACCTGACCTCAAAGTTTAAGTCGGAACAAAGTGAACTCATCCGATTGAAGTGACCTGACAAAATGGTTAAAATATTTCGATGGAGAAGCGTATGGGCTACCCAAAGCCGTTTACCATTTTTCACTACCTACCGTGGTTCTGGAGGTTTTAGGGGGTACCCGCGCCCCCCTGTCAAAGCGAAGGTGGCTCAGAGCCCCGTCAATGCGCGTGTTAATCTGGTAAAACAACGAGATAAAACGTTAATCCGTACGAGATAAAACGTGTTCGAGATTAAATGTGGCGGTCTCCCAGGGTGGACCACCCTGAAAGACCACCTGGGCCTTTCACGGCAGGAGAGTGTGGAGGTGGAGCGCCTGCGCATTGGCCACTCCCTTCTCCTGTGCAGCTACCGAAAGAGGATCGGCCTGAACCCGGAGGCCACGTTACAGGAATGCGACGATGGAGAGGACGAGATCCTCCACCACCTTCTGACCCGGTGCCCTGCGTGCGCTGACCTGCGCTGGGACATATTTGGACGGGACGACCCGCCCATCCGGGAAGCGCTGGCGGACCCACGACGGCTGGCGATGTTCCTGCGGCGGTTGGGGCGCCTGCAGGGCGCCCCCCTCCCATATGGCCGGAACACTCAATCAATCAATCAGATTAAATGTGTCCGTCGACATCTAAATCTTTGATATAATTGTAATTCTTTGGTCTCCGGAGAATATAAAAACACGTAGTCTAGAGAACCGGAGAATAGCTGAATGTGATACGGAAGAATAACTCTTGATATGCGTCAGAACTGGGGAACCAGAGAGCAGCCACCACGATCCTTGGATGAACTAACAAAAGTGTGGAACGCACCACGAACCCAAACCTGATCACTTTTTGTTTCAGGGGGAACGTTTGTTGTGTGTTGCAGGTTGGAGATGGACTGGCCACCTCACTCCTCTGTCCGTGGTGGTAGCTCTTTCTAATTTTTTTCGTATATAGATATACAAGATTTAAGAATACATTGTTTTTTACTTCAAGTAGAGTTAGTTTCTGATCCAGGGCACATCAAGAAAATATACCTCAAAATTATAGCCTGGAACAGTTCGTATTAAATAAAAAGGATTCTATAATTAATCTTAACATTGGTAGTCACAGAGTCTAAACCTAAGAAGACGCATCGCAGCTTTAAGACAAGCAAGCTGTTAGCCTCATGAGTGACATTTGTTTATGAAAATGATAAGCGTTTATTTTTAATACTTCGGAGTTCGGAAACGGTCCTTTCTCATAATAGAACAAACAATTCCAGAAGCACTTCATATAACATCATATCATTACATAAAATAGTATATTAACCGTTATTTTTATTAGATTGTTTATTAGATTATCTACGTTGATAAGATATTTCATGACCAGCCTCCTCGAATCATAGTTCCAAAATGGGGCTAATACACTGATAAATATTCAGGTACATCCCTTCACCAAAATTCTCATAATATAATAGGTGAACACATACATTTTTAGTCAGAGTGCTAGGATAACCTCGAATCGAGTTCCAATATTTGAATATTCCAGTACTGAATTGCATTTTCCAGCATTCGATTTCCAAATCAGATCTAAATTTCAAGCCTTGGTCACACTATGACCAAAAGTTTTCGCTTATTGTATTATGAGGATTCTGACGAGGGGCTGTGCCCGAATATGTGAGCACAGTGTGATCACAGGCTCCATTTTGCGTCAAGAATTCGAGAGGCAAAGCCATGAAACATCTTACCAATTTATAATCATGCTCCTCGGCTACGCAATGCGAAATTCATCTACTTTTAAAAACTAACAGATATCAGTTGATCAATGAGGCTTATATTCAATCTCACAAAAACATGAGAAAATATAACCTACCAGGAAATTACAAGCGAGTGATAACCCTCGGCAGGTGAGAAACGCGTGCAACAATCAGGTCTGCGAGTCCCTAACGAGCAGTCTTCCGAGTGCAACGTGGACTAGAGGATATAACTCAGTACGTCAGTGACGGATCCAGGCCAATGTTTTTGTGGGGGGGGAGGGGAGGACAGGGTCCAAAATCGTGCATACACATTTTTTAAAGGTCGGTGAAAATCGCAGAGTTTGGGAGGAAAGTAAATTTTCCCTGAACCCACCAGTGGGTATGCAGCTCCTAGCTTCCAATCCTTGAAGTGCACTCTAGGAAGGCTGGGAGCGAACCAAATACTGAGTGTACATCAAAAGCATAACATATTTTGCATCTGTCCACAATAAGTGCTACACGGTTTGATAAAATGTTCACCGCAATAGTCTGAGCACAGAGGTGTCACTTATTATTTTCGCCGACTTGCGCACGTACGACCACCAACAAAATCTGACCACTTGATTTTTTACTATAAAGACCCTTTGCATTACTAGTTTTCTTACCTTTAGGCTAAAAAATACTTTTAATGGCATGTTTTACTGAGGTCCTCAGAGGATTTGCCTTAATATACCGCGATAAACACAACTTACGCACATACATGAACGTATACTGCGGGCACACAGGCTGACGACCGAGGTGCACTCAGGCAGGTTCGTGTTCAATGCAAAAAACTGCTGGCTGTGGTACTCTGCCAACTCTGGGATTCCATTGCTCGTCCTCTGCAGCTTGTCTTCCTGTCGAGGGGCAGCACCTGATTATTTCTGTTTTGCGTTCAGCTTGCTGGGGTAGGCTCTTCTTAAATTAGAAGATATTTTCACAGCAGGAACAAATGGGACCAAATAAATGGTACCAATAAAATATCACAAGCCCACAATGAAAGCAAACAAGATATCACTGAATCTTGTTTTAAACATATGCAATATATATATATATATATATATATATATATATATATATATATATATATATATATATATATATATATATATATCTATATATATATATTCAAGAACAAAGACATCCCCAAAGACGATCTATAGTCTAGATCATGGGTTTGTGGAGGGGTCAGGTGGAACCATGCAAATTCATGTTTTTTTTATAAATTACAATACATTATTTCAACACTGGCCCACAATAGGAAACAAATATTCCAAATTTCAGGTCTATGGGAGAATCGGTCTGATTGGGTTCATCCCATTCAAACTAACAAACAAAATGATCATACACAAGCTGGTTCATTGGGACGATAGCTTGATGATACACAGCAGCTACAAAAGACAGGTTTTCTAGTAAACAAATTTTCTCTTTGAAGCGACCCGCCTAATCTTTCATATATTCTTCCAGGAAAACACAAAAAATTGCATCGACCAAGACTGCCCCCTGTCATTCCTACATGACTATCCATACTCTTTGTTCACAATTATATTGTTGTATTGGGTACACTCCTAGTGTTTCAAATCATAATACATCTTATCCTAGTTTTCCTTCAGTTCATTTTTAATATCAATTATAAAAACCATGCAGATGGGCATTTTCAGAGGGCAGATGGATGAATTCATCTGCAGATGGGCATGAATGCAGATGGGCATTTTCCGAGGGCAGATGGATGAATTCATGCTACAGTCACTTTCATGTCTGGAAACAAACAGTAGCACTTGAAATATGAGTAAATGGATCTGATAAGTAGATAGGAGTACACTGACTACTATGTAATGTATGGTACCAAAATAAATGGAAAATCTGTTTAAATCTGTAAAATTAATCAAAAACATTTTCATACTTAAAAGAAGGTAAGCTAAGCAGCAAATGCACTAGCATGCACACATTGTGCAGAGCCAGTATTTGTAACAGGTAGAAATTTGTAATTCAAATTACAAGCTTAATATAGACTTTTACTAGAGTGCACAAATATTGTAAATATAAAGTTAGACCAAAAACAGAGGGAATATGGGCACTTCAAAAATAATATGCTTAAATAATCATTGGGGAATTGCCATCACCAAATGATTTTCACCTATTTTGGTACACAAGTTCACCTGTGGAACAATAAAATGAGGACTTTTTGGCATTGACACTGCTCATAAGCCTTGTTCCGTCTGCCAGCACAGCCTTGTCCGCGAGCCCTCGAGCCTCTCCTCTAGAAAAGAAATACCACAACTGTCTCTAGTATGTGCTATGGCTAATCAGACAAAAATGAACCAGAATACTTATCTACCAATCACAAAAAGTATGCTACCACTGTTGTGCTGTTACTGTTTTTCCAGCAGCACCACAGCAGGTAGCCAGCCTGTAAATCTAAGATTGGTTCTAAGATTGGTTCTCAGGGAGAGGCTATAGCCATGTGACATATACTCAATCCAGTGTGCAAAGTATGGCATTTTCAACGAGATCTCGTCAGGGTGAGTGCCCTAGGAGACAAGAGTGAGTGGTGTGAAGTTCATCAACCTGGTGTGAATTTCCCAGACTGGTGCAAGGAAGGTGACACTGAAAACCAGATAAATAATGGCTGAATGGTTATAAAGACACAGGAGGGGACCTTATAACAAGTATTTAACTAACTAATACAAGAGGTAGCATTGCATTGTGTGGGTAGGAAAGGGTGCATTTTTCTCTATGGTATATAGCAGTTTGGTGTGAATTTTTGGTGTCTGGCAGTGCAATGATTTTAGGTGGCTGGTGTGACTCATCTAGCCTGCTGCCATACTTTGCAGACTGGGACTCAATGCTGCTCGCTGATTGGTGTTGACAGGCGAAACGAGACCACAGCTATAACAGTGGGCCAAAATGAATAGTTATCAATTAAGCATACAATTTGCTTTTTGGCAACTTCATGAACCTAATTAATGCAGAACAGAAACATTAAATGCATTGCCCATACTTGATAGGATTAGTGTTTGACTAACTCACTACACTCACTACATAAAACCTCAATAAGCATTGGTGGCCAACAAAGATGAATGGCGAAAATTCAAATTGTTTCATTAACTTTTCACGCATAGATTTTTTACCTCTTAAGAAAATCTCAATTGACCACATCAAATGCTCAAAATATCCTACGTGCAGATTACCGACGATATGTTGATCCACGAGACCGGAGAGGCGACGATCTCCTCGTCCGAAAAACCACCCAAAGCTTTCTTCATGCCTCAAAGGAGGCTCTTCTGGATCGCGCTACCCGTATCTTTTTATTGTATCATTTTAGCTGCAATGCAATCATGCAATAACGAACAATTATTAATTATAATCTTTAGGGTATTCGGGCCTGACCGCAGCGCTAATTAGTGTTATAGAATTTGTATTTGTACAGACCAGTGAGCCTCACATCTGTCCCATGCAAGATCATGGAATCGTTGATACGAGACCGGCTTCTCCTTCACCTCACTGAACACAATCTGCTCTCCCGTCACCAACACGGATTCCGACCAAAACGCTCCTGTGAGTCGCAACTGTTGGAGGTCTTGGAGGACTGGAGTCAGCTCATCGAGGACCACAAACCAGTGGATGTAGTCTATTTGGATTTTTCAAAAGTGTTCGACTCTGTGCCACACGAGAGACTCTTAAAGAAGCTATATGGATACGGGGTGAGGGGACGACTTCTTACATGGATCAGGGCCTTTCTTTCGCATCGACAGCAGAGAGTGGTGATAGGCACAGCTGCGTCCGATTGGCTGAGGGTGTCTAGTGGAGTCCCCCAGGGGTCAGTTCTGGGTCCAATCCTGTTCTTGATGTACATCAATGACCTGCCCGATGTTGTGGAGTGTTGTATCAAGATCTTTGCGGATGATACCAAGGTGTACACCTCTGTGCAGGACCTTGTATCCAGAGCCTCTCTCCAACGAGACATAAACAGCTTGCTTAAATGGTCTGCGGTCTGGCAGCTCCCTTTCAATCTAGACAAGTGTTCAGTCCTGCACCTTGGCCCTGCCAACGCCCACCACAGTTACTCCATGACGGGGACTCAGATCCGCGAGTCATCTGGGGAAAGAGACCTGGGCATCGAGATTGACGGGGAAGTCAAGTTTCGACAGCAGGCTTGTACAGCAGTTGCCAGAGCAAATAGGGTTCTCGCAGTCATTCGTAGGTCCTTCGCTAATATCGACAGTTTCACGCTCCCCGGCTTTACAAGGCACTTGTGCGCCCACTTCTGGAATATGGCAACAGTGTGTGGGGCCCATTCAACCGAGCCAATCAGAAGCTAGTGGAAAGAGTCCAGAGACGTGCAACCCGCTTGGTGCAGTCCCTTCGTCACTTACCCTACCCAGAGAGACTGCAAGCACTAGATCTTCCATCCCTATACTACCGCAGACGTGAGGGGGGACATGATCAAGCTGTACCAGCTGATGAACGGAAACATCGATCAGGATTTCGCGCAGTTTGTTGCTCTGGACCCCCACACTCGCACTCGAGGTCATTCTAAGAAGTTGGCTAAACCATCAGCTCAAACAAGGACTCGTCGCTGCGCCCTCGGGGTCCGATCTATATCTGATTGGAACTCTCTCCCTGACTCTGTCGTTACAGCACAAACAATTTCCCAATTCAAAAGTGGCCTAGATGAACACTGGGCCCATCTCAGGTACTTTTCTCCTGAGAACGAGTGAGTCTAGCACAATCGAAATTGAGCTCGTGGAGAACGGAGCCCGCAGGCCTTGTGCCTCGAAATTCCGAAAATCCGTAAGGTAAGGTAAGGTAAGGTATTTATATCTTCGCGTTTGCCGCGGTTTTTGAAATGGTGAATATCGATAGTTCATTGGTAGCCATAATGACATCACATTGATGTAAGATAAGCCCACGTGACCAGATCCTATAAGGACTGGGCTTCTGATTGGTTGATGGTATTTCTTTAAAGTCCTATATTTCTCTTTCAAAAGCATTTTGGAAATATATTTTTATGGAATAATTTTTGATGTTATAGGTTTTAGCTACTGAACTGCTTTAAAAGAAATGTTTGACATTTTTTCATATATAAATTGATAGGTATAGCCGGCTCTACGTCACTTTATCGTTACCATAAGGACTCGGTAAAGTCGTCTATAAATGTTGACTTTGAGGCCGATTTTCAGGCATTTTGAGCCTGAATTTGCAAAAATGAGAATATGACTTCTAAAACAACTTTTTGTAACCTTTTGATCTAGCCAATAAAAATTTTTGCGACAATGTCCCTTTAAGTAGTTACTGTCAAGCAAGGCCCTAGAATCCCTCAAGAAGGTCCTAAAAAGGTTATTGTCTTGTTGTGCGAGTGTAGTTCAGTAGAATTTTAGGTGAATTGCGTTTACTTATATCATGAGTGAACTGTGAAAGGTCTGTGAACCTTATGATTTCATGAAACTGGGAAAGGAATAGTGAGTAAACATCTTTGAAGAATAACAAGGTCAAGATGCTGGTACTTAGGTACCTAGGTATACATCATTTTGATTTTCGCCAGAGGCCTCAGTAGAGATACCTACTTGGATTTTATTGGTGACAGATACCTTAAATTGAATTTTTACCCTCCATAGACTCCATATAACACTTTGTCAGTCTCAGCCTATCTAGGGTTCTGTCCTCGCTAGACTGTAAAATAACAGTAACGGCAGAAAGTCAAATTAAAAATCAATGTCAGCTTTCCTGTGTATTTGCATCAATAGCTATCACCATTTTTGGCATATCAAATGGCCGTAGAACTCTACATATCAGCTCAATTTGGCATGTGCAACTTGCACTTTATACCTGTGCAAGGAAAAACTTGCACACACTTCCATTTAAGTTTATTTTACATTCATGACTCTTTTTGTCCTTCACTACAGTATCTAATTTTGCTTCAGATTCAGAATTCCATAAGAAATTATATATTTTTCATGTTTTGCTTCATTGTCTGGTAAATGTTACGCTGCTATATCTTGCGTAGCTTTTCAGGCATGTTTTACATATTCAACATACATGTTGTCTGCTATATGAAACAATATTGACAATATTCTACGATGAATTTCAGTACAGCGTAGTTTAGAGCAGAGTAACTTTGCAAGAAGTTGTATTTTATGCTGCATTTTTGTGAAACAAGATTGTGGTGTATTGTTCACTTTCTACGCTGCATTATGCTACTTCTACGCTATAAGCATAAGTTATGCCTTTTATGAAATGGGGCCCTGGTGTGAATTTGAGACTGGTGCGAGGAAGGTGACACTGAAAACTAAACAAATAATGGCTATACCTTACCTTACCTTACCTAACGTTTTGGATTGTAAAGGCCACTTGACTTGCTGGTTCCGGTCTTCGACGAGCTCTTGGCAAATGGGACTTAACTCAGTCTTACTCAGGACATTAATCTGAGTGGAAAGGAATGTTGACCATTGAGAGCCAATGGATACAGATGATGGACTATACAGGACACTCTGGGATGTCGTACATGTTGGAAGCCCATTGGCGGTCAAGCTTTGCCTTTAACTGGTCCAATATGCTGGCGCTCACCACAGAGAGAGGCAGGGCGCTCCAGTCGTTGATTATACTATATGGTTATAAAGATACAGGAGGGGGCCTTATGAAAAGTCCTCAACTAATTAACTAATAAGAGAGGTAGCATTGCATCTTGTGGGTAGGAATGGGTGCGTTTTTATTTCTGTTATATGGCAGATTGGTGTGAATTTTTTTGTGGCTGGCGGTGCGAGAATTTTAGATGACTGGTGTGACTCATCTGGCCTGCTGCCATACTTTACAGACTTGGTTAGTGATCATTCAGTATTCATTGTTGCAGCCTGGGACACCAGTCACTGCACAGCTTTGTGCTTTTGTATGAAATTTTCTTTTGGATCATGTAGTGTCCAAAAAAAGAAGAAGTCTTGTATGGCTAGGCTGGCATTTGTACTAGGCGAGTCAGTATATAACTAACCTTCCCTGATATCAATGCTACATGGGAGGGAATCAAAGAGCTTGTAGGAGCAATACTTGTCAATTGTTTGCTGATCAATTTACAGATGCATAATTCCACTAAGATATTGCTCATGATGTGGAGCACCTTATGTAATTTGACTTTCCAATCTGGGTCCACTTCCCTTGTAATGTGTCTGGATTGTAGGCTGCCCACAATTTATTGAGGTGTTTTCCTGTACTAGATGGCCATAAAGGGTACACCAGAACAAGGCACATAATTTGTGTTGGAAATTTGCTGTGATTGATCATTTAGGTTGAAGGCTATGCCAGTATCTGGGTTCAGCTAGTGCCCTAGAGATCCACTTTGATTTTCGCTCATATTCTTTGTGATATTCTAGATTGGAAATAGAATATTGCTTAGTGTGAGAGAACATGTCTCCCCTTTTCAAAAGCGTAAATTATAGAGAAATAAAGTTTTGGGTGCTCTAAAGGTACCAATTGTGGCCAAATTGTCCACCTTACACTGAGCTTACCATTGTTCACCTCAGGAGTATGGCATGAACCAGAGATGCTTGTGTATGCTGACCATACAAGATACAAGAGTGCAAATGATTGCCTGGGGATCACCTGTCGTCCCAGACACGGCTCGGGTCACTGGCCACAATAGGTGAGGTGGTGCTCCAGGCAAGGAATATCTCGCTTTGCGGTTGGCGCCCTGACTGGGCAGCCTAAGACACCTTGCTCCCAGCTGTGCCGCATCCCCTATATGGCAGTTGACGCTCGGTGGCCTCTGGTGCCTCTTGCGGGAGGACCATTACCCGCGACTCGTTGTTGACCCCTCACCGGATCACGGCTTCGAGCGGGACCCAACAACTGCAAGAGAGGTCCAGCCTCGATATTAGAGTGCAGTGGTTCTCTCCATAAAATGGTGCAAGTGGATCATTTTTACACGTGAGTCGACCGAACATGTCTCTAAACAGGAAGCAAAGCTCAATTCAAATGATAGACAAGCGACCAGGGGCTATAGAGTGATGAGGAACGGGCCATACCGAAGGAAGATAAGCAAACACTGATTCCAGACAGGGAGTAGCAGCTCTGGTTGGCTTAGGGATCGCTGACAGGTGCCGGAATCAACCACTCTCTCCCCCCCATTGACGCTACAACGGACGCTTTCGATGGTGGGATCTACAGAGGTGCACTGTATCCCTGGCAACCGCACTTAATCCCCGATCAGGGGAGGGGCTGGCAAAGACGACGCTGCTAAGCAGATTGATCCAGGTTTTTGGCCCCACACTGGTAACTCTTATCATACTCGCCGAAGTCAAAGAATACAGCCCGCTCTGGAACCGCCTGAGAAATAAGGATAATCCGAGCGCTCGGTGGGGCGGTCGAAAATTAACGCGTCCGTCACAACCTCTATATTCGGCTTGCTCATTACGCCATGGCATGAGGTCTCATGTCAATCAAGGTCATGCCAGTTCGGTCATCAGATCTGTGCTGACCTCAGGACCCGTAGTTCTGTGGATAACTGGCTTGCTCAGCGTCACATTTTTCCAGCGACTCTTGCGTGGTTGTCATTCAAACACGTGTTTGTGTCTTCATGTACAAGCTTATGCAGGGCCACCTGAGGGTATCAAGGGATGAGTTCTTCCTAGACCCACCAGTAGGCTCCACCTGTGGCCACAGGTTCAAGGTGGGGAAGCCTCGTGCCATCTCAAGAACCAGGAGGAACCACTTAGGAGTTTGCACTGTCTCGGATTGGAACAGCCTTCCAGCATGGGTAGTGGAGTCTCCATCAACTAATTCCTTCAAGAATAACATAGACAAGTATTGGTCAGGGTATATATATATATATAGTGCACCGACTTAGTTTTCCGCTACACAACATGACACGAGCTCGATTAGTGCGGGCAAGACAGGCACGTCCGTGCCTTATAAAGTCCCGATCATCTAAAGTATCCAAGGTAAGGTAAGGTATCAGCTGAAATTTTTCTTTGGTCCGTGGTCGGATTCAGGGGGTGGCAAGAGGGGTTGAATGTTCAAGTCATAGCCCCTGATCCTGTTCTCTGGTCGGCTCCTAAGTAAAGATTTGGAAATACCAAAAGAGCTGTCAAGGTGGTGCATTAGCTGTGCCACCTTCCTGCTGCTTCAGTTTTTATCGCTAATCTTTTGAGGTTGAATCAAGTTTGAGTTTATTGATCATCTCTTGAAACAAATTGTACTAAACATCGCCCTCGTTAGAGTACATATGTCGCCATTTTCGTATTTGAGCTGACCTGTGGTATCGCTCTTTAACTCAGCTGTTATGTATTCAGCATTATTTAGTAATGGGATTATAAGAATTGTAATGCAATTTATTGGGAATAGTTAGTGTGCCTTTCTAATAACAAGAGAATTCAGCTCAAAAAACGATTTTTGGAATGACATTCAACAGGTAGAGGACGCAGATTGTTGAGGCTGGTTCTCAGACAGCGCTTCACGACCCGCTCCTCCCCAGCCCAAGGTTCTCAGACAGCGCTTCACGACCCGCTCCTCTCCAGCCCAAGGTTCTCAGACAGCGCTTCACGACCCGCTCCTCTCCAGCCCAAGGTTCTCAGACAGCGCTTCACGACCCGCTCCTCCCCAGCCCAAGGTTCTCAGACAGCGCTTCACGACCCGCTCCTCCCCAGCCCAAGGTTCTCAGACAGCGCTTCACGACC
The DNA here is from genome assembly GCA_034440635.1 of Lepas anatifera. Taxonomy (NCBI): domain Eukaryota; kingdom Metazoa; phylum Arthropoda; class Thecostraca; family Lepadidae; genus Lepas; species Lepas anatifera. The sequence goes on from JAOTON010001034.1 coordinate 925,093, forward strand.
CGCTCCTCTCCAGCCCAAGGTTCTCAGACAGCGCTTCACGACCCGCTCCTCCCCAGCCCAAGGTTCTCAGACAGCGCTTCCACGACCCGCTCCTCTCCAGCCCAAGGTTCTCAGACAGCGCTTCACGACCCGCTCCTCTCCAGCCCAAGGTTCTCAGACAGCGCTTCACGACCCGCTCCTCTCCAGCCCAAGGTTCTCAGACAGCGCTTCACGACCCGCTCCTCCCCAGCCCAAGTTTTGGCGGAAATATCATTCGCGTGTCACGTGTCGTAAAACATCTCGGAATCGTTGACTTTTTTAGTGATGTATCATCGTCACTCATTATTATCATTGCCACTGAGTATTATCATCGTGTTAAGCGTGGTGTATGGTTTACTAGGGTATGTGTGTGTAGGTGCTTTCTTTTGTTCCATTTAGCTCTGTTTCATTGTTTATAGTGTTGATGTGGTTGTTTGAAGGCATTCTTCGCTGCGTTTGAACCGCAATCAAATACAAGCCTCAGTCTTTCTGAGTCTGGAACTTTGAATCTGAAAAATTTCCGCTTTGCAATTGCCCAGTTTTGATGTCATGTGTGATGTCATTTGTCTGACTATTAACTGTGAGAAATGTTACCACAGATCCAAGACGAATGACATCGAATTACTGCGAGGTTAATCGCCGAATATCGATAAAAAGTTATAATTGTAATGACATTTGCGAAATTTGAAGAGCAGCAAGATGTCGTCGTCCAAAGTGCCCATGTTTATTGCGGGTACACTTTTTGTCATGTTCTCATATGGCATCTATGACTACATGACTGGTTTTGAAGAGAATGCATGCGACATGACGTTCATGTACGAGTACCCTCAGTTTCTGGTAAGTGCATTCAATAATATGTTGTAACTATTTGATTATGGTGCTTCAGTGTTTTTCAGCCAGGGTTGGTAAATACTGAGGGCCAGAGTTGGCAAATGCTCAGTGCTTGTTATATAACGTGACTGTTCTCTGACTTTCTTTAATATTTTTGGGATTTCTGTTACTTTTTTACTCACTTAGCTCTTTTGATAACATTAGAAAGTCTAACCATGGCTTAGTACTTCAACATTCAGGCTCGTATTTCGTGGATATACATTCTCACACCATTCATGGAATACAAGCAGTTACTCAGTCCATTCTATGCAGCCACTTGACTCAAATAAAGTATGTTTATGTTTTTTCCAGAGGGTGTCCCTGCCTCAAAACATCACGCGCAGATTTCCGCGCTACAAATTGTACGCTTATGGAGAGGGCGTGTACACAGAGCAGCTCCGAGACGGAAAATATAACGGCATTCCTGTTCTCTTCGTGCCTGGCAATGGCGGCTCTTACAAACAAGGTACTTTGGCAGATCTCGTGCCATCGGTGGCCGTCGAACTGCTAAGAGATATGTTGGATAGTGACAAGATCTTAACCCTTGCCCCGGTGGCGGGTAGGAGCCACCTTCGCCCTGGTGGGGGGGTGGCTAAAAAAGACCCCCACGATCTCAAAAACTAAGAGAGCTAGAAAAAAGCGCAAAACGGCAATCGAAAGCTCTTCATAAATGATGTCGAAAATACTTCCGGTCATTTTTCTCGTCAGGTCAATATCAAGGTCACCAGAGCTCAAAATAGGTCAAAATTGCTAATTTGAGGTGTACTAAGAAAACCTCATATATCTCAGAAACTATGATAGCTAGAAACATTTTTCCAACACCATTCGAAAGCTCTTGAGATGCTCTTTCATTACAGTGACAATCGTTTTCGTGTCAGGTCAAAGCCTAGGGAGCTACAGGTCACTGAATATTGGGAATGTTCTTGGAATTTCCATAGTCACTCATGCATAAGGGCGTTTCCTTTTTCGCTAATAAATTCCAAACCAAGCAAGATACAGCCATAGTTGATGCACCATTGCAATCTTTTCGTCAATACGAATCGAATGATATATAATATTGGTTTGCCAGGTCAAATTTGAAAATTTGACCAGACCCAGTTCAACGGTCTGACCCAACTTGACCTGGTATAGTCATGATGTATATCATTTGACTTGCAGTGACTATACAAACACTTTGGTGATAAAATAAAAGTTCTATCTTTGTTTATTCAAAATTTATAGAGTAAAACACAAAAAAATGTTTATTTGACCTAAGGTGACCTTTCAAATGACACAAGTCAAATTTTTGGCATCAACTTCAGAAATGAGGTAAGAGCAAGCCGTAACCGATGTTTGAAGTTGATTCCATCCATACTTACTGAGAAAAGCTCATTTCGTTGGTTTCCCCATGTATTTACAATGGGGAGGTCATGCTCTGCACATGACCTTAGGTCACCAATATAAAAAAATCCCGGAACATATGTTGTGGATCCTGGTGGGCCGAATATGTGGTATGAGTTTCAACTCGATCGATTAACCCGTCTTTTAGTTATGCAGTCCTAAGCATTTTAGAGGTGAGGCCACTTCACCTGGCCTGGTGACCTGACCTGATATGACCTTGAGCGAAACTTTTCAGGAAAGATGTAAAAATGATTAAGGAATAGCTAGAATAAGTTTGGACGCGCTGCGCGCCGCAGTTTTTTATCACTTCGGAAAAACCTGAGGGGGTCTAAAATGACCCCCCACCCGGGCGAAGGTTAAGTGATCTTCACTTGACAGTAAGATCTGAGACTTGATATGGATAAGATAGTTGCCTTGATCTTAAGAAGCACTCGGTAATTGTTTGAGAGGAATCGGGCTCTTTGGTTTGAACTCTTAATTTATGAATTATTGTCTAAGAGTGATAAGTTACCGCCACCGAATCACACGATGCCACTACGGTAGAAGCTGACGCCTCCCGTGGTGCGGACAGCGCGCTCCGTCGCCTCCGTCGCCTACCGCCGCTCCGTGGACTCTCGACTGCGGCACCACCTCAACGTCTTCACGGTGGACCTGGCTGAGGAGGTGGCCGGCCTGCAGGGCCGCCTCCTGCCGGAGCAGGCGCGCTTCGTGGCCGAGTGTGTGAGGACGGTGCTGAGGCTGTACCGCAGCGGCAGGGACGCCCCTGCCAGTGTGGCAGTCATCGGACACTCGATGGTGAGTCGCCTGCTGGAGTGGTGGTTGCCGTGGTAACGGCAGAGAGTGGACACGGCGGTAACCATGGCTACCGCTGTGGACCAAACTTTGTATCGGAAGCGCTGGACGAAATAAAATTGATTTTTATCTAACACTTTTGGGTTCCTATTGTCTGTCTATGTGTGTTGTTTGTTCTGAGAATTGATGCCAGAGTTTAGCGAGAGGGAGTAGTGTTAGCTGGGGGTGGTAGGATGGATATCGGCCAGGGTGCTTGTGAGGTGAGAGGTGTTGTTGCGGGATGACTGGTAACCATGGGGATGACGAGTTGGAGCCATGGTAATGAGGCTGACCGTTTGGAGCGGAAGGGATAGTAACCATGCAACCATGTTGAGTGAAACCTCAACGACGATGAAAGTTGAGAGTGGTGAAAGTTTTGCAAACAAAAAGTGCTGGCTGGTCCGTCAGTTAGGGATACAGATGGGCTCTGTCGGGAAAATCGGCCTATTTCTTCTATATTTTCACCACCGTTTTGTCTTCATATGACCTGTGAAACTCAGGTTCGTCAGAATTCTGATTTGATGTCTTCTCACTATTTTTTATATGTTGACGTCCTTTGGCGCGGTGCTTTGTCTGCGGTGTATGCCCGCTGACCTGTATCACGTGACCGGTACTGACCGGTGCGGTGTGCCTCAGGGCGGTGTCATCGCCCGCGGCCTCTACACCCTGCCCGGGTTCGACCCGTCGCTGGTGCGTCACCTCTTCCTGCTGGCGGCACCCATCTCCGAGCCGCCGCTCTTCATCGGTAAATATATTGCGTTTGTGTGTCACGTAGGTGTAGACGAAAATTTCTAATGTCGGAGGTGGGTAGATATGTTGATCATGTACTGTCTATTTTTCGCACTTGCTGCGTGAAAGAGGCTTTTACCGAAATATTACGTTCGATATTTTGGTCCGTTCAATTTTTGTAGTTGAGCACAAAATATGCAACATATATTATTGAAGAATGAACATTCCTTGAGCCGTGGTTCAGATTTTTCTCCGGTAACTTACACTTGAGGGTGCCCTTTTAGTATCCCTGTCTTCTCCGCGTCATTTTTTGTGAGATAATAAGGATAGGCTGCCTCATTTTTCCACCTATTGAAACCCCGTCTATTGCGGTGCATCTGTAAAACATGCTTAGGCGTAGGAAAACATTTTTGACGGTTGTGTGTAGTTTCGGAACGGGCCTGGAAGTATAGCTGTACCTATCGCCTCGTAGGGTGAATTAATAGTTTTTAAGGCCGATTTTAACGACGATTATTCAGTATTGTCAGAAACTAATCTATAAAAGTGTTATCGGATACGCGGCATTACTTCTTATTGTATGCTCGCCTCCCTCATATCATGTATTGTGCATTCTATCTCGGATCATACCCCTTGTAGAGACAACCACCCCCGTACAAGCCTATGCCAGCTGACACTCGTCCCGTCCTCGGCTCTCCTACCACCACCTCCACGGAGCTGTGGCCTCACTGTCGAGGCTTACAGGCTGTTCGCTCGCCGGGCTGGACGGAGAGTCCCGCTCCGCCCCGGTTGTGCCTCCGACGGCCGTTGAGGGACTGGGTAGGGCGGGAGCTGGGAGGTAGCGGGTTCCCGTTAGGGCCCTGAAGCTGTCTCAGGAACGTCAGCTCGACGTCCGTCACTGGCACTGTGTGTGTGAAAACGATCCAAGTGACCACCTCGTTGCACAGGGGAGAGACCAGCGAGCCGGAGTACTTGAAGAACTTGTCCGTGTTGACCGGCAGCAGCTTGGAGAGGTGCGGGGGTGAGGCTACTTCCGCCAGGGTCTGGGCCTCTCGGATCCGCGGAAGATCAGCTGCCAGACTGATAATTCCTCGATTTTTCAACAGTTTCAAAGGTTTTGTGGTCTTCTTTCCCATTACTGAAAGACCTACGTAGCCGTCCACACGAGTTCTCGCAAATTCCGTGTCGTTGTATTTGACGTTTCTGGCGTAGATTTGAATTTCCAGCGGGTACTTGACTCCTTTTATGGAGTGCGCCGACCCTTGGTCGTCCGTGGCCGCGAAGTGAAAAATGACTCCCTCCGGCTGGTACTCGCCGACAATGCCGGCTCCTTTGACGGTGGGCATCCTGCCGTCGGCGGGGTCCAGCAGTATTCCAGCCCGCCGCCCGCTGTTGATCAGTGTCATCTTGGGCGGCCGGTGGAAGTGGGTAAATTGGAGCGGCGACAACTCCACCTTGACGTCGCAGAGGTCGAGGTCGATGGGCGACTGCCGGATCCCGCGACACTGAGGGTTCTCCTCTCGCAGAAGATCTGTTTCGTTTGTGCCTTTGCCTGTTAGCATGGCAAAGATGCGGCCCGTGAAGTCAGCTCTGGCATCTTCACACAGAGCCACGAGAATAATGCTAGCGAGGCCAGCGAAATGAGCCTGCATGTTTCCGCTGAAGAACTGCGTAAGCAGCTACGCTCTCGACGCTCCCTCGGACTAACCCGAGATATCTTTGATCTCTAAGTGCTCAAGTCAATAATCACTCTTTGATTACGGACTGTAAGCTTTGTACAGAACAGGGCACCTTCACTAACTCGTTCGGCTCGTACTCCCGACACCACCTTCGACACAAGCGTCTGCCGACTGACTGACTGGTTAACCACCTGGCGGAGACGTTCTTATTTCCTCGGGAGGTTCATCGACCCCGTCCGTTTTTGTGTCGGGAGTCCAACCGGTGCTAGACTAGGTCCAGTTTTTTTGGGAACATGGGGAACGTTTCACATTCCACGATGGCCGGTTGTTGATGTAAATGCTGCGGTTGAAAAACCCCAACTGCTAAGGTCATACGGCGTTGCCAACTCGCAGCCTGGCGGTAAGGATTTCGGCGACTGGGTCACGTATTAATCGGGTACCGCTGGGAGTTGAACCCGGGCCACTTCCTTTATCAAGCGGCCGTCATGTAATGCTGATTGAGTCGTATCCTTTTAATGTACGGTGTAATTAGAAATTAGTAATGAGTAGTGATAAGATGATGGGCGCGGACCGATTTTCTTCTAAGGCTTGCCTCACGGGATGTATTGATTCGGATGGTATTCTTGTTTCACTTTCTGTAGTGTTGAGCGGCAGTAATGCCAGACAACTAAAGTAACCTCAAGCTCTTGCCATGCTCTTGGGCGCTATATGACCCTAGCTGTCAGTGGAGATGGGGGTTCGTCCTGTTTGTTTGCGGCTTATGGGGGATTGGGGCGCTGGTGTTGTGTTGTTGGATGTTGGTATTTTTGTAACTGTTTTGTGTTTTTTGTTTTAATAGGTGTTGTGTTTTCCTTTCTGCGTGGTGTATGTGTTTGTGGTGACTTGAAGTTTTGTTGTTTTGCGCCCGAAAACCACAAATACGATGACACGATGTGACCTTTGCAGTAAGAGCAGGGCGGCGGGATCGAGCCCGCACAGTGACAAGATTAGGCTCCCTGTCCTAGTCCCATTCTGGTTACGTCCTCTTCCCCCTCGTCGTCATAGATTGTCGCAGTTGGTGTGCCGGCAACCCTCCTGTCCCCTGAAACACCGTTGTTGATTTGCCGGCCAGACCGTCAGATGGCTCAGTTCTACGCGTCTGTGGAGACCTTCTGGAGGGCGCGGCGCAGCTCCACGCTGAAGGACGTGGCCGTGGTGTCCCTCTCGGGCGGCGAGAGGGACGTGCAGGTCCGGCCCCACCAGACGGCCCACCCCAGCAGCGACGTCACCGCCGTGGTGAGTGACGTCACAGCCACCGGCAGTGACGTCGTGGTCAGAGAGGCTGGTGTCTTATCTGTGTTGGGGACTTCACAGTTGTGACAGTAGTAAATGATATCACGGCTGTTGTGGATTACGTCGCGGTTGTGGTTAGTAATGCACATAAAACGTACGGTCTCACAACCTGAGTAAGTGAGGCCACTTCTGTGGTAAGTGACGTCACTGATGTTATGGTTCTGGAACGGATGACGTCTCGACCGTGCTGAGTGAGGTCAGTGATGTGAGTAGTGATGTTACATCCGCAGTAAGTGACGTCACGATGATGGTGGCTATCGTTATCATGTGGGGTGATGTTATCAGAGAGCTCTGATCTGAACATCAGGTTGGAAATACTGGCCTGAAATCATCTTTAAAGTTAACGTTACCTCGTGTCTGCATTCATGACAAACCCATTAATTATTAAATATATTTTTAATCCATCACTTAACCCATTAATTATTTATTGATAAACCCATCGCCAGCATTTTGTTACCAAATTTTTGGGACATTTTTTGAACCTTGGTCGGGTCATGCTATTCTGCCACCGTGTTCAGTCTGACGTCCTGTCTGACTCTGGGGCCCGTTCCCGCCGACAGACCACCTCGGTGCCGGGTGTGTGGGTCTCGGCCGACCACCAGTGCGTGGTCTGGTGCCGCCAGCTGGTGCTGGTGCTGGTGCGCGCCCTCAATGACCTGGTGGTGCCGGAGACGCGGCAGCTGACCGCGGACACGGCGCTGGCCCGCCGCGTGCTCAGACACCACTTCGTGCAGGTGAGGCTGGGTCTGCAGACGAGGCTGCTGCAGTGTACCGATACGAGTGATATACACGGAACGGATACTAGTGATAATACACGGATGTATATTTTTTGTGCTTACTGACTTTAATATAGTACCCGTCACCAGGGCTATTTTGAGGCTTTGATTACACTACCTAGTTAGGTGCGCTATGTGGCCCTATCAGCTGAAGCACCCTAAAACCTTAACACACACACACTCACGGATACATTTCCGGTGGGACAATTCCGCCATCAAGTTGTCTGGGAAGATGAATCCGTCTTATGTTCTATGTCTCGGACGAGCTATCTATGTGACTTTTTACATCGTGATTTTGTTGACGGGATTTACGTTTGGCATTGAGACCTTTGAACCCGTTCATAACAGTAGTCAATCACTGCGGAACGAGGCAGTTTATTATTTGCTACGGAAGAGAGTGGAAACTATCGATAAAGGTTGGAATGATCGTGGAGACTTGACGATGCCGCATTGGATTACTTCATACGACTCCAACTCTCAACCTGTTGGGAAGAGTTTCGTCATGCATTATTGCTGGGAGGGGAGGGAGGCGATCTCTGTGACGTCCCTATGCCCGTGCCAATGACTCGTGAAGCAGAGACTGTACCACTCGGCTGTCTCCCGTACTTGACTGTACCTGAATTCGGCCCAGCAACCAATGAAGCTGAGAATGTACCACTCAGCTGCCTCCCATCCACAGAGGACTCACGGCAAACACTTCAAGAGCGCGTTCCATCCAGTCTCTGTACCCGTGGACTCCAAAGGCCACTGGAGTCAGTACAGCCTCCGACAGTGGACCTTCTCCGCAGGCAAGTGTTGCTTAGTTAGGTTTCGGGCGGATTTATATCAGGTTAGGTTAATGCAGAAACTGTACTGGAGTCAGGACAGCCTCTGACAGTGGACCCTCTCCGCAGGCGAGTGTCGCTTAGCCAGTTTTTTTGGCGGACATTTTTGACATGAAATGCTCCTTTGGTTAAATTTGCTGTAGGGTTTTGCAGTATTGGCATACCGCTAAGACTGGGTTTGCATCGGTGACTCTCCGCTGGCGCTCAGATGAATTGTGACTGTTAACTTGAAGTCTTGTGTTCTGACAGAAAAATTTAGGATGAAGAACCGCCAAAGGCACGCATGTTGCATAAATATCTGGAAGGCTCGTAGTGTTCGCTGGCCTCAAATTTAGTGTAAAGCAGGTATGTTTCAATAATAATGTGATATTCTATTCAATGCAAAATATTTAAATCAAATTTAAACCTCTGTTTCCTCAACGAAACACATTTCTGAGGCTTTTTAGCCGTGGTTTTTATTATTTACTTTGATGCCACCAAGATCAGTGACTTGATACTGCGGAAATATAGCGTAATGTCTTTAGGGGTTATATTGACATTTTGCGTGAGTAGAACGTTGCCTGTCCCAGCAGAAGTTGCCAAGCCTACCTACCTGATGGTACCCCTGATGGCGAACCCGCTGTACCAGCGAGCCACCATTGACGTCATCGGAACGGCGGGACGTGATTGGCTGCTCGCCTGCACCGCCACCAAGGTCGAAAAAGGCGTCCGCATGTGGTGAGTTCTCGCCTTTACTGAACACTGTCTTTCCCCACTTTCTATGGAACCACAACACAACTGTAGGAGCTGGATGGGTTTGTATCGGAAACAGAAAAAATAACGTCTGAAAGAAAAGCTTGAATATTCGGCCATTTAGCTATCATGGTTTGGAATATCTTCCTGCTCATAATCCGTAAAATTAACGCCCAGGGTGTGAAAGTCTGGCCCTTTGTACTATCTTCCTGAAGCCTTGATTGTGCTCCGTGTAAGTGCACGTTCCTCCCGTGACACCAGCCGGACGTTGGAGGGCATCACGGACTGGGTGTCTGAATGGATATCCGGTCCATGGAATGGATTGTCCAGACAATTCAGTTGGTTTCGTTTCTGAGTATGGATTTGGACTCCGCCTTTTGCTCAGTCATGTTGTTGGGGGATGGATCTGATTCGGTTTGCCAGTCACGGTGTGCCAGCCGACTGTCCTGGATCTGTCGGGGTTACTGCGGGGTGATTGCTGGATCTCAGCTGATGTTACCGGCCGTGATGTGCTCTGCCGGGCCGGCGTCTGAGTGTGGTTCGCCGGCTGCCGCAGCAGTGAGGAGGCCACCAACCTCAGCGGACAGGGACAGCAGGTGCCGTCCGCCCGGGGACTCCGCCGCTCTGCCAGTCTGCAGCTGGAGCAGCTCAGGGTCACCGGCTTCACGCACCTAGTGGTGGCGCTGATGCCTGCTGATGGAAAGGTGATGTAACTCTCTCTCTCTCTCTCTCTCTCTCTCTCTCTCTCTCTTTATCTCTCTTTTTCGAAAAACAAGGCAGCTGCATATCCTTTGGACTAAAACAAGTGATGCGGAGGAGAGGGAAAGTTGCATGTGGTTTAAAACAGGGGTTCGGAAACGACGGTATAAACATAGTTTAAGCCTTCAAACACGGGATAGCTTTATGTTGACTGGGAAGTGTTCAGGACTCCAACAGCGGTTTACGAAATGGTCGTGCTGGGGACAGGTGCGGTTCATATACTTTTTCCAGCACTTTCACAAGTACAACCTGCCTACGGTGATGTGCATTTCGTCCTGTGAGGTCCGCTGTTGCCTCAGTGTCCTTCACCAACTGGTGGAAGCTAAGACTCACCGATCAGCTGATGTAAGCTCCATCAGCTGACGTGACGTCTGCCGCAGGTGACGGTGCACTGTGACGTCAGTCGGCGCAGTGATCGAAACGTCAGCGCCGAGGTGCCCGCCTTCACGTCGTTCCGCTCGTTCTTCGCGCCGAAGCTGGTGCTGGATAAGACGGAGGCGGGAGCCCTCAGCTACAACGTCTCCCTGGCTGTGAGTGTGACTCTACGGCTTACCTCACTGGGGCAACACCTAGCATTTATGTGGTGAAAAGAAACCAGACTTAAAATGTTTCCTCATTTTTCTGTGCTGCTGTGGTATAATTTATGTTCGTCAATATCAGGTTGAACGAATTTATGATCTGGGACGTGAATGACCCCTGATGAATGTTACAACAATGATGATGATGATGATGATTGCGATGCTTTAGCTGTACTGATGACTGAACGAATCGTGATGTAAATTGAGAAATGGTCGAGAAATTAAATTTGAGTCATCACTGCTACCTGTCTCTAAGTCATCACTGCTTTTAGAAATGGCATCTGATCGATCAGGATCTGTTTAGGTATGACGTTGCTTCTTTAGGGTAGCCTTGTAATCAGGGTTGGCATTTTTGCCAGTTGAGAGGGGTTTCTGCCGCCAGCCGGTTTTACCGGTTTAAACCGGCGAAAAGCGGCAGAAAGTGGCAAAAAACTTGGGGAGGCCAAATTCTCCATTATTCATGGAAACTGAAGTTAAAGCGTTTTCCAATAGTTGTTACCAACATCATGCAAATAATTACACTGTATTTCCGGTATTCTGATCATCCTATTTAGCATTATATATTTTTTAGTCTTAAGCCTCAAGTGCAGCAAAGCGCATGCCATCCACAGTTCATTCGGTTCAATTGCTAATCATCGACAATATTATCAGCTGAATCAAACAGCTGCCAATTCTGATGTCTGGTGGTAGTGTAGATGAAATAAGGTGGTTTTCATGACAATAGAGTTAAGACGACCGAGCTCAGTGCGTTGCGGCTCCGATGCAGTTCTCAATCCGAGGCAAGGCAAGCGCGTTTTTAGGTGCGTGGTATATTACTGCGAAGACCGTAATTATTTTACGTGTGTTATTTGGTGACACTTTTGAGTCTTCCAGAACGCCGGACAGTGGCGGACATTAGAAAGGGTACAGCCGGTCCTATACTGATTGGTAGGTATTCGGCCACGGTTGTTTTTGCGAAATATCTCTCAAGTGATGTTTCCTGCCGACACCATTGTTGCCTCACCAGCTGCTCTTCAACTGGACGCATGAACTGACGTGAAACAGTACTTAAACGGGTCCAAAATTCGCAAGAAATTGAGAAAAGATACCGAAAATCATCGGGACCGGTGAAAACAGTTTTTCATCCATAATTTTCTAAACTGACGTCTCATCCAGTTCGCAGGGGCCCACATTTAAAGAGCTCGTCACAATACATTACCAGAGACGTAACCTTTTGTGAGAAGTGTAATCGCTTTAAATATATTTCTAAAAACAACTGACGCTAACACCTGCCAATCAGTGTGAAACCGACTGTACAAGCTGGGGATTGCGAAGCCCCTCCGAGTGCCTGGTGTACTGCATATTTTACGGCGAAGGACATTATTTCAACTTGAAAACATGGAAACAGGAAACTGCATTATTACCAGTACTTTTGAGCTTCTGTAGGCTACACTTGAAGATACTAGTGAAGATTCAACATCGAATGACCTGTTCTGGTTAACACATTCACCTTTTCAGACATTTTGTCTTCTCGAACTACTTAGTTCGTCTCCACTGATCATAAGCTCTCAAACCTAGTGGCTTGTACCCTCAGTGGTCGGTTATACCATACATTTATCACTGGGCTGGCGCGCTCCCAGGATTTTCTTTGGGGGCGGCAGGCTGATGGCGGGCGGGGCATGTCACGCGCAGTATTTCTTTCCCGGGCAAGGGGTGGTAGTTTCGGAACAGGGGTGGTTTGAATCACATATTGGGTGAATGCTTCAACGCAGGAGCGGCACGCTTGGGGCAGGGACGGCAAGGTGAAAGTAGAATTGATACTAAAAGCCAGATCAGGCTCATTTCTGCCCTCCATGGGCGCCTGCGGCTGCCCCTCCTCCTTGGGTGGGCTGCTGTCTGTTCGAATAAAATATCTGAAACAAAAATATATACAAGAAAATGAGCTCTGCTTCTGCTGCAACCAACCAGAGGCTCGCTGGTACCACATCGATTATATATCTGTTAAGGAAGTGTCTGCCCCGAAAGTGAAGGAGGGATCGGCGTATCTGCTGTGTTATGCTGCCAAGAGCTATTGCTAATACTGTTGACAGTTGCACTGATAACGCTATTGATAGTTGATTTAGTGTGTACCACTGAATGGACCACCGACTTGGTACCGACTCGTGACAGATTCTAGTAGATAAAATATGGTTGAATGGACCAATCTGTTGTTAAATATCTTGAAATTAGAGAACAAATCTTTACATTGACATAGCTACATTTCTGATGTGGCATTTCACTTGTGGCGTCATCTGAAATGTATGTACCCGTTCCTAACTAACAACAGAAGCAACGACACTTCATTCATTGTAAAAACCCTTCATATCAGAATGGTGAGGTCATTGGGGGATGCAGGTGGTCCGCTTGGGGGCGGAGCAAACTAATCGGCAAAAATCCGATGAAAAAATGTCACGGTCTAACTGAAAGCTGGTAAGATTTAACTAGTTCAGAAGGGCAAGTACATACATACCAAACGATCAACACTGCTTCAAAATTTCTTGTTGCCGGCTGTTGCGGGGGGGGGCAAAAACACTATTTTGGACTTTGGAGGGCTGGCCTCTCCCCCCCTGAATCTGCCAATGGGTTGGTTCCAGCCATAAAAAACCTTTTCGGTTCAAACATATTATTGAAGTTGTGCCATAAATTGGAAGAAGAGAGTGCTAAAGCGTCCCAATACACAGTAAGATACATTCATATCCAATGCGAATATCAGTTAATATTTAGTATTTCATAGTTTTTGCCATCAACATGTTTTATCTGTCACTGACTCCTGTGAACAGCTTAAACGAATTCAACGCCGGTTCTTCCCGCCGTTTCTACTGGAACAGATTTTAGGCGACAACACAGTCATAGACATCGGTCAGGTTCTACCATACCTGCGGGAGATAAAGTTTGACATCATTTACAATCCCATCCCACTTAATTAGGTGGCATGTAGAGCTCACAACAATCCAGGACGGGGTTAAATTACATAACATTAGAAACTAAATAGTTAAACAATGATGAGCTCGATATAGCCTGGATGCTGAAAGCGCCCTATAAACCCCAATACACACATAGTTTTTGCCACTTTTTGCCACCGGGTTTATGCCGGCTGGTTTAACCGGTTTAAACCACTTTCTGCCGGCTGCTGCCAACCCTGTTTGTAATGTGGGTGAAGTTGATCGTTCTCAGGGTGTGTCGGTAGGTCTGTGACGTGGGTGACGTTATTGCCGTTCTCAGGGACTCTCGGAGCCCTGGCAGGCGGTGAAGGTGCTGTTGAAGCCGCAGCCGTCCTGTGGCCTCAGTGCCCAGGCGGCTCTCACCGTGCACGTGCCCTGGGCCCAGGAGAGTCGCACCGTGCTGCTCGGGTAGGTACCGCTCCACCTGATGTCTGTCTAGGAATATCGTGTCTGTTCTATGGTGCTCAACGATCCGGTATAGGATGTTTTTGAGCCCCATCTCTAATCGTTATCATTGGGGCTGTAAAGTACCCCAGTGACACTGGCTGTAATGACGATCGGCCGTATGGCTCGTAGATCTCCTATACTGAACGGTTCAGTACCCGTGGTATTGAACCACGGGTACTGAACCGCTCACGGGTACAGCGCTGAACCACGGGTACAGCGCTGCTCATTAAACAGTGTAATCTGTCTGTACCGCAGAGCCTGCAGTGAGCGGTTGGTAGGGGTTTACTGGACCCTGCCAGCTACTGGCCTATGACCTGGTCTGTCTGATGTGTCACTGTAGGTTTCTTGACATGCTATTTGCTCAGTCCCATTACTGTGGATTTTCCGGGTTATCGAACCACTGCTAAATGCTAAAGTCACATTGTGCCGCGATCTCCGGATTACGTATTGGAATGAAGAGTAGGATAGAGTAAACTCTTTAAAGAACCCCTTCTTGAGAGTGGAACCCAGGTTTGTTCGCTGGGAAGTGAGCACCATCAGCTCACCAGTGCATCTCGCACTGACTCGGTATCGGAAGCCCCGCGGCCTAGTGTCGGTCTGGACGCGGAGGTGCCTCAGTACCTCCGCCGGTGACTCCGCTGTGCCTCCTCCGGTGACTCCGCTGTACCTCCTCCGGTGACTCCGCTGTGCCTCCTCCGGTGACTCCGCTGTACCTCCTCTGGTGACTCCGGCCTGTACCTCCTCTGGTGACTCCGCTGTACCTCCTCCGGTGACTCCGCTGTGCCTCCTCCGGTGACTCCGCTGTACCTCCTCCGGTGACCCCGCTGTACCTCCGCCGGTGACTCCGCTGTACCTCCACCGGTGACTCCGCTGTACCTCCTCCGGTGACCCCGCTGTACCTCCGCCGGTGACTCCGCTGTACCTCCGCCGGTGACTCCGCTGTACCTCCGCCGGTGACTCCGCTGTACCTCCTCCGGTGACCCCGCTGTACCTCCGCCGGTGACTCCGCTGTACCTCCGCCGGTGACTCCGCTGTGCCTCCTCCGGTGACTCCGCTGTACCTCCGCCGGTGACTCCGCTGTGCCTCCGCCGGTGACTCCGCTGTGCCTCCGCCGGTGACTCCGCTGTGCCTGCTGCAGAGGCCGGGAGGGCAGCATCACCGCCAAGCTGCAGCACCCTCGCCCCGTCAACTTCAGCGCCACCGCCGCACCCTACGTGACGGCGACCCTGGACCCGGACTGCACCTACAGCATCAGGTCAGACCCCGGGAGCGGGGGGACGGGGCAGAGGGAGGACGGACCGGCTGGGGAGGCCGTCTCACATGGACGCGGCGGGGGCGTGCGAATATTTCTGCTTTGGACGCGTTTGGAGTGAGAGTTTCGGCGGCTTGTTTGGACGTCCTGAAGAAAGGAGTTTTTTATACTTTCTTTTGGTGCGGTTTGCAGTCTGGCTTCGAAAAACCGTGTTTAAAGGGAAGTGTCTACTATTATGATTGTGTTTCAAACTGTAGCTGCAGTTTTCTATGAAATGTTGAGAAACCGCCGGATAAATGTTTCAGCCCAACCAAAGCCATCTGATATTGGTTTCCGCGCGCCCTTTCGACCACGGAATGTCCCTTGGCGTCCGTTATTTAGCCTCAAACACCTCTGTGTGGCCCCACTTCGAACCCGACACTGTCCCTACTAGCAGCCAGCAGTGAGGTTAAAACTGCTTTGAACCGAACGCGGGCCTTTAAACTGCAGAGATGCGTGCGTTCAAAAGAACTATGCCCACGAAGCGCTGTTTTTCTGCAAAAAGTGAGCTCTGATAGAAACGAAATATGAAGCTAGGTCGTTTTCGGTGCGCTTTACCGGACTGATACCTCTGTTCACATGTGCAGAAAAAATATGTCTTCTCTGAAGTGTACATCCTGGCTAAGTGAGCTGTCGCCAGCGCCCCTGACGTCTGGCCCCGGCTGGTGCAGTCTGCAGACGTCGTTCGGCGAGATCTGGGGTCAGATGGCGCGCTACTTCGGGCCGCTGCTGCCGCCGGCCCTGCTGGCGGTGCTGCTGGCAGCGCTGGCGGAGCAGCTGCGGGCGGCCGACGCCGTGCAGACCCGGGCCGAAGGAGGACAGCCGGCCGTCAGTGTAGCCGCCGCCGCCACTGACGGACAGCAGCAGCCGGTACGTACCCGCCGCACGGACCTACACTCAGGGAAATGGCGCTCTTTGCAGAGCTTTGGTGTCGTCCGTAGTCATGACGTACTGGATTTTTGCTGTATCGCTGCTTGTCTCACCACAGCTGATCGCCTCAATGAAAAGGCACTGAGCTCGTTTTTCCGTGTGTTGGAAAGTTGGTCGCATTCTTTTATTACAACATTTGTTGTCTGTATTTGCTTATCAGATACTGAACACGTACATCGGCGCAGATATTCGCTCCCTCCGTTGCAGATGCCTCTGTTTCCGTGCAGACGTTAATCACGTGCATCCGTGCCAACAACCACCTCCACTTCCGGAGATTTGTGGCCGCCCATTAATCACGTGCATCCGTGCCAACAACCACCTCCACCTCCGGAGATTTGTGGGCGAACATTAATCACGTGCATCCGTGCCAACAACCACCTCCACCTCCGGAGATTTGTGGCCGCCCATTAATCATGTGCATCCGTGCCAACAACCACCTCTACCTCCGGAGATTTGTGGCCGAACATTAATCACGTGTATCCCTGCCAACAACCACCTCCACCTCCGGAGATTTGTGGCCGAACATTAATCACGTGCATCCGTGCCGGCAGCCGCCTCCGCCGCCGGAGATGCTGAGCACGCTGTCGGCGCTGTCTCTGCTGACTCCTCTGAAGCTGGTGTTGCCGGCGCAGATGCTGACGTCACTGCTACGGTCAGTCCTCGAACTGCGTCTGAACCCCACTGATGGGGTCAGAGCGACGCTGAATCGCGTGCTCACAGTCTTAAAATCCATCTCTCGAGCGCGATGCGACAATATTCAGTGTGCTATTGAAATGTATCTGAGTATGTCGTGCATGTGATTGTCAGTATGCGAGTGTACATTTTGCTCACATTTGGGGTGGGATATTGACGTCAGAGCTGGTTTGTAGCCCACTGTTGTGGAGTTAGTCCCGGTACCCGACCCCGGAGTCACGGCTGGTGCCGTCCCGCCTCCAGGTGGACTCCCCTGGCCTCCCGACTGCCGGTGCCGGACTTCCCTTCGCTGGCCGCCCGCGGTCTGGTCTGCTCTCCGCTGCCCTTCCTGCTCTACTTCGTCAGCTGGAGCGCCGCCTCCCTGCTGGCCGGCACCGCCTGGGCTGTGGTCTTCGTCATCGGCAGTGTCGTCCACAAACTCACCTCCGGGTACGGGTCAGAGGGTGGCTGATTGTGGTGCGTGTCTGGAATTATTGGCAGTACCAGGGGGGGACAGAGGGGAGAACTGCCCCCCACCCGCCCCTAAATCAGAAATTTGAACATTAGCCCCATATGGTGCTGATTTGAAAGGAATGGATTGAAAATCTCATCTTGCCCCCTCCCCCCACCTCCTGAAATCTTAACACTCCGCCGCAAATTTCTGGAAGTGTTCGGTTTGTCTAAAGTGCAGATTTGAAGGAGAATCGTTTCAAACAGATCTATAAGATACAATGTTTGATATCCCACTGTTGTTTTCGAAGCGGAATCAGTCCAAGATCCACTACCTCCCATTCTACTAACGTGGGCGTGGGTTGACGATGCTGGTTTGCACTTAGAGAGTGATGATGATGGTGACAGAGATGATGATGATGACGATGAGGAGGGTGGAGGAGGGCGCTGGAGAATTCCCTTCTTGCCCCGACTGCGCAATCGCTCCAAGATTATGAGACACGTTGTCAAGATGGTCGTCAGGTTGGCTGTGTGCCGTGTGAAAATGACCCTTACTAACAGTTGCTCCGAGCTTGACCGTTGCAGTGAGTAAATTCCCTTACTAACACTTGCTCTACTACTCCTTAGAAGATGGGAAATGTATTTCGGAGAGTCGTAAGAGTAACTGATTTCCTTTCGAAAACCGCACTTTCTGGTACCAAGACTGAATGTCGAAGATGTCCGCTATTGGACTGGGAAAATGGTCGTCAGGCTGGTTGTACGCCGTGTAGAAATGACATCTTCACTGTTCAATACAGTTTGATTTTTTGTGCTTTGCATGGCCAGCTTAGCTCGTGCGTATCAGTTTCTTACAGGGAATGTGACACCCCCGTAATTGGAATTGAGCTGAGAATACTATGTGGCAGGGTATGCCGAGAAACCGCTTGATCGGTATTTCATTTGTCCTAAAACTTACCGTTCACGGAGAAAAAAGATGAACTTCACAAAACAGTTGAGATTCAATAGCAGCATGCTGGTCCGTTCTGTGGCGGGCGCAAAGGCAGCGGCATGTTTGGCCCGGCTCCCTGCCCTCATCCCCCTAACAGTCAGTCTGTGTGACTCTGTTTGACTCTGTGTGACTCTGACAGGATGCTGGCCCGCTCCGCGGGGGCGCGGAGGCGGTGGCGGAGGTGGCCGTGGCCGGTCTGGCCCGGTTCCCCGTCCTCATCTCCCTGGCCCTGGTGGCGCTGGCCGTGTCCTCGTGCGGAGAGGTGGCGCTCGGAATGGGCCTCCTCGTCTGCTGCGTCAAGGTAAGGGAGGCATCACAACTTGGGTGGTTTAATCGTTCACCATCTGCTAATGTCTTGAGGTCTTGCGAGCTCTGTTCTGTACTAGGATATAAAGGCGACGTCTGTTCTGTACTAGGATATAAAGGCGACGTTTGTTCTGTGCTAGGGTATAAAGACGACGTCTGTGCTGTACTGGGATATAAAGGCGATGTCTGCTCTGGTTAGTTAGTATTATAAAGGCGACGTCTGTAAAGGCGACAGATAAAAAGGCAATATAAACGGATATTTTTATCAAAACACGTGTATTTCACTCACACATACGCACATATCATAAAAAACCCGTTTAAAAGGCGAGAAACGTGATATTCATATCGTGTCCCCGTGTAGCCGCTCCCGCCCTCCATCAAAAACCTATAAACCAATCTATAAACACCTATAAAAATATATAGGTTAGTTAACAATATAAAGGTTAGTATTATAAAGGCGACGGATATAAAGGCGACGTCTGTTCTCTACCAGTATCTAAATATGCGTCTGCACTGTACGGGGATTTAAAGGCATCATCTGTTCTGTTCCGTCAGGTTCTTCAGAGTTACGAGGACCTGCTGGGAGGCGGCGGGAACGCAGCTCGTCTGAAGGCGGGCACCAGCCTAACCATCACCCTGATCTGGCTGTGGGTGACCCTGCTCCATTTGCCCTGCCTGGTCGTCTGGTCCAAAACAAGGAGGTAATTCATCTCTCATAATCTCATGATTGTAGACTATGAGAGCAGGCTTTATATTGGCCCTTCTTCTCAGAAATGTGCACCGGTGAAGGCTTGGGATTGGTTCCCCTCAGACGTTCCTACGCTCAATATTTACCTGACGTAGACCGGCTGGCAACTGACTGGTGAGAGGGTGACCTGAGCGGGGTGGCCGTCCCTGTGCTTTGTGGGACGTTAAAAACGGCTTTCAAACTAGCCTGTCCTGTCATATGAGAGATTTTGGTTCGGATGATTGGATTGAGATCTCCGAGACGAGCCCCTTGATGACTTCAGTGAGACGTCGATCCCAAAAATATGAACTTGCAATATCTCAGACACACTCTACAAAGAAGAGCACCTTTTGGGGGTGTATGAGGTATGTGACTGAGCGCGCAAACTCTACAGTGAAAGTACCCGGCCTTAAGGTATTTTACTGAGCCCCCCCCCACCCCACCCCGTCCGACAGTGATAGTACCCGGCTGGGAGATATGTGACTGAGTGCCTTTCTGTGAAGTATGTGATTGAGCCCCCCCGTCCGACAGTGACAGTACCCGGCTGGGAGATATGTGGCTGAGCGCCTCTCTGAGGAGTGAAACTGAGCGCCCACCCCGTCCGACAGTGATAGTACCCGGCTGGGAGATATGTGACTGAGCGCCTCTTTGTGAGGTATTTAACTGAGCCCCCCCGTCCGACAGTGATAGTACCCGGCTGGGAGATATGTGACTGAACGGCTCTCTGTGAGGTATTTAACTGAGCCCCCGTCCGACAGTGATAGTACCCGGCTGGGAGATATGTGACTAAGCGCCTCTCTGTGAGGTACTTAACTGAGCCCCCCCCGTCCGACAGTGATAGTACCCGGCTGGGAGATATGTGACTGAGCGCCTCTCTGTGAAGTATTTAACTGAGCCCCCCCCGTCCGACAGTGATAGTACCCGGCTGGGAGATATGTGACTGAGCGCCTCTCTGTGAAGTATTTAACTGAGCCCCCCCGTCCGACAGTGATAGTAGCCGGCTGGGAGATATGTGACTGAGCGCCTCTCTGTGAGGTATTTAACTGAGCCCCCCCCCGTCCGACAGTGATAGTACCTGGCTGGGAGATATGTGACTGAGCGCCTCTCTGTGAGGTATTTAACTGAGCCCCCCCGTCCGACAGTGATAGTACCCGGCTGGGAGATATGTGACTGAGCGCCTCTCAGTGAGGTATGCGATTGAGCCCCCCCCGTCCGACTGTGACAGTACCCGGCTGGGAGATATGTGACTGAGCGCCTCTCAGTGTGGTATGCGATTGAGCCCCCCGTCCGACAGTGCCCCTCAGGGGACCAATCTTCACCTGCCGGATTCGTTCGGCAAGTAAAGATTGGAGCAACGGGGTGTGACGCGCCCGGGGCCCCAGTCAGCCCTGGAGGGCACGTCGATGCATCACCGCGGATACATCATACCTGGCCTTCCGGCGGCCGCCGCCTCTTCCGACTTCGGTCGGTTAGAGTCAGCGTCTGTCGTCGGTGGCTCTGGTGATGAGGTCCGCGGTGATGCTGATGGCTGCCTTACGGGCCCTTTGTTACCTGGTCGGTAACCGTATTGGATCGGGTCAGCTCTGTCCTGCACCTCCCAGTATGTAGCTCCTGTTTGTTTTTGTTTTTCTTATTTTGTTGGTTATTTTTAGTTCCTGTCGTCTTTTTGTGCTTCAGTTGTTGGTTCCATAGTTATTTGCCTTCTTCGGCATTTTTATGGGTGTAAGGCGCCCACTCGAGGCCTATCTCGAGCCCCGGCGACGAGGTTGACGGGATCCTGGGGGGTTGAGGTCCCCTCGGGCGGGTCAGTCCCGAGGGATCCAACACGCCCCCTTTGGCCCAGATATCACGATCTAACCGGGGGTAAGCCGTCCGTAGGCTGCCGCGGGCGGTCTAGCTACGCGGCAGTGCCCACGGGCACTGTCGCTCGGTCCAGCTTGGCAGGGGGATTATGTTTCGGGCGTGCGGCGCGGCGCCCTCGCGGTGGGGGCTGTGATAGTTCTTGCCGGGCGCGACGCGGGCCGGGGTTTCGGAAACCGTCGATTTGCGAGACTCCGGCCTGTTGCGCGCGCCTGGTGGACCGCAGTCTCCGCTGCGTGATGGGTGCCGCGTTTTACTTCGTCCCGACTCATGGCCCTGCCAGCCTTCTGGGCTGATGGCGTCAAGGGGGTGGGTGCGTTCTGATCGGAGGGGTTGTGTGAGTGTCTCTCGCCCCTCTGAGACGGGTGCACCTGCCCCCGTAGGCACTGTACCAGCCCCCGGGCCCAGCTATTGACAGCTGGCAACCCGGGGGTCGAAGGTAAACTGATCCGTCATGGCGTCTTTTTCTGCTTGCACACCTTCTGAACCGACTGCACGAACTCCGATCCCTGGCACGACACCGACCATCTCTCGCCCACCCTCTGACACCGCCGCAACGAAGGACTTAAGCGAAGCCAGACCCTCCGCGCGAACCAGACCAGACCAGGCCACTCCGTTAGCTTTGGTGATCACTTTCGAGGATAGAACCGTGAAGCTCAACCCGTTTCAGCTTCATAACGCTCTGGGAAAGTTTCGACCCAAGCATACTTATAGGCACCCGAACGGGCGAGTCGATATCCAACTTAACAACCAGGGTGATGCGGAGAAGTTGCTTACAACTACTTCCCTGGAGATCCGTACTTCCAGCAGGTTCTTGTCTGTGCCTATCAAGGTTTCTCCCCATGCCACCAAGAACAGTTGCAGGGGCGTGGTCAGCTGCCGCGATTTACGGGACGTTTCTGAGGACGAGATCCTCGCAGGTTTGAGGGAACAGGGTGTCACAGAAGTGAGGAAAATGTTTCGCAAAGGCGAAAAAGACGAGACTGATAATGGAACCTTCATGCTGACCTTTTCAGGAACAACCTTACCAGAAAGAGTGCGTGTTGGCTGGATGTCCATCAAGGTCCGCCTGTTTGTTCCTAGCCCCATTCGATGTTTTAGATGTCAGGCTTTCGGTCACATCGCCAGCAACTGCAGGGGGAGGGAGCGCTGTGGGAGATGTTCGGAGGTCGGCCACAGCCCGGCAACATGTGAGGCCGACAAACCTAAGTGTGCAGGATGCGGCAATGAGCACGAAGCGTGGAGTAGATCCTGCCCAAGGCTATCCGAGGCAAAGGAGGTCCGGAAAAAGAAAGACCCACCCCGCCCCAAAAAGAAGCAGCTCATCCCCCTCGCGCCCCCACGAGTAGACCCGCTCTCATTAACTCACCGTACAGAGATGTTCTGGTTGGGAGCCAATGTAAAGTGCACCAAACCCGACCCGCACCGAGGTCCGTCCCTCTCTAAGCTTAGATTCGAGCATGAATGAATGCATGGGCCTCTCACTCCGTCAGTTTCTGGCGATGGTTGCTGACCTGCTCCCCCCATAAGCAGGATAAAACTTGCGACAAGCCTGTGGGCTTGACATCAGACAAAGCTGTGCAGACTTCGCCGGAATCCCGGAGTGTTGCTGTGGGCACGGACGCAAAAGATTTCGAGGCTCCCAGCATCCAGACAGTGCCCCAGAACAACACAAACCAAACGCATGCAGAAACACCCGGTAAGCGTGCAAGGGAGGAATCCCCAACACAACCTGCACCTCCCAAAAGCCCAGCCTTGTCCCCAATGACGGAGCCCAGCGAACCCATTCTCCCCCTGGATTGACTGCAGGCGTAAAGCGAGCCCGCGTGCTTGTGCCACGCACCAAAGATGCAAAAGCCAGCAGCACAGAACAAGGTGAACCTAACAGCGAACTATCCCTGATCACTCACACGTGTAATGTTGAAGCGGCACAGCAAGAGGCCGCTGCGTCTGCCACAGCTGCCAAGCACACAGTTCCAGTCACCCACAATAACCACCCTAATCTAGGCTTCCCGCCGCCAGGGTTCCCGCCGCCACCACCGCCACCACCACCGCCACCGCCACCTCCACTGTCGCCACCACCACCACCACCACTGCCACCACCACCCTCTCCACGGCCGGCGAAGCCATCTATCTCTTCTGCCAAACCACAGAAAAGCCTCCAGACAGAGGAAGTGTTCCGTAGTTGTTTAAGTGTCAATCCCAAAGTCCCCTCCACTTTAGGCCAGGTACAAGGTCGCGAACGAGGACGCTCACACTCGGTCACATTAGACCACAACGTCGGATACCGCTCCCAATCTAGAGAACCTTCCCACACAAGACGCCCTATTTCCAGAGACAGAATGTACCAGCAGCAAAGTACAAGCTCTTCTCGTCCAGAAAAGCTCAGTGGAGGAGTGTCTTTCAAGACACTTAATCACAGATCATGAACGTGATGCATTTTATCCTGAGACTGCTCTTATTCATCACTCTTACTCTCATGACAAACATTTTACAATGGAACATGCGTGGCTTTAGGGCAAACGTAACCGACCTCCAGGCGTTGATAGCATCAAAGAGCCCTGCGATTATCGCCATACAGGAAACAAAGCTAAAACAAGAACAAACATGTAACATTTATCACTATAAAACACATCGTTATGACGCTCCTACCGTTACGATCGCCCACGGTGGAGTAGCACTCCTGGTACATTATAGCACTCCATCAACCGTATTCCACCTCCAAACTAGTTTACAGGCAGTGGCTGCTACAGTCGACCTTGGTGCTATCAATATAACAATTGTTTCAGTCTATATCCCCCCAGCAGAGGAATTCCCAGCGGACGCGTTTGAGGATCTGGTGCGCCAGCTCCCAAGGAATAACATAATATTAGGCGACTTCAATGCGTACAACACTGTTTGGGGCTGTGTACGTACAAACCGACGTGGAAGACGCTTGGAGGACATAATCTCACATCATGACTTATGTATTCTTAACACCGGCCACCCGACGCATATTGCACTGCCGTCAGGAGCCACATCTGCTATTGATTTGTCGTTATGTTCCCCATCGGTAGGTGATCGTTTTAGATGGTGCACTCATTCCAACCCGTGTGGGAGCGATCACTACCCGATTTGGCTGTGTTCAGAGATACCTCACCCAGGAATGAGGACGCCACAGTGGAACCTCCTGCGAGCGGACTGGGAAGGGTTCACCGCCGACTGCGCTCTCAGCTTCACGCCACGTGAGGGTGTAACTGCGACAACCTTTTACGATGAGATACGCTCACGCATAATTGATTCTGCTGATACTTACATCCCCAAAACTAGCCCACTTCCTCGGCGTATTCCTGTACCTTGGTGGTCGGACGAATGCAAAAGAACCATTAAAGAGCGACGGCGATGCTTTAAAACTTTTAAAAGACAGCCAACAACCGATAATTTGATTCAATTCCGGCGTGCCAAGGCACTGGCGAGACGTACTGTCAGAGATGCCAAGCGCAAATCATGGCACTCGTACATTAGCACAATAAATCGACTTACACCACTGTCTACAATCTGGCGGCGAGTGCATCGTTTATCCGGCCGAAGCTCTGCCTTGCCTCTGCCTACACTTTCCCATCCCGGCGGCGCGATAACTAATCCTGCGGAAGTAGCCAATGCTTTCGGCAGGGCCTGGGCTGCTCGTTGGAAAGTTGGTTGCACAGATCCAAGGTTTGCACGATCCAAACGACAGAGGGAGCGCATTCCAGTAAATTTTAGCACAACAGACGAACTACCATTCAACGAACCTTTTACATTCGGTGAACTTCAAATGGCGCTCACGCGGGCGAGGAGTACTGCTGCTGGTCCAGATGGTATACACATTGACATGCTCAAGAACCTCAGTGAAGGATCGCTTGTCGCAATGCTGGGATTTTTCAACTTTCTGTGGACATCGCACAGTTTTCCGAGTGCTTGGAGAGACGCTACAATAATTCCGGTTTTAAAGCCTGACAAGGATGGTAGTGACCCCTTACACTACAGACCCATTGCTTTGACCTCATGTGTTTGTAAGCTTTTGGAACGTATGGTGAACGCGCGCATGGTGTGGTACTTGGAGACAACCGGTTTTTTCTCAGACGCTCAGTGTGGTTTTCGTGCGGGGCGATCCACCACTGACCATCTCGTATCTCTTGACTCGTCAATACGCCGCTCGTTCGCTTTAAAGCAACATGTTTTTGCCCTGTTTTTCGATATTGAAAAGGCCTATGACACGGCCTGGCGCCACGCAATTTTAGAAAAAGTACGAAAAGCCGGAATCAGGGGCCATATGGGACATTTTGTTGACAACTTTATGAAAGGACGGAACTTCTGCGTTAGAATAGGCAACAGCATGTCAGGTGTTTACTGTCAGGAAAGCGGTGTGGTACAGGGTGGTGTGCTGAGTGTGACCTTGTTCGGCATTTTAATTAATGACATATGCAGTGTTTTGCCTCCTACAGTCGAGAAGTCACTGTTCGTAGATGATTTTGCGGTGTGGCTCAGCACGTCAACATCCGTTTCAGCTCAGAGACAGCTTCAAATATGCATTGACCGCTTGTCTGAGTGGAGTGTGACGAATGGTTTTAGGTTCTCGACGGAGAAATCCGTATGTATGCATTTTTGTCGTCGCCGAGTGTGTACTGATGTGAACTTGCGTTTATACGGCAGAAGGGTTCCAACTGTATCGGATACCAAGTTTTTGGGCATGACTCTCGACAAACGGCTTTCATACAACCAGCACATATCGTTGCTGCGTGATAAGTGTTTCAAACGCATGAATATTCTGAAGGTGATCTCTCGCACGTCGTATGGGGCCGACAGGGTAGCTCTTCTCCGGCTTTATCGTGCACTTGTTCGCTCTGTGTTAGACTATGGTTCTGTTGCATATGACAGCGCGTTGAGCAGCGTCAAACAGCCTCTTAACACTGTCCACCATGCTTGTATACGTGTCGCCACAGGAGCTTTCCGTACCTCCCGCAGAGCCAGTCTTTTGGTAGACGCTAATGAGCCTCCACTAGATTTGAGACGGAAGCGAGTAGCACTCACATACGCGAGCAAAATACGTCAGTTTCCATCTCACCCAACATATAAGTGGATTTTCGACGACTCGCTGACAGCTCCCCTGAGAACGACGCGGCCGACGTCATCATTGGCACTCTGCGCACGAGTTGAAGAGTGGCTGGAGGGTTCGGACATCGACCTAGGGACAATAGCCGAAGCCCGTACACAGCGCATAGAACCATGGCGACTCACGCCAATCAAATGTGACTTCGACTTGCTGCGTCATAAAAAGTCGTCAATCCTGCCCGCAGAGTTCTTGGACTTAGCTCTACGCAAAATAGGAACCTACACGGGACATAAAAGGTTCTATACCGATGGTTCGAAGGGTGCTAGAGGCGCCGGCAGTGCATTCGTGGGGGAAGAAGTCAACCAGGGCTTCAGTTTGCCAGCGACTGTTTCAGTTTTTACCACGGAACTATACGCTATTTTGCGAGTTTTACGGCACATCAGGTGCATTCCTGAGGAACGATGTATTATTATAACTGACTCAGCAAGCTCTCTGACAGCTCTCCAGTCCCCCCCACACACAGCAGAACTGGCTTGTACTGACGATCCGAAAGCTTCTGACAGTGATTGACTCCCGAGGTACTGATGTGTGTTTCCTTTGGGTGCCGAGCCACGTTGGCATTTCAGGGAATGAGCAAGTCGATAGAGTTGCGAGGGATGTGTGTCAGTTGCCCCCATCGCGGCGGTTTAAAATTCCAGCCACAGACCTGAAACCATCATTTAAGATGTTAGTAGATGCTGAGTGGCAGACTAGGTGGACTGCGGAGCCAGATTGCTTTTTGAAACGTCTGCGTCCATCGATTAAACCTTGGGATTCGAGCAGCAGGCGAAGCAGAATGGAGGAGGTGAGCCTTACTAGGCTTCGAATCGGCCACTGTTATGCGACCCACGCCCATCATTTGAACAACGCCGCCCCCAGCACGTGTCCTCATTGTGGCAGCCGCCTCACCGTGCAGCACGTTTTATCTGCTACCGACAGCTGCGACCAGCTGAAACGGAGTCAGCTCCGATTCTTTCCACCGGTTCCGCTGGTACAGATCCTGGGCGATGACGCACTCGTAGATATTGGAAAAGTTTTATCTTACCTGAGAGAAGAAGGTTTTGACGTAGTATATACACCCGGTAGAGATTCTTAGATTTGACACATTCTGTATAGCACACTTAAGCTAATAAGCATAACCGTAGGATAATGTAATACAACACTGACGGGCACGTATAGCCTCTACAGCTGCAGTGCCCTAAAACCCCAATCATCATCATCATCACCGTCCGACAGTGATAGTACCCGGCTGGGAGATATGTGGCTGAAAGCCTCTCTGTGAGGTATGTGATTGAGCCCCCCCCCGTCCGACAGTGATAGTACCCGGCTGGGAGGAGACCCCAGTCTGGCGGTGGCGCTGGTGCTCTCCTGCTGCGGCGCCGTCCTCTGGCGCGAAGACTCGCCGCGCCACGACCTGTGAGTGTGACCACAGCCCAGTACCACTGTGTGATCGCTGGTTAGTGTTGCTGTGGCGCTGACGGTTCTGAGATAGAAAATCAAAGAATGGTCGTGCACAGCAGTCAACGAAATTTCAAACTCGGAACCGCAATTAAAGGGTGCCAGTTCGTTTTTTCCGAGTAAACTTGTCTGCCCAAACCGCTCGGGATGTTGACCCTGATAGGGATTCGCTGACGCTGCCCCTCCCCCAGGGTGGGGTACCGGGCGGCTGCCGGTCTGGTTAACGCGGCCGGTGTCGGAGTGTACCTCTTCGGCCTGGTACACTTGTACCGTGCCGGCTGGCTGGCGGCGGCGGCGTTGGCAGCTCTGTCCTTACAGCAGCTGACTGCTACAGTCAGGGAGGTCCCCGACACAGGTGAGAGAGAGAGAGAGAGAGAGAGAGAGAGAGAGAGAGAGAGAGAGAGAGAGAGAGAGAGAGAGAGAGAGAGAGAGAGAGAGAGAGAGAGAGAGAGAGAGAGAGAGAGAGAGAGAGAGAGAGAGAGAGAGAGAGAGAGAGAGAGAGAGAGAGAGAGAGAGAGAGAGAGAGAGAGAGAGAGAGAGAGAGAGAGAGAGAGAGAGAGAGAGAGAGAGAGAGAGAGAGAGAGAGAGAGAGAGAGAGAGAGAGAGAGAGAGAGAGAGAGAGAGAGAGAGAGAGAGAGAGAGAGAGAGAGAGAGAGAGAGAGAGAGAGAGAGAGAGAGAGAGAGAGAGAGAGAGAGAGAGAGAGAGAGAGAGAGAGAGAGAGAGAGAGAGAGAGAGAGAGAGAGAGAGAGAGAGAGAGAGAGAGAGAGAGAGAGAGAGAGAGAGAGAGAGAGAGTCGGACAACAAATCAACAAATAGCCTTGATTCACAAGCGCAGCGGAATTTTTAACCAGCGCAGGATCAGTGCTAGTCATTCAATAAGAACCGGACGCGTTTAAACATCTCCGGTAAGCGAGTTTGCGGCTGCTGAGTGGGTGTGGATACGCTGTAACCGGGCTGCCAGCAGAGCCGGGCGACCAGTCTGAGCCGGAGGAGGACTCGGCGGCCGTCGGCTCGGCCGAGTCGGACGCCCAGGACGACTCCGCCGAGGTCACGGAGGACGCGGCGGCGGACTCTGCTGCAGGGGAGAGCGCGGCGGACTCCGGTGCGGAAGAGGAGGAGAAGCCGAGACGCAGAGCCGCCGCCGCCGCCGCCGCCGCTGCTGCCGAGGACTCGAAACAATGACGAGACGCCGGCGGCGCTCTCATAGACGAGTATTGTGATGAAAGGCATCGACTTAGGAGTACGCAGGAGTAATGTGTAGTCACGATGACATGTCCTGTACCGCTCTCGGTGATACAATTGTGAATAGGTTTGTCCAAACTGGTGGCCGAAATTGATGGCCGGGAAATTTGTATATCTACGCAAATTTGGATGTTTGGCCAGATTCTTCAACCGATACGCAGACGGTTTTCTGACGGTGCGTTGTAGAGTTGGTCTCTAGTCCCTTGTGGAGAATGTCTTGCCATTTCCCGGCAGCGAGGCATTGTCAAGCCCAATGCCCTCAGGCGTCAATTTTGAATGAAGCCGAGCATTCAATTTTGCTTGGCCTATTATTTAGAGCTATCTCTGTCCCTTGTGTGACAAAGTTAATATCCCCGCGGCGTATGAAGTGGTAGTGTTGGACGATTTAACTAGCCGTTATGTTCGTTCTGTAGTGACTTCAATAAGTATCGCTCTTGTCCTCGGGTACTTCAGTCTAAAGGGTCTGAGATCACACCTGATCATCACAATAACCATTGTCACTGGGTTGCTCTAAATCCCCGGTGATGATAGTTAGGATTGGGGCTCTGAAGATCGTTAATCCTGAACCATTCAGCACCATAAGATAGAATCAATCTTTAGAATACCGATTGTACATACTAGTCCTTACGTCCGTGTGTAAGCTTAAAGCGAAGGCGCCATATTCGTGTCCGCCTCGTCCCCATCATACCAATTGTGTTCTGTCATCGTTGCCGGCTTGTTACCATGGTAACGCTCAGATGTGTTTTTAGGTGGTGAAAGAGGGCGTGAATTGTCAGGCTGCTGTAATTTGTCGCGTTGTATGCGTGCGATATACTGGCATAGGTCGATCGTTAACATTATTGTGAGAAATTATGTTGTCTGTGATGGAGAGCAGAACATTTCCGTGGAGAAGGTCGTGCTCAGTCATTGTGAGAGAGGGAATGGAGTGCTCGATTACGCGCTGTTGATACGATGAAGTGTTGGACAACTGAATCAGCCATCAGTCAGGGTCTAGTTCAACCTCTAGGGCTGGGCTAGTACCGCTCGGTCCCCACGGTATTGAGAGACCTGGAAACTGCTGGCACGTGGCTTGATCACCCGGCTCAGTCACTTGTCTGCCCGAAGTTCACTTTCCACGGTGCCGTGTGCTTGTGTCGAACGGTTATCTGCCAAAGGGGTAGTTGTAGCGGTGGTGGGCTGCGCTTCTTGACCCCGATCCAGGAGTCTGCACCCACCATCGCACCGGATGGTGACTAACTCTGTCGTCATCCGCGATTTTGATGTTCTATGTTGGCTCATCGTTAGACCAGCCTCTTGGTCCGTTCTTGGCATAGCTCTGATAATGGACTGCCCCCTCGTCATCAGAAAACGTAGCTGGGCAGCTGTGTTCGCTTCGTCGGCCGACAGAGCCAAATACACATCCCCGGCATTGCCTGCGGCTTTAGCTTCAGTTGAGTCACTCTACTGGGGCATCGGCAGATCTACTTCTGTGTCTGTAGTACCGGGTCTTGCCCTCGTCAGTATTATCGGAGGTTTTTCTGACGTGACCGGAAAGCGCCAATACTGATCGCTACCGCACGTGTTACAGCTCTTGTTTGATTCTTTTCGCAATTTTTTTTATTCAGAATTTCAATTCGTTTTTGTCAGCCAACGTCATAAGCCTGGGCCAAGCTAACTTACCTCCAGAAATTTCAAATCGGCACTGCTGCAAATGTCAGCCGAATGACTTAAGCCTTTTATCTGGCACGGGGTGGCTGGAGCTGCGATTTTGCTATTCGGGATTTTTCCTATGTATGACCCGAGTTCAGGTCAGATCGGTGGCCTGCCCATTGTACGGCTGGGACAAACTTGAAATGTCTGGATTTCACTGCGTACGTCTCAGAAGAACTTGAAAATTTAGAGTTCGGGGCGAACCCTGTGCTTAGTAGAACGTTAGAATTGGGCTTTAAAATTAACACTGTCCTTGCGGGAATTGCTCGTTCAGATGGTGGGGCTGGAGTTTCCGTGACAAGTCCTTTGATGGCTTTAGTGAGTGTTCTATCCCAAAAGCCGAAAATGCAATGACCTCGACAATATTTACTGAAACGTTTTCGAGGGACGTCGAGACAAAGTTTCAAGCTATGCTATTTTCATTTGCGGATCCAGGGGGCGAAGGGGGGCACGTGCCCCCATCGACCCTCGGCGCCCCCTGAAAGGTCGATGGCGCTCCCCTGAAATGTCGCTTCCCACCCCCCCCAAGATGCGAAAATCAGCGCCCACCGATAGGATTTTGCGCCCACCTGATGGGTTTTGCCGGTCAAAAGTGGCGCCCCCATGGTCCGGATGGTGTCCTCCCCCCGATCGGCAATCCTGGATCCGCCTATGGTTATTTCCTCAGCTAAGTAAATGATTTCTAAGTGCACCCAATTTCAACAATTTTATCCTTTAGTGAATAATTTTGACCTGATAAAAATCAAAGACCATTGTAACGCCAACTGCATTGTGGACGAGTCTTGGAATGTTTTTCTGCATCTTCTCTGCTCTCTACTCCCTAATTTGTTCTAGGTAGAGACGGTCGTTTTATGCCCCCCCCACCATGTTTGGGATGGCTCGTACCCGCCAACCGGGCGATGGTTTAATGCTGCGCAGTATTTCATGCTATTTCTTATTTTCTCTGCCTAAAGATTAGTCATGTGACTCTGATTTCTCTATTGGGAGAATAACAAAAAAAACGAAAACGTGTGATGGGGAACTGGTTGACTGCGAAACACTGCTTGACCTTCTGCTTTATCGAAACAGCGAACCTGCGAGGAATCTCCGTGACTTCAGTGGAACGTGAACTCAACATAGACACTTCCGTTGCTGGTGTTTTTACCTGGAGACAATACTGTTGACTCGGTATTTGTCCCCTCAGAGCAGCGGCTGCACCAATAATTTCTTTGTCGCTTTAATATACCAGAACTCCGGAATGGTTCAGTGCTTTGGTTGATTGCTGTCAGTATTTATGAGTCCGTATGCTTTCCCTTCTTGAAGCGTCTCGGCATTCAGTGCTTTAGGCACCCTCACATACAGCAGCTGTACCGTCCGTACCGGCGGCGATGGTGGCTGCGATGCTTTTGCGTGTACCCCCGTCGCTTCCCACCGCTCCTGTAGAAGTTCTACATTAAATCCATAGTTAGACTATCCGCCCGTCGCGTCGGTAGCACCTACTTGAGTTTGGCATGCACCCCCGCCGCGTCCTCCAGTTCCTGCAGCAGACTATCGGCTCTCCTCAGCCTCAGGGCGCCGTCTCCCCCGGGCAGGATCCCCAGCGCGCCCGTCCTCAGCTTGCCCTGCAGCGGCGTCAGGGGCTGCGGCGGCAGCATCTTCAGCCTCTGCGGCTGATCAGTCAGCGAGGCCACCGTCAGCACGGCCAGCAGGCTCTCCAGAAGGCCGCAGCGCGGTCCTGTCGGCTCGGCCTGGTTGTCGGCCGGCAGCGCCAGGGCCTGTCGCACCACGCTGCCGGCGTGGGTCACCACCGTCTGCAGGGTGTCGCGCTGCTCCGTGGTGGTGCTCAGCTCCTCCGTCAGCCTGGCCACCAGCAGCGCCTGCTGGCGCTGTTGGGCGCCGGTCTCCTGCAGCAGGGCCTGCTGCTCCGACAGTCGGTCCTCCAGCTGCTGCAGCCGGCACTCCTCGGCCCCGCGGCGCCGCTGTTTGCGCTCTTTCTCCTTCAGCGCCGCCTGCAGTGCTTGATTTCCATCCTGCAGCTGTGCTAGCTCCACCTCGTGCTTTTGCGTCGCCGACACAAGCGATCGCTCTGTCCACTCGAGCGCGCTCAGGACAAGATCGTTCTCCACCTTGCTCTGGAGAAGGGTGGCATTGCGCGCCTCTAGGTCACGCGCTCTCTCTGCCACCAGCGCCATCTGCGAGGTCAGGCAGATGTTCTCGCGGATTGTGCGGTGTGTGGTCTGGTTGACACGGCGACGCGTGGCGTCTTGGAAAGCTTGCGCCACCGCGGCGATATTTCTCGTCGCGTCTCGCTTGAGCTGATCGCTGTCAATGATGCGCTGCTTGTCAGCTTGGTAGACGCGCTCCTCAGCCTCTTCACGCTCTACTACCAGCTGCTGCTCGAGGCCGTCCTTCTCGGCAAAGAGTTTTTCGCGCATGCGCCGGAATTCTTCTAGAGAGCTCAGCTTGCTGGACAGCATCTGGACCTCAGAGCTTAGCTCCGCCTGCATTTTCTTCATGTCGTTTTCGAGCTTCACCCTTGTCTCTGTGCATTCCTCGGCTTCTTTCGTCCGCTGCGCGTCCAAACCCTCTAGACGTTCCGTCAACTCTGCAAGTTCTTCTCGCTTATTTTTCCAGCTGCAGCTTCAAGAAGCTGATGACGTCACCAAGGTCAGCGGTCAGCTGATCGAAACGGTTGCTGAGGTCGGTGTTTGACTCTGTCAGAGAGGAGCATTTCTTGCGACAGCGATCCAGCTTCTCAGTCAGGTCTTTGACCTGGATTTCGAACATGACCTTGGTGACTTCTGTCATGTCTTTTACTTTCTTCTCCTTTTTCTTTCCCTTCTTCCCTTTCTTTCCCTTTCCCTTTTTCCTGGCCATCGCGCTTAGACAAGTGTTAGTCGATCCTACGATAAAGTGGTGCCAACGGCGTTTCTCGTCCAGGCGCCGCTTTTAAAACGCTTAAATCCAAACGTCACAGGTATATCGGAGCCACATGTTTCACTGATACATTGACGAAACTTCACTGTTGATCCGCTCGGTTCTGCTAGAGGTCCACAGCACAAACCATCGACGATCGACTGCGATCCTGACGACGGGGAGCGGTACCTTGGTACGAACCGGTCGCTAATCTATCGTATCCAAGCAACCGCACCGGGCTCTTCAAATCGGACGAGGATGGTCCCCTCACTCTGCTTGTAATTTCGGCCGCCAAATTATCGATGTCTCAGTTAATTTACTAGTCAAATATCGAAGTATTTTTATTTTGTGTGTTAATGGTCAAAATCGCTGAAGCCAAATGAGAGGCAATGGTAAAATTTCCGACAATGAAACTGCAATGCTACTAGTAATTTACATATGCGAAATGACAAGGGCAAGAGGCCAGTGTCGTAGTGCTCATATTGTGTGCAACAAATAATTTAACCAAAATGGCTCGCTTAAAAACGTTCCTCATAATATGGCTACGGGAATTATAATATTTCTTAGATCTTCCTCGCGCCGAAACCATATACGGTCCTCCTATGAAGCCTGGATTCACCCAAGGGAGAGAAATGCCCTGAACTAAACGGTATCGAATATGTGCCCGTTACCGGCAGGGAGCCGGAAAAATGCGTCTGTGTAAGTCTACTCTCCAGTCTTCTGCTATACGCCTGTATCGCTCGTTCTTGGTATTTTACGGACGTTTGCCTGCCCATGAAAGGCGCCTGTGGACAGCTCGGGATCTAGGCCGGTGGTTTGAGAGGAACGGGAATTAAACGCATGAAGACGCATTGCTTAAAAAAGTGGAATGAAATTGGGGGTTTGAGAAGCAAATGCCTTTTTGCCTCCACTCCCTGGATCCGTACCTGCATTAAGAGACCTGAGAGGGAGCGACTGTTCCTGCACCCCTTCCCTTCTTGCTTTAATTCCTGACAGGGATAACCATTTTATATATATATATATATATATATATATATATGGGTTTGAAAAGAGCCCAGGTGGAGCCGGGTTAATGCGTAAGACAATTCAGAGGTGTGAATCTATAAAACTGAGCGCAATTGATGCAAAAAAGGTGTCGACATTACCTTTGCTTATTTATTTATTTTTTATTAGCGCCACTCCCAAGAGGCACACTTTCCCAATTACAGGGAGTATTGGTGTGGGTGTTTAACCCTTGCATTGGTGGGGGTATTTTAACACCCCCTCGGATTTTTCCTGCGGCACGAAAAAAACTGCGACGCGAAATGCCGCCGTACTTGGCACACCTTATCCTTGATCAATTACGCAACGTTCTAAAAAATTAAAGTTGGGTCATCACAGGTCAAGTCACATCACCTATATGTTTAAGGTGGCATAAGTAAAACAGGAAAATTTATCGAATTGAAAGTTATACCACTCAATGGGGCCACCGAGTACTACAACATATATTCCTGGATTTTCATAGCAATGGCCTAAGGTCGAGTAAGGATAATGACCTCTCCATTGCAAATGCTTGGGAAAACAGGAATTTGGCTGTATCTGTCTAGATACAGCTGACAATGCCTTCATATTCTCCTCATCGTAGTATCCTGGGCACCCTTCTAGGTTAATGCTGCATTTTTTACCTGTGACCTATGGGAGGTCGTGCTTAAGTAGTTTGGTACCGTACACGTTTATTGCATCCACTCAACTTAACACAAAACTACAGAAGTTGACACTCACATTCAACTGAAACTGTACATTGTTTGCAAACAGGTGACACAAGCCAAAAGTTTTTCAGACTTGGGCCAATAACTTTGCAAGAAATGACGATAAAACTTTTGTTTTGATGTAATTACGTTTAGATTGTTATTAGAAGTCGATTGATGAGCATATTGACTATGCTAGATCAGATGGTGACCTTGGCCTGACCTCAGGTGAGGTCATTTTTGTGTTTGGACCTAGTATAGTCATATTATACATAATTCGATTCGGAGTAACGAGAGGAAGCGATTGGTGTCTGAAAAATGATTCTGACACAACTCTGACAGACGCTAGAGCCCCGAAACTCTTCTCTAACATGCCACCTTCTTTGACCTGTCATGACCTCAATATTGACCTGAGCCAAAAAGTGACCGATGTTGTTCCTTCCTGAGTTTTTATGAGCTATCCACCAGTGTTCGCGTTTTTTTTCGCTATCTTCTATAGTAGCAGAGTTCGAGGAAGGGGTGTTTGAACACCTCCCACCATGGTGAAGGTGGCTCGGGGCCCACCGGGGCGGGTGTTAACCTTCGCCCGGGTGGGGGTCTTTAGACCCCCCTCGGGTTTTTCCAAAGTGACCAAAAAACGGCGGCGCGCAGCGCCGCCAAACTTGGTCTAGCTGTTCCTTCATCATTTTTACATCTTTCCTGGAAAATTTTGGCCCAAGGTCGTATCAGGTCAGGTCACCAGGCCAGGTGAAGTGACCTCACCTCAAAAAAATACTTAGGACCGCATAACTAAAAGAAGGGTTAATTGATCAAGTTGAAACTCTTACCACATATTGGGCCCACCAGGAGCTACAACATTTGTTCCGGGATTTTTGATATTGGTGACCTAAGGTCATGTGCAGAGCATGACCTCCCTATTGTGAATACATGGGGAAAATCACGAAATGAGCTTTTCTCAGTAAGTATGGATGGAATCAACTTCAAACATCGGTTGCAACTTGCTCTTAGCCCATTTCTGAAGCTGATGCTAAACATTTTGACTTGTGACCTTTGAAAGGTCACCTTAGTTTATTCAAAATTTATAGAGAAAAACACCAAAAACTGCTTATTTGACCTAAGATAGAGCTTTTATTTTGTCACCAAAGTGTTTGTATAGTCACTGGAAGTCAAATGATATGCATCATGACTATACCAGGTCAAGTTGGGTCAGACCGTTGACCTGGGTCAGGTCAAATTCTTAAATTTGACCTGGCATAGCAATATCATATATCATTCGATTCGTATTGACGAGAGGATTGCAATGGTGCATAAACTTTGGCTGTATCTTGTTTGGTTTGGAAGCTATTAGCGAAAAAGTAAATGCCCTTATGCATGGGTGGCTATGGACATTCCCAAGAATATGCCCAATATTTAGTGACCTGTAGCTCCCTAGGCTTTGACCTGAAACGAAAATGAATGCCACTGTAATGAAAGCGCATCTCAAGAGCTTTCGAATGGTGTTAGAAAAATGTTTCTAGCTATCATAGTTTCTGAGATATATGAGGTTTTCTTAGTACACCTCATATTAGCGATTTTGACCTGTTTTGACCTCTGGTGACCTTGATATTGAACTGACAAGAAAAATGACCGAAGTATTTCGATATCATTTTCGAAGAGCTTTCGATTGCCGTTTTGCGCTTTTTTCTAGCTCTATTAGTTTTTGAGATCGTGGGGGGGTCTTTTTAGCCCCCCACCAGGGCGAAGGTGGCTCGTACCCGCCACCGGGGCAAGGGTTAAAGATCCTCTCCAACGGGTCGAATCGGATATGGAAGGCGGTTTCCCGCCGTGAGGATTGAACCCACGTTAATCCATGCTATCCGATCTGAATACGGGCAATGAAGCCACCAGGCCACCCGGATCCCTCTATCTATGTTTATTGAAAAGTCCAACAACAACTCTCAGTATACAGCAATTACAAAATAACAACAATTTCTAAAAAGCTCTGCTGGTTCCAGGAGTTGAACCCAGGCCTGAGAATTAGACTAAGAGATAGGTCTAGTTTTTCAGTCTAGATCGCTATAATACATCATGGTAGGCAGTTGAAAATTTCAAAATTCAAAACAAAAACTGAACAGCATTATCTCAGTGGATGACAACGCCGTTTGCCGGAGCTCTAGATTACAACTTTTTAGAACGCGACCCCACGGGCTAGTCGGAAAATGCCAGCCCATTAATGGAAAGACTTCTTCCGACCTCATTGCCAAATCACCTTTCGTAAATATTGGTGCTTGTTTGCGAAATGTGGGATTTTCCAGACGGCAAGTATTAGCGATTAGTTTTCGAGGAAGAGAAATAGGAGTCGTGTGGTACCTAGATTTGAATGAAGATGACGTTTGAATTGAATTTATACGACTGGGAGTAATCATCTATAGTATTGCTGCTCGTGTCGAGGCAGGAAAACAGTTGCGTCGAATACGGTGTTTTGCAAAACATATGTTCAATATGGTTCTGGATTTCATGGTTGTACTGTCTGTTTTCCCCCCCCCCCTAATAATCACAATTTTTTTTTCTTCTTAAAAAAGTCCTTTGGGTTTTTTTAATTTTATTAATTTTTTTTAAGCGAAAATTTTTTTTTTTTGGGTTTAAAAAAATTTTTAAAAAAAAAAAAAAAAAAAAAAAAAAAAATTGTTGATGCAGAACCCTTGGGTCAGCGTGTATCTTGTGGGTGTGGTGGTTTAAGGGCTAGGAAGCTTGTGTTCTGTGTGACTGATTCAAAGTCAGGTGGATTCTTGGAGCAAGGAGCAACCTGGCTCCCGAAAGCCCAACAGAAAGAGCTGGTAATGCTTTACAACTCTGGCAGTTGGTGTGTTAATCAGCCCCAGAAATTGATAAATTAATTAGATGTGGATCCTGGGCTGGCTATCGAGATGCTGAGTCCTCAGAAAATGTGTCACCCTGGATCAACCCAATGAAATACAATGAGGGGAACTGCAGATGAATTTGAATATGCCATAAATTGTGCAATAACTGTGTCATAAAATGTTTGCAACAGTTTGCAAGAATCTGTTTTGAAATAAGTGCTGTTTTTCAATGATTATTGTGGTGCATAAAATGATCAGTCAATGAAAAAGACAGAACAATATATGGTGGAATTTAGATTGTACATTTTCATCCCTGGCTCCATGGCACAATAATGCATTCTCACTCACTTCCGTAATATCTATAGCCATTCAAGAATTGTAATATCAACATAAATAGTGTGAACAGAATATGTATCCACAAGGGAACATGTGTGTTGGGGAGAAAAACCATTAGCAAGCACAAGTCAACACTCATGTGACTGAGGTTTTCCAATAATCATACACATGCAAACAGGCTACATACTGGTAGTATACATATAATATTAACATCCAACCATCCCCATGTATATTTTCAAATGAATGACAACCTGTATGAGGCTAATTTAATTTATAACCAGAAATTCTCATGTGTGGAATGTTGGATGTGTGTGATAGGATGATTGTGCCAGTGAAAACCAATTAGAATATCTATTAAAATATTTATCCATACTGCCAGCCAACTATGTACAAGCATGAGGAGTCCCCCATAAATTATTGGACACATTTTTGTTGTTTTTGACCCCTGATTCATTTTAAAGTGTTGTAACACTTCTTTCCCCCTACATGTTAAATTCATAATACTGTGGCTGGCCCCTCACCCCCTCCCTTCTCCTTGGTGTTACATAATGTTTGGACAGCTTCTAATGAGCATGCAAAAACAAGCATTTGGTTACATGTGCTGGAGCAGACACAAACCACACCTGCATAATTCTCCACAGGCACAATATCCATCATACCCCCTGCCATTGTATATTTACAAAAAAGATAGAACAGAGATAAGGACCACCTCTATATGTCTAGAGTGGCAAGGGTGATGTGGTAGCATATTACTGAACACTTCCAAGACATTGACAGGTTTCCATGTCCAGTCCAGCTTTCCAAATCTGTTTACATCAGTTTGACAACCCTTTCTAATATACTCTTTCAACATCTCGATCCGATCCAACACTTGACTCACTACCACCTGTCACTTATGTGCCGGGCTAGTCGGCAATCTGTCGGGGCACCGGACCAGTCTCGTACCCATCCTCCGGCTGATTTGTCCGTGGAGAAGCAATGACTGCTAAAGTTGGGGTTCCATTCCAACTGGGTTTATGCTATCTGTGGTGGTCTCTGGATCTGGAGGATACTGCTTGGAGCGGCTAACACTTGCGTTTGTCCACTTCCGGTCTAATGACACGGACTTTTGGTGAAACAGGATTCTGGCTGGACTAGAAGATTGCCGCCGGTTGCCCGATACCCTTGCCGATAATCGAGATCTGACGGCTGAGAGTGTTGCTCACGCTGGTCACATCCTGCCCCGGAGGGGGTGGTGGTGGTGGTAGCTGGTTGCTGCGGGTATTGGATGTGTATAAGGCGTGTGTGCTCGATATAACGATCAGTTACGTGGGCACGGAGGTGAGCGGCGTCCTGGGCGCCTCGATTCTGGCATGTGGGGAGGCCGTCGCGGAGTCTTTTGCCAAATGCAATCTCTGCTGGTGAATCGTCTATACCCCGGAGCGGAGTGTTCCTGTACTGTAATGGGGCCTGAATGACAGTATCAGTGTTCAAAGACACTGCTGGTGTTGTCTCATAATAAGTGCTTTACCATCGCTTGGTTGGTAGTAAAGCTGTGATTGGATGTGAGTTCCCACTGTTCTGTAAAAACGGTGAACTGACCCTCATCGCCATCCAAGGTATTTGGTACACTCCAGCGAGTGAACCATCGACGGATACGTGAGATCAATTTGCGAAAGGCTCCATCGGGAACTTTGGTGATGTATAACCAACCTGAGTACCTGCCAGTAAATTCCAAGTAGTGATGGCCGGCCTACTAAAAATTATCACAACGAACCCTCGAAGGAGGGAAACTCGGGAGTATCATTGGCTCTCCGAGCTGTGACGAAGCCAAACCAGAGCACCTATTGCACTCTTTTTTGCGATGTTGGCATCCATGTGAAGCCAGAACACTGCATCGAACGCCACTGTGTAACGAAAATTTAAATTCGAACGAATTCGAACGCCACTGTGTAACGAAATACATTTTCGTCACACACTGTTTGTCATCTCAACTCCTCCTTGCTGTGCAGAGCGGAGCAGGTCCAGGAGTCCATCGGCTGTGTCAGATCGGGTAATGTGACAGCTGGACCTCTGGGTCCGACTGTTGTCAGTGGTAAGCATATCGTGTGGAACGGAGCGCCTGTGGTTATTGCTCAGTCAGTGTGGCGAACACGGGCTGTTGTGCTGCCGCTGGAGTTGCTGCACATGTTGGCATTGGTGATTTGGACTAGCTGAACTCGCAGTGGGAGGCCTCTTGCCACCGGTCGCGCCGTGTAAGATCCACGGGAAAAGTGGTGGAAAAAATGTGTATTCACATGGGAACCCGTGCTACCCGTTGCAGAGAAAACGAAACATTAGTAAGCATAGGCCAACTTTGAACGGCAGTGAGCTCGTCCGTCGAACATTCACATGTGAACGACCCTGGGAGCGCCAGTCAACTGTGCACAAACATAACGAGCGTGCAAAAGCAGGCATTCAGCAACATTTCAGCAACACACAAACAGGCACAAGCCACTACCGCGTAATCCCTCCACGGGCACAATATCTACGACCATGATGGGTCTTCAGAGACAAACTCGTGCCTGATTGGACTAAGATAGGCATTTTACTTTAAACACAGGGGCCGTGAGGGAGCTGTAGTGTACACCCCTGTCTAGGTCAACCTCGACTCTACTGCACCAGTGGAGCCAGACGGGCACAGAGTCAGTGCTTCAGGTCGAACATTAGTTTCAGGGATTGACACTGCATGCGTGGATTTATGCATGCATTGAATGTGCTTGACTTTTAATCATATTCCGATAATCGCTGTTGGATTCGCTGGGGATTCGCTGCGGTTCCTGGAGAGATGTTGGGTGAGGCTTGTGACAGTGACCGGTTCTTGCCTATTCACTGATGGTGGGTGTGTCGAGTGAAGTGGGGATCTGAACTCGAGACTCCACCGGCGTCGCCAACCACGGGTTGTTTGTAGGATATGATTGTGCTTTACCTCAGGATTCTGAGTCTGCTTCAGCTATGGCTTTGGCCTCAAAGGGTGGCAAACTGCTTGAAATGTGTATATCTATCAAAGGCCTGTCCTGCCCCACTAATATATCGTCAAAACAGACTGTATTCTTCAGACTTTGAATAAGCCGATGACTTGCAAATTAATCCAGTGCTCACGGGAAAGTACGTAATGCATGCTTTCCTGTGTCTGGCAGGGCCGGTTAAAGACCTACAGAGAAGCAGGGCCAGGTAGCTAACCCGAAGCCGGCTCCGTTGGGCTGTTTGGCTGGGTTTGGGCGTGCAATGAGTGCGTCTCTCCTAGAAGTGGTTGAACACTATCAGAAGAAGGTCGAACGGTACAATGATGAAGATAAGGTGAGCTGCTATCTGACATGTATTTTAATGTTCCCTTGATGTGATTTTTCTAGAATCTATGTTTTCGTGCGTAATTGTGTTTGTTTTGTGACTAATCCAGTGATATTTTATCAGTGCCTACACGGGTTTCAGGCTGCTACAGACACCATTAGTATGATAATGGGTTTTGACAGGAGTTCGTAAGAGAGCAGTGATGAAGAATCCCAGGCTGTTTCAGATTTTATAAAAAGAAGTCTCCGCAAGACAAAAACAACCAGTTCTGTAAACATATAATTACAGGGGTTCAATAAAGCCACTTTCAGAGAAGAACGGCCAGTAGTGTTGTTTCTTCTCCCGCCAAATCACCTCGCCATAGGCTCTGACTGTTGTCATGGAAACGCTGGAGTCACCGGTTCATCGGACAATGTGGAAATTGGGCGTGCCTGGCCTGGGGATATTATGAGTGTTTACATGGTTTTTCAGGCTGCCACACGGGTTTTCAGGCTGCGCTCATCGGACTATGTAAACATGGGCGGGGACGCATATACTTGAAAAACTCGAACGGGGCCCTTGGGGAGGGGATTTACAGGGTTGGAGATGGATATGTCATATGACCACACCAGTTGGTGAGTTAATAAATCCCAGTAATTGTTAGATGCTTATAGCCTATTAGAGAAGTTTTGCGCAGCCTGGACAAGTTCATTACTCGAATGTCTTGGCTTTATATTTTCTGGGGATTGTATATTCTTAGGGCTTATTTTTCTGTTTTTGTATAGTTCTAAGTTTTGGTAAAACTTGAACTAACTTTGGATTCTACAGCCTTGGCTTATGTAGCTCTT
This sequence comes from Lepas anatifera, assembly GCA_034440635.1. Classification (NCBI taxonomy): domain Eukaryota; kingdom Metazoa; phylum Arthropoda; class Thecostraca; family Lepadidae; genus Lepas; species Lepas anatifera. The sequence goes on from JAOTON010001034.1 coordinate 967,663, forward strand.
GCCGCCGTTGTTCTGCGCTGCCAGACTTAGGGCAGCGTCAAACAATGTGTACCTTCTGCCACACTGTTTGACCGCTAGTTGTACAGTGTATGAGTGGGGATACTGGACAGGGAAGGGATCTCCCATAGATAGGGTTGTTATTGCCATGTCCGTGGCAATCTATCTGCGGCCTTCTAGATAGAGAAGATATCTAAATTCATGGTACAATCCCCCATTTTAAAGGCCCTGATTTCTGAGGGCAGTCGTGCCTCGCCTTTACCAGAAACCTGATAATCCAGCAATAACACAGTGAAACATTTATTTCAGATACTACATTGCTTCGACAAGTTGCAGAAGCTCCCCATCACAGTGGAAGTTTTGTCTCAGACGGGCGTGGGAAAAACTGTGAATGCCTTCAGGCGAGATCCGGGGCCGGTTGGCGCCAAATCTCGTGAACTGGTTTCCAAGTGGAAGCGAATCTTCGAAGAAAATGAAAAACGTGAACAAAACAAGATTAGCTCGCGTGCCAATGGTGATGATAAGAAAAGGAGAAAGGGTGGCGATGCTGTCAAGGAAGAGAAGTGCAGAACCCCCTCCCCTATGGGAAGCGAGGGAAGTGACAGACTGGAAATTGACGAAGTAACGGTAAAGCAGGAACAGAAGGAGGATGAGGAAAAGGAAAGGAGGAGAGCGGCACGAGCGGAAGGTAGAGTTAGAGGTAAGCAAGAGGAAGAGGAAAAGGAAAAACGAAGAGCTGCAAGAACGAAAGAGCGTGAGGCGCGAACCAAACGGGGAGCGGAAGAGGATGAGGGAGGAAGCGAGAGCGAGGTAGTGGTAGGTCAAGTCAACGAAATAAGAGTGAAGGAGGAGAAGGAGGAAGACTCGGAACATGAAAAACGTTTAGCGCCGAAGCAGGTTAACGGAACATCGGGTCGAGCGAAGGACAAGGACAAATCGCGAAAAGATGACAAGAGTCACCGTGAAAGTGATAAGAAGCACTCTTCATCACATAAATCATCATCTTCGTCGAAAGACAAAGCGACTTCCAACCATAGCAGGAGTAGTGAGAGTAGTCATAGCGGTAGTAGCAAACATAGAAAAGAAGGTCATCGCAAGGAGAGCAAACACAAACGAAACGACTCGGATGCCGGCGATAGTCCTTCGGATCTGTTCTCTGTTGTGAAGACCGAGCCTCTATCCAGTGATGATAAGCACCGTGTTAAAGAGAAAGAACGCGACAAGCATCAGGAGAAACACAAACATGAAAAAACTCAGTCGAGATCAGAGAAGCACTCTTCCTCTCGATTGTGGGAGAACGAGCGTGCGTCTCCGTCTGGTAATGGGGTACACCCATCGTCAGGGAGGGACCGCACCAGCCACCCTGCAGGGGAGACATCCTCATCGCCCCCATCGCCTTCAGCATCATCACCATCGAAACACAAACACAAGAACGACCACTCGTCAAGCTCCAAACATCCCCGCGAGTCGTCCTCGAAACACGACTACGCCGAGCGGGACTCCTCGAGGGAAGCGCGGAAAAGCAAGCACAAGTCCTCCAAACGCGACAAACACAAGTCGGACGAATCAGCCAAGGCGTCGGATGGGAAAGCGTCCCGAGCGGCGCCCCGGCTGAAGGAGGTGGACTTCCTGGCGCTCCCGGGCAGCAGCGCTGCCAGTGACGGAGAGGATGCTGGAGGCGGCGGCACCTCGTTTGCTGACGCGCTGGGTAGGTTCGAGTCTGTGATCGTCTGTTCAAGTCTTGTTTGGGATGCACGCTTCTCTGTTTGTCTTGTGCGTGAGTGCTAAGGCAGATTCAGCTCTTTGATACAGATTTTCATCCAGATGAAGGGTAAACGTATGTAGCGTAAGAGAACCAAACCATTTCTTACTGTTGGCTGCTGATCTCTTGCGATGAAATCTGGTAGCATGCGCTGCATTTTTTCTTCAAGAATTATAGGTTAGCCCTGTCACAACATCATCTCGCTTCCACAGGTGGCATGGGGCCATCGAAGAAAAAGAAGAAAAAGTCTAAATCGTCGAGCAGTACTACTTCGGCAGCTTCGACCGCCTCCTCAACCATCACGCCCAGTACGCTCCCTGACGTGAGTTCATGAGCAGTCGCGACCCTCTGTTCCATTGCTTAGTACATTCTCTGGCACAATTTCGTGATCCGCTGCGGCATTGTGTCCTCGAAAGCAGATGAGGTTCTGTGAATTATATTGAACAAATTCAATCATACTAGCATGTCAGTATGGGGTCCGTTTTCAACCCTGCTCATCTTTCCAATAATGCTGCGATGTGAATGGCTAAACAAACGCGCCTATTCTGCACTGGGTTGAGCACAATAACGGAATCTATTCGGACTTTTTTATTTGAGCGTAAAATCCCGTTCACGTTTTCATGTGTTCACGTCATATGTGTTCACCACTGGGCTATTAATAATTATAGAATGGACTTGTTATGATATTTAGTTATATTTGTATTCGAGCTAGGTCAGTATCCGAAATCAGTTTTTCCGGATTGGAGGGAGGGGATCGCCTCGGCGCCCGCCGTAATCTCTGCCCGGGAGCGACTGACGGTACAATTAATCATCTTCGTGCTGGTCCAGTGGAGAACCAAGTAGGCTATATTACGACTTTGTGACGTCACTTCTGTTTTCACACTTGCAGGCAAGCCACCGACCTATGTTTAAATGAGCGCTTGAGGTTTGATACGTTCCTCAGAGCTATTGCAGAGAGCTCCGCCAAAGGCTAGAACATATTATTACGGTCGATTATCTCTATATTCGGTGTCCTCTCCTCGTAACGAGTCCAACAGCTAGGACCGTTGAACTCGAGGTTGGTTAAGGAGGGTGATTTAGTTGTTGTCTTCACTATATCGCTCTGACACTGCCATTTAGATGTTTAGTGTCATCTCCTCGTAACGAGTTCAACAGCTGGGACCGTTGAGGTTGAGTAAAGCGACCGCTCGACTTAGTTGATGGCTTCACTATGTCGCCCCGTCACTGCCAAGGTCGAGTTCTAGACCAGGCCAGGTTTCCGATGTGTTCAGTCTGACACAGTGTCTGTAATTGTCTGTGACGGCGCGTGGTCCGGCCAGGTGCCGGACGCCCCGCTGCCGCCGCCGGTGGAGTTGCTGGACGCCCTGCCCGAGGTGCCGTTCTACCGACCGCTGCCCCGGCCGCCCGTCTCCGTCCCCCCGGCCCGGACCGCCGCCAAACGGCTGATGGACGAGGAGGAGGCGCTCGCCAGCGTCCTGCACAACAAGAACAAACGGTGGGACGGCATCAGCAGGGGGGCGTTAGATTGTCCGGGGGTAGGGAGTGGTTGCTGGGGTGTCATGACATGGACTGGTGTTTGGGGTATGGATCTGAGATGGGTTAAAGCGTGGGCTTATGGTCTGTGTCATTACCACGTTAGCGTTCCGTGCCTCCCTTTAGTGACAGAGATCTAGTCTTTGGCCCGGCCAGCACCTGTTCTTTGGTCCGAACCTGTTAGTCTGTTGCTCTATGCGCTCTGCCTGGTGCGCTTTTTGTTCGCTCCCCCGACACTTTCCTCATTTGACAGTGCTGATAGATTTTGTAGCTGTCTTGTCGTGACACTCGACTTTACGAATAGTTCCTAATGGTCCCTTTTTGGTGTATGCCTACGCCACTACATTCCCGCATTATATTGTATTCACAAAATACTGTTTGGGAGTTGAACTATTATTAGAGTGCCCCTCCCCGTGTCCCATGTGTTTTTTCATTTGTGGAACTGAGCCTCACTGCACACTAGGCTGCCTGAATAGTGAAGAAGCATTTAGAGGGAACAAGCTACTACGTTTCTTGAATACAATATGATTTAATATCATACTCGTGGATAATTTGCTATAAAGAACGGTGACTAAGATATTCACTTGTAGAGTTTTGGTAAAGTGGAACGCAGATGGGATGACCCGATGTTTGCTGGTATTTGCAATGATCAAATTCCCGAGTTGTCTCCTCACTGATCGTCAGAAACTTATCGAAGCCAGTTGTTGCTTGCAAAGTAGCGCTGATCCACCAGATAGCGAATCTCAACTCAACATTTATTGAGTGACAGCAGTGTGGCAAACACTTCAACGGAGTTGTTTGTGTTTGTTGTGAAGGTCCAAGGTGTACTCGGGCAACAAGGGCACGGGCCTGACGCGACTTCCGACGCTGACTGAGATCGCGCTGCGCTGTCTGCAGGAGAATGTCGACTGTGAGTATGCTCAACGGAAGTGGTGTAGTGGTTAGCACGCTCGCTTTCTACGCGGTCGACCCGGGTTCAAGACCCGGCGGATTCCCTGAACAAGGAGCGATCTGGCTCGCGAGAAACTCGAGATGCCCCGAAAAGTGCTGATACCGCCCACGGCAGTGTTGTGTGTCACATGTTATATAAATGACTGAGCTTTCGGACATTCTATAAGATTCTCCGTTGTCATTCACGTTGGTCTGCGTGCCGCCAGACCTGGAGTACACGGGCGGTGTGCCGTATGAGATTCTGCGTCCGGTGCTGGAGAAATGCTCGGCCGTGCAGCTGCGCGACATCGAGTACTACAACCCCTACCTGATGGAGGACACGGACCCGCTCTGGGAGGCGCTGGTCAAGAAGGAGTTCAAGACGGAGAAGAGGCAGGAGATGGAGACCTGGAGGGAGATGCACTCGGTGGGGGTCATCGGTGGCGTGTTTAGAGGGTTCTTGTTGGTCGGAGTTTCAACGGCGGTGGTCTGTGTTTGCGAACATTTCAAGGCCTTCAGGAGATAAGAGAGGCTACCTGCTCATTGTTACTCAGTTGATCAAAGTTTTAGTTCCCTTGATGTGTTGATTGCCCTTCTTTTCTTTTACACATTTCTCACAAGCCTATAACACGGGCTTTTACAAGCCTGATGGCTTGACATACCTGTCTGCTGGAAAGGCTCTGCGAGCTTATGTATACGTGCATATACCAAGCTTATGCTTATTACCTATATGTATATAGCGAGTTTATATCTACCTTAAGTCTACATACCTGTAGTAACTACGAACTTTCCACCCCCCGTCCATTATCCTCTCCTTGCCTTCATTCCTGACCACTTCCCTTCATCTGGCAGCGCTGCTCGGAGGAGCGCGAGCACAAGTACAACAAGCTGCGCTCGCTGATCGAGGGCAAGAGGAAGGACGCGCTGGCCAGCAGCAGGAAGACCAAGGTGGCCTTCGAGCACACAGTGGCCAAGCCGCCCCGCAACGTGGCCCGCAAGCAGGTGAGGTGCAGAGCTGAACCTGCTGTGTGGGGGTGTTCGCGCTGGTGATGGCTTTGGTGATGGCTGGTGATGCTTGAGCAGAAACAGAACTTGTGATTTCGCAACAATTTGATGACAAGTGTTATGAGGATTTACTTCTAGTGTTATTATTTCTTGTTCTTATTTCTATTTATTCCCAGTGTTAGTGTTATTATTTCAGGTGTTTCTAGGTTTCTAGATATTTATGCCTAGACTACAAAAAACTGCAATGTAAATCACGCACGGATGGTGGTGGCGGCACCTCCGTCTGCGCAGCAACGCAGTACACACATGTTGTGTCTGCGCAGGCGCAGAACGGCACGGCGATTCCGGTGTCGATGCCGACGCCGACGTCGCAGCTGTCGAGCGGGGGTCGTCCGTCGCGGCCGGCGCCCGGCACCGACCCCACCAGCCGGCCGGCCGCCGCCAACCGTACAGCCGCCCCTCGTGAGTGTACCCCCTCCTGCCGGGGTGTTGGTGCGGCTGTCCGAAACCTGGTACTCCCTGTCCTCGGACTTTGTTGATGATGTCAGTCGGTAATTCGAACATCCCAGAGTAGAAAAGCGAATGAATGAATGTGTGAACGAGTGAGGTGGATTGCACGAGCAGTAGAGCGGGTAGATTTGCAGGATGGGGGAGGGGGCGAGTGAATTAGCTAGGGAATGAGTGGGGGATGATTGAATGAGCGAGTTGGAATGAGTGAATGAGCCATGACTAAGTGCGGGAGAAATATTCAGATAAAAGCTGAAGGTGCCACAAGAATAGTCCGCCAGGGAGATTTTAAGCTGGTAGTTTTTATGTATATGGAGTTAGCCTATTATATTATTTGCCATGTGTGCTTCTTTCTTAGCCACCTGCAAGTTTAATCTGTCAAAATGCCAGCTCCGTGAAATGGTCATGGCTGTCGAGATGCCCCGAAAATCCTATAGAACTGGTAGTAGTAAATATGCATCTATATAATTCCTCATCGGAGTTCTTGCTGTCCGATGACTTCAATGGCAATAACTTGATGCTTAGTGACGGGGAGCACATATTTTTTGTGAGCCCAAGGTTTGCTTGCAATGAGTTTTGGCTCCTAATACTTCGGAAGGGATGTGCATTGACATTCAACACGAGGGAGTGCTGAGGATCTGATTTTTGTTTCTGCATACTCAAGCGAGTTTTTAAAGTCTGCCATATTAAGATAGATTCCATTTCGGGGTGACATGATGGCTCTTATGAGATGTTTTGGTGCCATTAATTTGAGGCCGGCCCCTGCTGCAAGACAAGAATCGACTAAGTGACTCCGGAGCAGAGCCTTTGCGTTGGTGCGCGCTACTTACATCCCACCTTGTACACCGTGGTCTTCTGCTGGAGCAGTGTGTGACCGCTGTTCCGTCCGTGTGTCTGCAGCGAAGAAGAAGGCGCCGCTGATGGCCAAGGTGCTGCGCGCCATGGGGCGGCGGTGAATGGCTCAGTCACTGGCTCACCTCACAGCTCGTGTTCTGCGGGCACGCTCCGGCAGTGATTTTGATCGCTAATTCTGCAGCACTACATCTTTTCACGGAGTGATTTAATTCGGCTTGAAATCTTGTGCGAGTATCCTTTTTCTGTTGATACCGGTGTATTTATGTAAAGAGCATATATATTGTTACCAGATAGGTCTGACTTGGTTCATCGATGAATGGACTGTTGTTATTTATTGATGACTGCGTTTCATCATTAGCATAAATTTGTTGCGCAGCGGTTGTTATTATGTAGCTCGGCATTAGTGCCCGTTGTTCAAAGGGAATATGCCACCTTCATTGGATATGAATCAAGCCAAGAGTCGATTAGAGCACAACGGAAAACCCTTGGCTCCATATTTCGTTTCTCTCAGGATCTACCTTTTACGGATCAACAGCGCTTCATCAGGGTACTACTTTTTGAACGCACTATTCTTTTCTTTCCTTTGCGAGCCTTACGGCTGCCGACTACCGTTCGGTGGTATCTGCGGGTTCGGTGGGGCCGGATCTCGCTATTAACGCGTCCGTTTTGTCTGTGAATGGGAAGGTCTAGGAAGAAAGACAATTTAGAACACAGGGATTTACGGCGTGCTCTACCTCCTTGGTATACCGGTCCAAATTATGTTATACAGGTGTCACACTCCCTTTGATATTTCATCGATGCCAAGGATATGGGAGGGTTAGTTGGGTGAGTCAGAGGGGGGGCGGAGCTCGGCACATCCTGAAGGACCTCGTTTATCTGTGAACACGGGGGGAGGGAGTAACCTGGGCTGTAGGGATGGGGCTTGCATGAACGGGGTTGGTTGCATGCGGATGATTATTTATCTCACAAGCCATCACTTCTGCATGGAACTTCTCATCTATATTAGGCGGTGCGTTGGTGAATTTTGCGAAGATTTTTTTTACAAAAATCGTTAAATGAGCTGTTGGAAACAACAGGACATTCAACATAAATATGAACTGCACGTTAATATTTAGTACACGCGCTCTAGGAGATTTTAAAAATAAGTTGTGACCTTCGATCGTTAAGATCGCTGTAAAAGGCTGATTATAAGTGCAGAGAAAAATAATGTCAGACTGAACAAAACCGTCTTTATTGAGTGGACCTGAGGCAGTATACCCCAGGGAGGGAGGTAACGGATCCCCATCTTTTTTGGCAGAACAGGTCAAACCGACACTTTGCTCCCTGGAATATTCAATGCATACGGCAGCGCATCAGCCGGATAAGAATAGTTGGAAAAAATTGTCTGATTCACCAGAGAATGGATTAAAAACAGGAATCCACCGGAGTTTTCATTGCAGCCCGCAGCTGCTGTTGCGTCCGCCGCTGTTGTGGAATGTTTGCGTCTGTATGTATATGTGTGTTTACCGGGGTGCATGGGTGGCAATGACGTCTTGGGTGGAAGTGACGTCACGATGCCTGTTTGCTACAGGCTCCCGTTTGGATTCGGGACGTCCGTATTGTTATGTACAGCCATGTGATCGCTCTGTCCGTTTCGGGACAGGATAGGGTGTTGGCCTGTTGTAAGGTCTCCATTTCCGTGTAAAGGGGTATTGTGAGCTGATGCCTGTAGCTGTGTATGTTTTATGGGGTGGGTTTCATTGTGCTTTCGGATTTGGTATATTGGCCTCCACTTCGTGAGATGTTATATAGGCAAGGTGTAGGTCACGGTTAGTTGCTTAAGTGAGCATTCACTTAATTGTTGAGTCACGAAGTAAATTAATGCGTTTGGCGAAGTTTGGCACCTCGTCTGTGAGGATTGTTGCATAATGATCGTGCAGACAAATGTGGCAGTCTGTATTTTCCCAATGCATGTCACGTGACCGAGTGGACGCTGACACGCTAAGGTTGGATGCGCCACTATTTTTGGCATGAGATGTGCGTAGATATATATATATATTATATATTATTTATTATATATATATATATATATATATATATATATGATAGTTTTGGTGTATTTGTATATTAAAACTGTAACGATCTGTGAGGATAAATGCGACCAATATTATTGTGTAAGAAAACAGGTTGAATGATTTAAAAGAGCCAAAATGGTATGTTCAGGTTTGTTGTTGCACTTTTGCGGGCCCGTTGCTTCAAGTTGTCAATTTATGAAATCAGTATACGTGCATCTGAATTCTTTGAAGCTACTACTTAAAGCTCTGGGGTTTTATTTATATCCTTCGAGTTTCAAGCACGGCAAAACATCTGATGTGGTTGACTACCATAACAGCTTCTAATTTTGTTGGATCTTCTGTGTAACCGAACTGGTACTTTCAACGCCTTTTCTGATATGTTCACTGGAAGGCTTGGAGGCAATGCCGAAGAAAAGTGTCTTGTCTCTCCTTAATATGTTTGATATATTGTATCAACCCGTTGACTCCATTCGTCTCAAAGGCCAGTCTTAGTCGAAAAACCACCTATTTCATGTGGGAGCGCAGTTTGACAATAGTTTCTCTGCTCTTTCCTGGTACTTTGATATACGCGGTTGCGTTGTACTCTCTTCTGGCACCGGTGCCTGGTCCATCAGGTCAAGACTCCATTTTCAGTCCCTGGTTAAAGTTCATTAAGTCCGAGAAAAACCAACGTCCAAAGTTTAAAGGGTCGAGATTCTGGGTTGTTTTTTGCCAATATATTTTGAAAGGGTTGGGATGGCTTAGAAAAATGTAAATAGCAGAAATCAGTAGGAAATCCTGGTGGTTTAATAGTAAAAAAGCACGTGTATTAGCAGAACTGGCTACTCTTGGGTACGATGTTTTTTGTTCAATTAAATGGACTATATATCCACGGGTCTGGATAATCGATCCTGAGTAAGCTCGCCATGTACTGGCCCGTGTGTTTGACTTCACCGTCCACACATTGACTTCATCTTCCACAAATCCACCTCACGTCCACCATCCGGGCGGTGGCAAAGTAAACCACACCTTCCGTTGTTTCCGCCGTTACTGTGTTCCCCGGCTGATTTGTTCCCGAGCTGTCTTCTGTTAAAAACGTAGGCAGGTATCCACCTCATAGCAGCAGCCGTCCGTTAATAGTCACGTGCACGCCAGTTTGGGAATATTTTCGCAGCAGGGGGTCGATTAGTTTTTATTGTTCAAGATGAACTTTGGGACTGGCATGGTCGGAAGTGATATCAAAAGTTCACATGAGCGTAACTGGTGACATATGAATTAGTTTAAATAAATGAGTGGAGTTTGAAAGAAGTCGGAATTTTTCTGCTCTGTCGTTGCAGGGAGTGGAGGAGTTTATTATGGAACTTGCTAGCAAGAAACAGCAGTGTGAAGTGAATGCTAGAGTTTTGGCCATTTCCTCGACGTGAGGAAAAGGTCCCATGCTAACTTATCCGAGTTAAACGCAACCAAAATATGAGGGTAATCAGATGATTGATGCAGGTTACTTGGAAAAATTATTCAGTGTATTTTGTACAATGCCTAGCAGGGCGTGCCGCGACTTGTAATATTTTATGTTATGGTGGTGTTAACGTAAGGGTACTGTTGTCGTTGGGATCGCGGAGGGGGCACGCCTGGCTACCCGTTTAAATGGATGGCGGACCTTTTCTAGCAATAGAATTGCATGTAAAAAAATGTACAATCTGGGGTGTAAAATTGGTCCTCCACTCCCATCGCCACGTCGTAGCGTACAATTGATGATGCCTGTAGAATCGGTAGGCAGTGGCGGATCTAGGGGGGCAAAAAAGGCAATTGCCTCCCAACCGGAAATGCTCGGGGCAAAACTATGTTTTTGCCCCCTCCCCCAAAGCGATCGACCTCCTTTTTTCCCCGACTCCTTTTTAGCTTGTAAGCAAGATTTTGGTGCTTCAACTCTCAACTTCAAACAATTAGTGAGGTTCAGTGAAAATATTGGGGCTTGGATAGGAAAAAAATATCTTGAGTTCATATTTTTCACCCCGTGGCGTTTTTTTTTTTGCTTTTTGTCTCCAGTTCCCAAAATCCCACCGAAAAGGCATATTGTAACGCAATTTTGCACTGCACGACGTTTTTTTGCATTTCGACTTTGGTTTGCCCCTCCCAAACCATCCGACTAGATCCGCCACTGTCGGTAGGTATCAGTAGACTAGACACTAGTCTACTGTAGACTCTGTACTATAACTGCAGCAATCTGCAGGCGTAGTGTAGACGATGCCTGCCGGTACAGGACCATGGGGTGCTTGCTCGATATGTCTTGTTTTGCCGGCTGGTGTGTAGAAGCTGTTCTCAAGCCATAGCAGCCTTGTGACGGATCTATAATTTTGCTAAGTGCGTTATGAAAATTTCAGGGTCGGCGACACTCCTCACGGGAGCGCTGTTTTGTGATTACAAGGGTGCAATTTTGACGCACAGTCCTATATTTTAAGGCGCCAGGGACTTTTTAAAGGTTGCCGGGAAGTGGTGCTGTAGGATTTCGTTACGAGACGCGCGGCTGGCTGGCAAGCCGCAGCCAAATATTTGGGCGGGGCAAAGCAGCGGGCAAAGTGAAGGCGGTCAGTAAAAAGCAAGAGTGGCAGTAAATGCAAGCCATTTATCGAGTGGGGGGAGGTGGTTTGAGTAGCAACGTAAAATCAGGGCGCCGTGGAACTTTATGTCGTCTGCACTGCCCATTTTGGCGTTGCAGAGGGGTCTGGCATGACACCTGCCTATATAGGGCCAAACGTGGACGGGAGATGCTTATATGGACCCGAAGAAGGGAGGTACCGCGTCCTTAGCCCCTTTGGATCCGCCATGCAGCGTGCTGTGGTATTTAAGTTATTCTGACTTTACGGCTCATGGCCTTTGACATGATTGGCATGTTTACCCATGTTCTTATGTTTTTCTGCGTCAACAAGTCGATAAGCTCAAGTCAAATTCAGACATATCATAGCAGAAACATGTTTCTTTTGCCTTCTCGCGATGAGCTGGAAAATAAGCTTGTTGACTGGAGCAGATCCAAGCAGGAGCAGTGGAGACCAGCACCCACTTTCGGCCCGATGAGCCGATCTTAAGCACTGTAAAACGATCCATACGCCCCATGGAAGCGATACCCCCTAGAACAGAGATCTCATCCGCGTCTCCGATCGACCAAATCTTGGATACGTCTCTGGGAGCCCAATTCGTATGGATTTATTCTGCAAGAGGTCGGAACAGACTCCATCTTGTCAAAAATGTTAAATACGGGTTATTCAATGGAAAATCACAATGCTAAAGTGGATTTTGCATTGACAATGCTTGGTTACGGGTGATAGGCCGGTAATAGACCAGTGCATCTTTCAGCAGCCTTGAACCCTACAGTTGGTAGTTGATATGAGCGTGTTTTTACCGCTGATTCATACTAATCTGTTCTGCATAATCGTCATATCATGTAATACCTGGCTACTTTTTAATAACAGGTTATTTTTTCATTTATGCATTATAGTTTCGTTCAACTATCGTTTCCAATTTAGAGCAGATAGACGTCAGTTACTGTTACACCCTGGTCTTTCTCACGGTAGTCAGCCACGTTAGTAAACTTCCTTGAGCTCTGTTCCACTTGAAGGCACTTTATTTTCAAAAAAATGTTCAAACATAGACGTGCATCCAATACAAAAGTACTTGTTCTCCCCCTGTACTTAAACGTAGTGGAGCCCCCAACCTTAACCCAGATCGATTCAGTTTTGTGGCTTTCCAATAACGCCAAAAATGAGGTGTGCGATATTTTTAACTATGGTTTCAATACAGAAGTTAAAGGCAGGTCAGCGGCTAAGACTATATGTGATAAAGGTTCAATAGATTTGACGTGATCTCGATTATTCTTCGTCACATCCGCACAAACACAACGTGAACTCTGAATGTGTCGCTGTCATAGCATTGTTCACTCGCTTACTGTCACTGCAAGCTTACTCCGTCCGTACTTCTCTATGGCGAGTGGTGGTGTTTCACTCTTAAGTAGATGAATTAAACACGTTTCTGTTCTATTTCAGTTCACCGAGCATCTTGAACCAGCTAACCGAGCAGTCATGTCCTTCCAGAACTCTACCGGCACGCAAAATCGTACATGTTCGCCAGTCAGCTAAATACAAACACCGAGGTCTGAGCTCAAATAAAGCGGTAAAAAACGAACACATGTGAAGGAATTGTGGTACCTTTACTCTGCAGGTTTGAACTGAGATAGCCATGTGATAGATCGTACCGAAAAACGCTAGGTGCATTTTTCCCAGAACTGTCCGTTCGCAGTGAAATAGCTTGTGTTTAGAACGGCGTCTGGCCCCATCCGCCCCCCCTCGCCGAACACCCGCTGCCCGTACGGGTCCGTAAGGCCCGTAGGGAGGGAAAGGGAGCTTAGTATCTGTACTTTTCAAGTCGTACGCTCACGAAGCACCGCTGCTCCGTAAAACTGCCGCGTTCTGAGCGAAACAAAATATGAAGCCAGGAGTTTTTCTATATGGACGGAAAACTCAGTTCGAATCCCAGATAAGGTGTCATAATCCCTTTATGTCTGGTAGCCACACAGATACATGCTTCTCATTTGTTTGAAGTATGATATAAGCCATGCCATTGAGACTTAAATGTATACATTTTTTAATCCTCTAAATGAATACTCAGTATAATAAGCCAAACGGCATGAACAGGAAAAAGCTGTAAAGTTTGACAGTAACAAGGCGTCAGTCAAAACACCGACAGAAACACGGACAGAATTTTGTGCTGAAAAAGGAGATCTCCATCCCTGATAGGGTACGTTAGCACCAAATCAATGAAATCGGCACTCGTATTTACAAGTTCAGAAATCCACCACACCTCAAACGACTCACCCCACTGTGAGTCTTGACGTCACGTCAGTCACGTGATGAAAATGAACTCCCTCTGAGCATTCAATATTGGTCAATGTTCCCAGTCTTCACGCCGGTCAGTAAGGGCGATTTAGCCTTTATACTCGGCTGGAAGGCTGGTTATGCACAATGGTAGACATTGAGTGCATGCTAAATCCTAGACGTAGAAGACGCAAACGCAGTAGATGTAGAGGCACCAATCCTAGACGGTCCTAGATCACTGACTACAAACCTGTTCCGGCTACTGAAACCAGTCCCGCCGCCCACGCATTTTTTTGCGGGTAGTCATCGATTCTTGACACTTAGCTTATTGCAGTAGATATCTCTGCAGTCTTTGCCAAAACATGACTGGGACAAAACACCCCGCCATCGATGTTCTAAGCGGTGCGCAGTCACATTTCATCACCTTTTCACAATCAGTTTATATCTGGCCTCCAAGGAAGCCCAGAGAAATATGCGTGAGCTTGAAGAGATCTCACTCCATTCGATCGCAAGTGTCCATCTCAACCGATTCTTCGCCCTTTGACATCACCTGTTACAGTGCGAACGCGAACCTTCGCTGATAGTTATCTTATCCGTGCACGAAGAGCAGTTCCTTGTGTCGAAACACACTTGAAGTGGAAACTCTCCAGAGGGCAGGGTTTTCCTTGACCGGACAGCAGCGCTGACGGGACACGTGCGCCGCCTGGCCGGGCTACCTCCGCCTGATGGACTTGCGGCCTCTGGAGTGGAGGGAGACGGCGTCGGCCTGCTTCTGCGGGGGCCTCTCCTCCCGCCCCCAGATGCGGCCGCAGCAGTTCAACAGACGCTTTACCGCTGACTTCTTGATCTCTCGCATCTGTGAAGTGTCACATAGTCGATGTCAAACGTCAAAGTGTGTGCCTACCGGTCAATTTTGCACTTCCGACCACTTGTTCGGCCAGTCGGTCAAGTGTCCGATCAAGATGCTTGGACTGGCTACGTCCGGGAAGCCGGCTCTCAGCCCGCCCACCCGTGGAACGGATTTAAAGCCGCGTATGACTGTAGACAGGCAGGCGCCGGATAGACCGCCCAGCCCACTCGCAGCTCACTTTTATCCCACCCAAGTTGTTGCTGAGACAAAGCGACGTCACTCTCGTGACAAAACTAATTTAGCTTCCTGCCACCCTGCAAACACAATGGCAGCCACATTTGGTATTTGCAAGCTCGGAACTGAAAACCATGGGTGTGGAGTTGTTTGCTTTGGGAGGAAAGCGAGTACCCCGGCAACTCCGAGTGGCACCTCTAAAATTCAAGCTAAAAGACTCACGCTCAACGCTAAAGTAACTCAAAAGCCAGGCAAACAGAAATCGACCAGCTTCATCAGTTCTATGGGCATGCTAGCACTCCCCACTCCACCCGCACAGAGCGCACGTCACATAGCCCCAGGCTGATCAAAGTTCGCGCGAGATACCCTTCTGGCACGGGTTAAAGAAAAGGGAAACAAACCTTCAATGTGACCTCCTCTTTCATGAGATAGTAGCACATGGCCAAGAGGCCCATTCCGACCAGCAGGTACATGAAGTTGATGACCAGCTTCAGCTGGCTTCCTTTTTGCGAATCCTGGGCGTTGGCTCCTGCAAGAACGCAGATCACGTGATGGGGGGGGGGGGCACTTGCTTGCTACGGATTTTCTCAACAGCCTTAGAACTTGAAATAAGTGGAGGGCAAGGCGCAAAAATATTTTCTTCTTTGAATGGGCAGGGGCTGCCAGTGCATACTAAAGCTACTGAAGCTAGGTTGCTGGGAAAAGTACGGTTCGAAAAAGGTAATCTGGATCGTTTTTTATTTGAATCTGGTTTTAGCCTGTACCTGAAAAGACAAAAGACATGTTGCCCCGCGTGTGAACAGCTGATATATTTTGTTGGTCTAATGCTTTGAACATTTCTACACCCAATGTAGCCTCAGCTTTGGGTTTACGAAAAGGTGGAACAAATGTAGATAATAAGCTGAAATATGCACCCACAATAAACTCCGTTCTTTGCTTGATATTTGAAAGGAATATTCGTGGCCTGCAACATTTCCCTCAAAGTTCAAACCCCACTACTATTTCAGCTTAAAAAAACGAAAAAAACTTGGGCTAAAATTGTGCAAAAAAAGTTTAACTCAGAGTTGAGCTCAACGAAGAGTGAAACGTAAGAGGTAAGTAGTTGCCATCCAAATCATATTCAATCTTAAAATAAAGCAGCGTCATATCATCATCTCCTTATTTCCACTCCCCAGGGTCAAAAAAATTTATTTTCTCTAACATACTAGTTTTTAACCCAATGTTGGTCTCCCTAAACAAAACAGTAAATGAGAAAATAATTATCCCTGTTGCACAGAATGATTACTTTAGGTAACAAATTGCGACATATACTGAACGGTTTCCTAGCACATCAATGGGTAGCAGCCTCAGTTCTAAAAATTATTCTGGTTCCCCTAGATTTTCCCCGACCTCATTGGCAGTACCGGTTCTTCCTGGCCCTCTGCCGCTCTCTAACCTGGAAAGAAGTCTCCGAAGCCGATTTTGAGGATGGAGGTGAAGGAGAAGTAGCAGGAGTCGAGGTAGCCCCAGTCCTCCCACTCGGCGAACATGATGGTGCCTCCCACCAGGTAGCCGACCAGCACGTACATACACGCCGTCGTCGGTACGATCACCTGGAAAAACGGGAACATGATGGTGCCTCCCACCAGGTAGCCGACCAGCACGTACATACACGCCGTCGTCGGCACAATCACCTGAAGAGCGGGGAGGCGGTGGTGGTGAGGTTAGCTTTTTTGTCTTTCCACGCGGCTGACCCGGGTTTAAGTTCAAGGCCCGGCGGATGCCCTAAACAAGTAGCAACTTGACTTCACATTAAGTGTTGGCAACGTCTTATCACCTCAACAGTTGGTGCGTCGATCATTATTGGAAGGCAGTTGGTATGTCCCAAAAATTCTTAAATCATCTTCATTAATTCACGCAGTCTTGTCGGCAGAGAGTTTTGTTTAACATTTCCCCGGTGACGAGTATGAGCCACGGTCCCGGTGGGGGGGTAAAAAGGCATTCTCAAGCTCGAAATCCAAGAAAGCTAGGAAGATGCAGAAGAAAATAAATCGAAAGGGAAAGCCACTCGAAAGCGATGCAATGGCTTTTTCATTACTGTGACATCCATTTTTGGCTACTTCAAAGGTCAGTGCACTGCAGCTCACTGAATATTGCATATCTTAGTACGTACTCTCCGGCTGAAATATCAAGCACGCTCAATTTAGAGGCGATTTTGCGCCCTAAGAGGCATTATAGGACAGTGTTTCCGCAGGCCATTGGAAGACCTGAGATGGACCTGACTTGAAGCCACCTAATTGGCCCGCCGTGACCTGATATGATCTCGACGAACATCATTATACTTGCAGTGATAATACAAACACAGCGACGGTAAAACGAAAGCTTAATCTTTGCTCAAAAGTTTTCGGATAAAACATTGAAATTTTTTTACTTGACCTCAAATGAACCGCCAAAGGTCACAGGTCATTTTTGTAGCTTCGATATTAGGTATGAGCCGCGAAAATATGCCACTGAAAATTGGAAGTTGGTGTGAGGCATACGTTCTGATAAACGTCTATTTCATGGGCGTACAATGGGGAGGTCATGACTCGAACATGACTGCGAATCATCGATATAAAAATGTTACCACATAGCGTGGTTCTTATTATGTGCTATGAATTTCAGATTAATAGATTGAATATACCCGCACTGCTGCCTTTGAATATTTCTGGAGGTGAGGCCCCTTGACCTGTCCTGGTGACCTGACCTGATAGGTTATTGACTTGAAATTTTCAGGGAAGATAAGAAAACGGTCTTGGAGGAGCTGTATCAAGTACCTACGTGACACTCTGTACTCTGACACTCTACACTTCTCTACACTCTACTCACTATGCTATACTCACTTGACCTCATGCGCGTCCCAGCCCTTATTTGCGGTGGCACCTTTACCTGGGTGACGTCCCATATTGTGTGAGACCACTCGCTGGCTTGGGCCGACCGACTGCCATGCCGGATACCGGAAATTCATAAACGCATGGATAATCTAGCCAGTCAACTATTCTCTATACTGATAATCTGCCCAGGGTACCTAATCGGCAATTTCAATAATATTCGAAATTGGATGTCGGAGCAGCGATGAGGGAGTCTGTATACTGGGCTAGAGAAATGATAAGCTATAACACTATAAAGGTGGCGTTTAAACGCTGGAGTGTCGTTGGGTTCCTGCAGCCCTCTCTTGTGCTGTGAACTTTGGGCGTTCTCGTTGAGATTGTTCAATGCACGTTGGTGTCTGGCACTGCTTGTCGGCTTCTGCCCTTTTCTCTGTACTGATAGGGTACACATCCCTGGATGATGACTACTACAAGCGTTTCACAGTGAAATATCCGGTACCCTAAACCATTGCAGGACCTAGCCTAAGGAGCTTTTTGTGCCTTTTGGAGGCGTGAGTCTTGGCTCCATGAGCATGGCAAGCTCAAGAGATGTTCCTGTGGCGCATGGTGTTGCAGCATTCTCGATACTCATCGTACATTGATGCTCTCATAGTCATGGTCTGTGTGCTACCCTTGCCTGAGGTACTACACAGCGGCCATTGTTCGTGGGGAGTGGAGATCTGTCGTGGATAGGAGGCGGTGTCACAATGCCACAACCTATAACCCTTACCTGGCACTGAGAAATGATGTTCAGGGAACACTACCTGTAGTGATTAGTGGTCGGCGTAAATATGAGGCAGTGCATCTTCCTGTACTAAATATCATGCGTGTCACACCCCTTTCATTTGCGGTGACAGCCTTACTTGGGTGATTTCTGATGTTGTGTGAGTGCACTTGCTGGCTGGGGTCACCGACTGACATAGGAAATACCGTTAAAAAAACGATACTACACTCTGCACTCTATACTCTACACTCTGTACTGACACTCTGTACACACGTATTCTCTGTACACTCTGTATACACGTGACACAGGTACTTGCCCTTTAAGCAAGTACGTGACACACTGCGCACCGCTGGTTTCCGACCACCTCGGAAAATTCTGAAAATTCTAAAAACTACCCCAACCAGAGGTTAACATTTCTGCAAAAAGGTTAACCTTTCTGCAAAAGTCACACCTACCCACCGCAGACTTGCTCCAAAAACGCTCCGGACGTTAGCAGTCAATCTTTTTCAAGAAGAGATTGATTCTCCGTTATACGAATGTGCACTTTAAGGCTTTCCATATCGGTTGCAGGCTACCCACTCCCGAAATATCATCTTTTACACGATCTCAGTCAGATTTGAAGGACAACATTACAATAACTAGCTGAATGTGAAGCTTATGTAGGAACGTTAACCTAAATATCAAATATCTTGCAAACGGCAATCCGAATTTCAATCGGCAAAATTTTTGAACCGTTATTAGACGAACTTCCCAATTCATCGATAAGCATTGTCCGGAACTCCTGAAGTCCACGTTCTGATACACGTCTTACTTGCACACTCCACGACACTACTGCTTTCGCCGAATATTGTCCGTTGAATTGCCCTTTAAGCACGTGAACGCGTCTCCGCCAATCAGCGGCCGCCGTTCACCGGCAGCCACTGACCCGCCGGACACAGAGGTGAGAGGTCACGGCCGCCGGGCGGCGCTGGCGCGGTGGGGCGGAGTCCCAGCGGTGGCCAGGAGGGATTCAGCGAGTGGGAGTGGTGTATATGGAGTGCGGTGGCGAGGGGGCGTGACTCAGACGTCGAACTGGACAGAAAGAGAGAGGAGGGGAGAGAGAGAGAGTGCGGGTGTGAGGTGTGGGTCGGTATGTGGGTGAAGTGGTGGCACGGTGTGCTGCCGTGTTGGTAGCGCTGCTTGCGGTGGCAGATCGGAGTGATATGAAGCTTAAGCATCGCTCTCGCATCTGGCATAACTGGCGTTGACTTCAGCTTCAAGAAAGGTAAACCAATACCACGTCTTATATCCAGTGTGTTGCTTGAATTGTTAAACGCGTGCTGGGATGTTCTTGACTTATTAGAAGGGGCCTAGACCTAGGCTGCCCGATATGAACACTGTCTAGTTTTCGTTAACACGGCGAGACTGTTATCTAAAAAAATGGACTATTTTAGAGAAAACATGGTCGTTGTCAAGTCAGGAGTTGCATGACTATGTTTCATCATTTTATACTTGGGCTTAGGCATACGCGCAATAATAAGGGGTGGGGGAGCGGGGGGCAGGGGCCTTGCTCCCTACTCTCATCTGAAATTTTTCCAATTTCAGCCAAATCTGGATTACATTGGAAAATTTTGAAACCATTAATTGTGGAAGAGAATAGCGAGCCCTGCTCCAATGACTTATTGGTTTTGGATGGAAAAGTTCCTTGCTAACAGTAGGTTGAAGAATGGGCGGCTCGCTCACTGTTCTGCCTTTGGCGAAGTTTATGAATTTGGTGGTACCCCAAATACTCTACCCGCAATCTTTTCGATCCTTGCGTATGCTAAATACTGACGTAAGATAACTGACTTGAACGCTAATCAATTGGGCACTGCACACGCGACGTCAACGTCTCTACGGAGTCCCACAGACTCGCTTCCAGATGAGTCTTACCTGGATCTGCTGTTCCTGGAAAGCCTCGGCGCCCAGAGCTTCCACGTCGATTTCCATTTTGGCTAGTCTGGAGCGTCGCTCGCGCTCCTCTGTGCACCGGTATATTTGCGTGTAGATCCATTTGAATGTCTTTGCAAATACCTGAGCAAACAAAAAATTGGTTATCATGGTCACAGCCTCATACCTACATGTTGTTATGGATGTTTTTGCACATGTTGCACATAAACTCTTAATGCTACATTGCATTATGGTTCAAAGGTGTTTTGTTGGACAAATACTCTGGACCGTATCATGCCCGAAGGCTGCTAAAACATGGGGGAGGCAGCCAGGGGTGAAAATAACATTCGATTGACGAGACAACTGTATTGAAAACATTGCAATGTTGTCTTTATATATATATATATATATATATATATATATATATATATATATATATATATATATATATATATATATATATATATATATATATATATATATATATATATATGTATCTTGCGACTCTTCCGTATCCCCAATGGCCTGAAAATCTGTGCTTGAATATCAAACGACGGTAAATGTCCGCAGCTGTTCGGGCTCTATATCCTCAATTTTTTTCATATTCGTGGGATGGCGGTATATGTATACTTATAGATGCTCTCGATCAATATTGTCATTATTGGAAGACATTATTTTCGATGGTTATTTGGATGAGACGTCTTTTAACCCTATTTCCGGCAGGGGGCTAATATTGCCCCCCCTCAGGTTTTTCAAGAATATCTCCGAAACGGCTTGCGATAGAACTTTGAAACTTCCTGACTTTTCCTAAAACTAGTACAGGCAGGTTTTCTGAAATTTTCAATTTTATATATTTACCAGGGGCGGAGCTATGGCTGGGTTTTTGGGGAGGTTCTATCCACAAACCAAGTATTATCGTATGCGATGGGTTCTTTGTAAAAGGAAGCCGTCTCTGCTGATCCTGATACCAGATATATGGTTTTATTATATCATTTTTTATGTGAGATGATAGTGCATTCACAATTGTCACTATTTGTATTCATCAGGGGCGGTTACAGCAGTTCAAAATGGGGGGAATGTTATCAAGAAGGACTAAACGTTAGTAAGTGAGAAGACTGCTTACAGCCGTGCCAGGGCGAATACAATTGGGTATATGAAAATTCAAAATAGTTATAACCAAATTCTAGATTACCAGAGGCGTGTCCAGTCACTACAAATTTTCAAAATGCATATTCCCAGTCAGTATCACCGCCGCGACTCAATATCGTTGTATATTAAAAATGTGTTTCCAATCACCCCCACCCGCCCCCCCACGACGAGAGTCCTTGATCCGCCTATGTCACCCCCTTTCCCAGAGCTGCCATGGGAGGGTAAAAATTATCAGAAATAAATTTCAACTAGTCGAGGGACTAATATACTCATGCATACCACTTGCATATTGTTGGTATGTATTTTACCCCACTGTTTTACCTTACTGCATCCGCCCCTGATGAGTTTTTCACTTTTTTTCATTTATTTATGTGTCAAAGATGCCAAGCAGTATATGACGGCTTCTAATCCGCGTAACAAAAACTTTTTAGGTTGTATATATTTCCCCTCATAGTCCTGGTCCTGGAACTGCCATTGAATTTCGAATTTTTGCGTAACTCGAGTATATCACAATTTTGGGTCAATTATTTGTAAATCTGAACTAGTTTTGTGAAAATCGTACAACAGAGACAAGGGTTATGGAAAATCTAAAAAATACACAAAAATTGTATATTTTGCACGACCTTCTCCTTAAAAATCAAAATTTTGAAATTTTCTTTTTTTCAAAATAAAGTTTAGCGTCAGGGGAATCTATAGCACTTTGAATTTTCAAAATCGGCCGGTTAGATTACGAGATCTTAGGGGGGCCGATATTGCCCCCCTGCCGGAAATAGGGGTAGCCGGGAGCCTGACGGAAATAGGGTTAAAAGGTGTCACCCACAGCCGTTCGCTATATTTCCTTGGCTGAAATAGGTGTTCCATGAGATATTTTGAGATTGTTTACACTGAAGGGATACATTGGTAATTATTTCCGTTTTCAGGCTTGAGGGATGTTATGAATGGTCATTCAGTCGTTGTGCGTTTTGATTTCCGTGTTTAGGTCCCCATTGCTTAGGAAACAGCATTAAAGAAGAGCTCTGGCTCGCAAAGTGTCCAAACGACCAGATTTTTGCTGATTTTCTTCTTTTTCTTCGCAATTTTGCCTGGACTGTCTCCGTCCAAACGTTTTGTCTAGATCTGTCAATGTCTTTATGTAAATTCTAATTTCAAACCCACATTTGTTTCAAGGAAATTTACATATAAAGTATAATTATAAAATGTAAAAAATGTTTATGTTTGTGTTTGTAAGGTATGGGGTAATTTTTTTAGAACAAAAGCTCTCAGCCGGAAAAATGGTTCCCCTTCCAGCCCGGACCGCCCTCAAGTACGGTCCGCCCGGCCCTGTCTAGTTATGGCCCCTCACGGTATGATGGCTGAAAGGTGCAGCCCGTCCATCCCTGATTTCTAAACCCATGTGAGCTTGTTTTACTCTTCTCAAACGAAGTAGATCAAACCAGCGTGTTAGAGGGCTCCTACTGTAGAAGGGCTATACTAATTGACTAAGCATAATTTGAAAGCTCTTGGGAAGAAAACTCTCGGGGCAGCTGCCGACTATTTTTAGGTCAGGTCAATAATAATGTCACCAAAAGTCACGCTTTTGAATGCCTTTGTGCCTAGACTTTTGAACGAAGCAAGATACAGCAATAATTTACATGCAAGTGACCGCCATGGTCTGAGGATTTGAATGGTATGTAATATGACCTTAATATACCTCATTTGACCTTGACGTGAGGTCAGGGTCGTGTCGTATAAAATTATACTTCCTGGGTCAAGACAAAGGCAGGAAGCCCTTGGCTTTGTTCTAGGTCTAATAGGTCCTGTAGCAAGTCGATTATAGTCCTGAATTATACGTTTTTCCTATATCGACCTGAATTTGAGCCATTTTGGCCTTTATGACGTCACAGTGCAACAAACGTCGTTGAAAATTGCCACCCGAGGGAAGATGGGAGGACAGTTATAGCTCCGGTTCGATTTTTTCGTATAACAATTATTTTCCAAGATCGTTAGGGTGAGGGGTCAGAAATGCCCCCAGACAGTTATGGATGCTGAAACGGTCCAGCCGGTGGTAGCTGGGGAGTGCAGCCTGTCTCATAATGTGTTGCAAGGTATCTGTCTGGAAATGGGGAGTTAAATACATATTTAGGTATTGTTTTTACGAAATCACGTAATGGGCTCCACTTCACGGCGTTTCCGTATGCTTTGAGCAAATGAAATTCGGCATATATTTGACTCAAACTTGACTACACCACCGAAATCAGTCAGCTGGCTTTGTACACGTAAACTGTGCTCGCACTGTTATAGGATCAGCCTCAGATAAGACTCATCGATCTTCAAACAGGAGGTACGCGTCTGAAATAGCTCACATTCGGAGTCGGGAATATATATCATCCCGCTTTCATAACGCCTGATACAATAATCGAACGGTGCTGATAGAACCCGAAGTCCAAATAATCAGGTCTGGTTCAGACCAGTGAAAACTCTCACAGAGCAGGGATACTTTGATCTCGTTGGTCATGGGCTTCCTAGCATGCGAACGTAAACAAGCAAGAATGTCTCTCACAGTGAATCTGGTAAACTGGAGAACGGCCTTGCATCGCTCAACTTCTGAGAAAATTCATGACATAAAGCCTCCATTAGTCTTCAACGTCACATAGCTCAATGCGCCAGAACAACGTATGCTGGCGTTATGAGATTCTTGGAGACGAATGGCTTTGTGGAACAGGCATACCGTGACCTAGCACGTCTCACTCCAGCATCTCAACGGTTAGGCTGGCTCTAGAAGAACTGAAAAGACTCAGCCCTCGTCACTGGCAGACGTAGAGTAGGGGGGGCAAGGGCCCTTGCCCTCTACCCCAAATGACGAAATTGTGACCGATTTTCTTTAAAAAAACACTATGTTTTGACGATTTCTCCCATGATGCTCCCCAAAGGCGCTCCTATGTCTGCTCCTGGCCCTCGTGACACCCCATGCTGCCAAAGAAAAATAATGTTTTAAAGTATAGTGACTCGTCGAAGCGTCGAGTTTTTTTTCAAGCAAAATTTGATTTGAAGTAAAAATAGAAAACGCGAGGAAAATTTTATTTGTTCCTTTGCACAAAATTTCTTTCTAAAACCACATACCACGATATATATCAAGTTGTCATTGCGTGCGTTTTTTTTAATTACGCAAGGAAGAAGTGTGGTAGTAGAATAGCCAGGGCCGCATCGCGCGTGCTCAGATAAATCTGTTTGGTACTGACTGTCTGTACAAAACATAGCTAAGCCATGGAATAAATGGCTAAGCTACGCTTTTGTTTTTCACTGCTTGTGTGACTTGGAACATTCTTAAAAATCACCCAAAACATACTTTTATGCGTCCTTACTTGCTTGTCTATGTAAGCATGCCGTTGCTTAGAAGAAACGCATCGCTTGTGACTTGCTAAGTGCAGGCGTAGAGATATTCTAGCGATGATGCGTGGTACCATACATATATCTGAAGCAACACAACAGTCTTCATTTCGTGTCTTTTCACGGGCACGGTCAAAAGCACCTGCATCTGTTTTTTTTGTATCCGAGGTCTGTGCCACTTAATGAGGAAGATGCACTCTCATGTCGTATACATAGGAGTGATTCTTTGGCGCAAAATTTTGTTTTGTTTTTTGTCACTTTGGATCATGAAGCATTATTTCTGCCAACATGGGTCATAAATCGGGAGAGGAGAGTCAGGGAGAAAAGAAACAGAGTTCACTTTCTGGATACGCTAACAATCTGCAGTATATGATGTGTTACATTATGATCCTTGAGGATGATGAAGTTGGCTCCTGCTGTGCACCGACGACAACGCCTGACGGCATGTACAATGGCCCCGTGCCGGCCTGCCTTTTCATGAACTAGCCAACAGAAACAAGCAGCCATCCCATTTCACTTTCACACCCCACGTGTCAGAAGCAGGAGCAGTGGCCTCAGAGGCTGCAGCCAAGTCGAAGAGGTTCTAAAGGGTACACAGCTACATATCAGTACGTTACCGAAATCATTCAGTCTCAGCCCTTTCCCACCCAGACACATCTACCAGCCTAGCCTCAACTCGCCACTCATACAGCTCGGTCTGGTCATACTCGTGAAAAAAATATCATGGGCTTGGGCATCGAAAGTGGGTTACGGGGGAGCACGTCCCCCCTACTTGCGAATCAGGGTGACGTCCCTGCAAAATTTTGGACGTCGATGAATCTGTTTTGTATTTGTTCTCCGTTTTGAATATAGACAAACGTGCTGGTGAGGTACATGGTGGTTAGTGTATGATACGCAGCTAAAGTTCTCAGAACTTGCCTCCCACCTTCCCCATCGGTCGACGACAGCTCGGAGTCCGTCCCCCGAGTGGCGACACCCTGACCATGGGCAACATTCAGGGACGGCTCCGGACACCTCCCTACATTGAGCTGCAGCTTATCTGCTACAGATTCCCATGTCTATTCAGAATGGATAATTTGTTGGCACCTATGGCGCAGCAAATCATTTCTTGCAGGTCATTCCTCTCCTGATTTAGCGATGCTTGATATCATACTCAAGTATTGACAGAAATCAACAAACACCGGTGACCTCATTTCCCTCGCCTGCTCTAGACGGCCACATCTCACAATCAACCTCGCGACACCGCATTTTTAGCCGTCCCCAGGAGCGAGTTATAGCATCGATAGTCCTGCTATCCTGGCAGTGGCCCTCTGACGTCAGAACGTGTTTCTGACAACCGCGATTCGTCAGCATAATTCATACCAGATGTCATCGAGTCCGCCTGTTGGATACCTTTGTCGCTGTCATCAATCAGAAAAACTAACTAGAAACCTGTTAAGCGAACGCCAGAAAGATAAGATGTGACGGAAGAGAGATGGGAAGGCCTGGAACAAAGCCATGCCCAGTGGGGTATTGTTCTTCAGGATTCCTGGGTGTCTGGGCCCATTAGTGAAGTCAGGTAATTATTGAATTGTAACGTTCCATCTTCGACAGTTGCATACAAACAGCTAGATAAAACAGCTAAGAGCAGGTAAAGAACACCAAGCGGGTGAAAAATTCATACCAATCAAGAAAGATGCAGGTGGTATAGTTTTGCCAATGGAGGTCGTGATGCACCCGAGTGTCAGCTTTATGGGGCCCGGGAGAAATGGCCAGAAACTGGTCGGGAAAATGTTAGGGCCTCCTAATGTTGGCTTCAGGGGGAGGGGGAGGGGGCTGCATCACGATTAAGGCTACCTCCAATCGTCGGTCATCTGCAAGTTGTTACAGCCTTAGAAGCCCCGAAATGTTGTTTTTAGGGGCTTATGACTCGTAGTTCCTGCTGGTCACAGTCTCGAACTTCCATAGTTAGATGAGCCCTTTAGGAACTTTACATTCCAAGATGCCCTGACCTGATCCTAAGCCCCTAGAAAATCTGACTCTCTGTATACATCGCTTGACTAATTGGAGAAAGACAGATCTAAATGCTCTCAGTATGCAGCTTGATCTATGGGGGATTCCAGGACAGATCGACCAAGGCTTGACACCACCATGTCTAGAAAAAAATCTGAAACTTTGTCTCCGGGGTAGTTTTGGGCCAGGAACACGCCTGTGAGAATCTTAGCTCCCTCCAACCAACGGTGACCGAGTTATAGCCCGAGGCATTTTCGGAAGGTCACCTTGTAGACTCATATTTGATGCTTCATAACTCAAAAACGCATTGCCTGATGAACAAGTTTTGTATATCATTGAACTCGTCTTGAACTATACATTGTTTCAAAAAAAAAATTTTAAAAGTTTTAAACATTTTGACTTTTAATTTATTTGACCTTTTCTTTTTGACCTAGCTTGACTTTTTCACAGTTGAAATTGCCCTTTTAAACACCTCAAAAGTTTGCTTCATAAATTATCTTTCGATCAAAAATTTAAAAAATGCGTTCTTGCTTTAAATTCCAAATTTTTAGCACCTAAGGTAGGTATGCAGACGGTTTTTTACCACTGCGGTAGTACAGCCTTGTGTTTAACACCGCAAACAAAGCGATTGCTTTTGTAATTGGTTACTTGCAATAATATTGCATTGTCTTTACGAAATTTTCGTCGTGCAAGTGTTAGAATTTATGAGAAATAACACGCGCCCACCCGAGGGGTGGGCAACCGGCCTCCTCAGGTTTCCACAGGTAGTAAAAAAAACTTCGCGCAGCGCCACCGCACTTCATCTACCTCTAACTCGAAATTTTTGCAGCTTCTGGAAAAATTTAGGTCTGGGTCATACCACGTCAGACCGCCAACCCAGGTCAAGAGACCTAACCTCGAAAAACTTTGGCGGTGCATTAGTAAGATCAAATTTAACTTATCGTGCTTAGATTCACATCACATAGTAAGGTCGCCGAGCAAGATAATTGTTCGTAGCAGGATTTCTATATCGATAACCTGGGACAAGGTCAGGGTCACGATCTTTCCATTAGAAATGCATGGGGAAATTGGTAAATTTTGATAACTTGCGAGGATTGAGAATTGTTGAGAATTGCGATGGAAGTTTTATCTTAACGTTGTCGTGTCTGACTTGCCACTGTAGTTTGATTAATATTCTTTTTACCGTACAGACCTAAGCTCGGCTCTAGGTCAAAGCAGGTTTATTTTGAAATTTGGCTAGACAAGATTATAAGATATATAATCCGATCGGGCTCGACAAGAGCATTCCAATGGTGCTGAACATTTTTTCTACGGCTCTGCTCTGTCAGCTATTATGCCACAAAATTTAGGTTTCCACTTAGTTCCTGTAAGGAATACTTTGACCTCGAGCAACCTCAAAGGTGACCTGACCAAACGATTGTATGTAACATTGTCGGTAGTGATTAAAACTGGCTATTTAGTGCCGTCGCTCCCAGTGCACCGTTCATTCTACATGGTTTGCTGAACAGCAGAGATAACCAACAATTAGGCCACGGAGCCTGTGTGATATCACATGCCTCCAAACACAAAACTGCGATGGCTCGTGTTTTTTTCAGAACTTATGCCTGGAGCATGACAGCGAGAGAGGTGACTGAAGAATGTACATCTCCTGACAGACCAGTGCTGCGCAATGCAAAAACATATTGAACTTCATCAAAGCAGGCAGACTTTCTGGTGACTGAGAGGTGACTTAGTCTGAACGAAATGAATGAGTACACGGCTCAATGCGATGAGTCTAATGTAAGTTACCCTTTCTGCACGGACGAAACATTATTCACCCTATTAATCCCAGAATTTCGTTGATTCATCATCAATGATCTGTCTTATCATGGGATACATGAGAAGTTTGTCGGTTCAGGGACCTACAAACAGACTACAAAACATTAGTATTAAGAGGATGATCAAAAACGTACCAGACACCCGGATATCACGTTCTGAGGCTGCTCATGTATCTGCTCAGGTATAGGTAGACAATCTGACATAAATGTAAAAGCCACAAACTCACTACTTGGACTCGATTCACCCTGCTGAGTCAGATAGTCAGTGTTTGCCCTCATTCAGACTCGGTCATTATTGAGTAACCAAAAATTCTGCTAACATTCAATACTGCCAGTAATCAGGCCGGGAGTTGTGCAGAATTGTTCGACAGCTGAGACAGATCATGCGGTGCGGGTTCCCCTTTCACGCCTTAACAACTCTCACCAGCCGCCAACATTCCTCCAACTTTTTCTGATGCGCGACAGAACGACAGAAAAACAAACATCTGCGAGCCGACAGGCTACGTTGTTTACACGAGTAAGTGGGTGTTGGAGATTTCTCTGCGGGATTTGGTAGGTGGTAAGGGTCTGGAAATGTACCCCTCTGGGAGTTGACCTACTCCCCATTGGGTTCGTTTCTATAAAAGATGCAGGAAAACAGATACAGGGCTGTCATTTCTGAGTACTGGAAGTTCCATCACAGCGGGCAACCATAGAAATCGAGCCATTCAGCGTCACCAGGCAGTCACTCTCCACGAGGGGTCACATGGGGGATCCAGAATCTTTCCAAGGGGGATTGCAGTCTCGGGCTGCCCGTTCTGAAGCCCTTCTAAGGACCTGGGCCCCTAATTTGTTTTAAATTTATTGGATGTGAAATATTTTCTGCAGGATAATTTGTGGCTTTTATTTCCAAAGTGCTTCTTAAATTTCGATTTTATCAACGATCGGTGTCAGTAGGAGGTAATGATTAACACGCGCATTGACGGGGGTCTGAGCCAGCTTCGCTGAGAACGGGGTGGGGCGGGTACCCGCCCCCTAAGATCTAAAAAACACGCTAGGTAGCGAAAAACAGTAAACGGCGTCGGGTGGCCCATCCACTTCCCCATCGAAAATATTTGAGCCATTTTTTATCAGATCAAATTTAAAGTCACTAGAGGTCAAAACATACCGTCATAGGGATAACATGTAAATGAAGGTTTTTGTTCATTACATCTGAACAAGTAAAGATAGAGCAAAACAACCTGGACCACATGAATCCTCGCAGCAAGCCAAGTCGAATGATATATAATGTGACGTTGCTAGGTCAAATCAATGATTTGACACGACCTGAGGTCAGGACAAAGTCAAATTAGATAAAATGCATATCATTAGAACCGCAAAGGCAGGCCAAATCTAATTCGGCTAAAATAAATGCTCTATCACCATCCATTACTAAGTTATTTAGCTAAAACCATTTTTCCCATGTATTTCCAATCGGGAAGTCATGACTTGCACCTGACCTTAGGCCATAGATATAAAAAATACCGGAACATATTTTAGAGAACTCGGTGGGGCCATTATGTGATATGAGTTTGAAGCGGATAAGTTCACACTCTTCCGACTTATACTATCTTAACACGCGCATTGACGGGGGCGGGTACCCGCCCCCTCGGGTTTTTCGGAGACAGTAGAAAAACGGCGGCGCGTAGCGCCGCCGTACTTAGTATACCTTTTCCTCATCATTTTTACAACTTCTGTGAAAATTTTAAGGTTAGGCCATCTCAGGTCAGGTCACCAGTACAGGTCAAGTGACCCGACCTCAAAAAAGTTTAAGATAGCATAAGTCGGAGCAGGGTGAAGTTATCCGATTGAAACTCATATCACATAATGGCCCCACCGAGTTCTCTAACATATGTTCCGGTATTTTTGATATCGATGACCTAAGGTCAGGTACGAGGCATGACCTCTCCATTGGAAATACATGGGAAAAATGGTTTTTACGGAATAACTCAGTAACGTATGGTGATAGAGCATTTATTTTAGCTGCATTAGACTCGGCTGGGCTTTGCGGTTCTAATGATATGCATTTTATATATTTTGACCCTGACCTGACCTCAGGTCAGGTCAAATCCTTGATTTGACCTAGCAAGGTCAAATTATATATCATTCGATTCGGCTTGCTAAGAGGATTCATATAGTTCAAGTCGTTTTGCTCTATCTTTACTTGTTCAGATGTAATGCCCGAAAAACTGAATTTTACATGTTATCCCTATGACGGGCATGTTTTGACCTCTCGTGACCTTAAATGTGACCTGACAAAAAATGGTTCAAATGTTTTCGATGGAGAAGTGGATGGGCAGCCCAACGCCGTTTACCGTTTTTCGCTACCTACCGTGGTTCTCGAGATCTTAGGGGCGGGTACCCGCCCCCCGTCAATGCGAAGGTGGCTCAGACCCCGTCAATGCGCGTGTTAAACTTGTTTGAGATCAGGTCACTGGACCTGTACTGGTGACCTGACCTGAGATGACCTAACCTTAAAATTTTCACAAAAGTTGTAAAAATGATGAGAGAAAAGGTATGTCAAGTACTGCGGTGCTACGCGCCGCCGTTTTGCTATCTCTGAAAAACCCGAGGGGGGGCGGGTACCCGCCCCTCAATGCACGTGTTAATTCAACTTATTCCATCAAATACAATGTGGTTTGGTGTCTCTTGAAAAAATGGTGCCGGAAGTAGGGGTGGATGTTTCTTAGGAGGGGGTAGATAGCAGGGCCAAAAATCTTGAAAAACCAGTGTTTTTCGAAGAAAAACGGAGAAGGAGGGAGTGCAGTTTGGCAGTGGAGGCGCATTGGTCTTCTATGCCGATGACCCGGGTTCATATCCTCGGTGGGAATATTGAATAACGACTTCCTGATCCCTGATGTACCCTCCGCAGAGGGTGAGGGTTGGTGATGCCGTATGACGTCAGTGGTCAGTGCATCATAAAGCCCCAAGGCTTCCTTTTCCTTCCCAACACACCTGTCTTGTTCCGACACTAGAATCAAGCTTGTTTGAAGCCATTGAACTTTTATTTTAAGACTTGTAAGCCATTGGACACGACTACAATTGTCCTACTGTGATAAAAGAGCACGCAAAGGTACGAGAAAAAACAGACGAGGATTCCGACAAAGACGATTGGTAAAAAGATTCCCCAAATGGCACAAGGCCATTGATTTACTTCCTGTATTATTTTAGTTTCCTTAGAAATTATAGCAATATTACATGCAGTTTACAGCCTCAAAGCTAAATTTGTATGTCAAGACAAACACCTTAAACTCTCAAAACTGTGATCTGGTAGTAAAAAAATGTACCTACTTCAGATTCGAAATCAGCACTATCAAATTAGTCGAGAGCGTATATTCATACACCGGAATCATTGTGGTTGATAAAGTGTTATTCTAGCACCCCCTCTCCCTGAGATGCGTCTCCTTCCCGTAGATCCGACTCTCCTGGAGGAAATCCTTGCCATGTCTCTGCCTGGAGTATTAGCCGAATGCGAGCAATCCTTCTCCTGCCCTTAAACAACACTTTGATTAAACCTCAGATAAGTCTGTATCCATAAATCGGCCGGACGCAACAGTATCATTTCGGACTTGTTCATCCATTTCAGTTTTTTTATGTAGGCTTATTTCATCTTGGATCTTAAATATGCATGTTTTCTTTTTACATATGGACCTGGACTTGAGCTGTGAGTTGGAGATATTTCCTGCTGCTCTCTAAACCCGAATAAGTACAGATAGAAATAATACGCTTGCTTGGTACGTTGAATAGAGCATATTTAGGCATTGCAGAATTCAGAGGGTAGGTGAAAAGGCATTGGGGCCATCTGAGACTGCCGCAATTATGTTCTACGGATTCAGCGCAGTTCACTACATACACTGAGGCAGGAAATAGCTCAGGAATATAATTCTGACGAAACAACACCGCTGCCTATCTCGATGTCTTTAACATCCCACAGATACCCTATCTAGAAGTCCGTATGGGATGAGAAACGAGACGGGATTTATCGAACTGGACAGAACGGAACGGTATGGAACAAATATTCCCAAGTTTCATTCGGAATGAAGCGGGACGAATCCTCGTAAAATGTGTCAGAAACAAATATAGTGGCATGGGATGGAGCCTCTTCTTGGACGCCTTTTCCATGATTGAACGGGATTTGACAGACGGAAATGGCGATGGATTCTAAAACATTGTCCCATGCGGACCTCTAGCCCAGACATCAGGGCATATTTTAAACCACAAAGTGGTGGGCATTTTGCCCACCAGTCCCCCATGCTATGTCCACCAGTGAACTCCCAAGAACGGCCCAGTGCCCACCAGTTACCAATCATTTGATGCTCTAGGAGTGCCCTTTAGTGACAATTCGTGCCCTTTTCGGCCAAATGCCCACCAGTCGCAATTTCTTAAAATATGCCCTGCCAGACATCGTACTAGTCCTTTTGGTATGTTCTAGGATAGACACAATATCGGCTATTAAATTTTCAGATGTCATGGCCAGTATGGATGATTCCGTCCTTTGTGAGTATGTTCAGCCGTAGCGTTTATATGTATGTATCGTTATAAATGATACCGAAAAGAAGAAAAATCCACAGTAAAAGTAACCACAAGGATAAACTATCCTAATCTTACTAAATTCTTCTGAACTTCTCCAGCAGAGGCCGCTTTCCTTCTTCTATTTCCGAACTGTTGGTCTCTAAAACAGCAGGTCTCCAACAGGCTGGAGCGCCGTCGCCTTGACAGCTCCGACCAGGACGGTAGCAGTGCGTTGTGTCAATCCAGCGGCGACTGGCGCCGTCTTGGCACCTGCCCCGAGGGCACGATGTGAACCAGCTCCAGCCGGCGGCACACGGCACACCTGCCCCCAGACACAATCACACGGAGAGACGAGATCTCCGACAGCGTGAAACCCACGCTAATTTCTCTGTGTTACAGCGGCTCTGTTCGCCGGGAATCTTTCAACTAATTTCACTGCGTTTGCCTTAACGAATCTGTAGTTGACAGGGACCAGACGCGTGTTTGGCACGCGGCGCGATGCCACAATTCAGAGGGAGGAGCCGTCTGAACTGTGTGAGGAGATAGCACCCCGACGCACGCAGAGAGAGAGAGAGAGAGAGAGAGAGAGAGAGAGAGAGAGAGAGAGAGAGAGAGATGATACGTATATAAACAGGCAAGGGTGGATACAGGAGGCATCCAGCCATGACCCCCAAAGTGAGAAAGAGCCAAACCCCCCTCCCCCAGCCAACAGTAGCCCCCCACCCAACTAACCGGCTGGATTCGCTCCTGGACACGAAGAAAGTGGGAGGGATATCTCGATAGAGAGGAAGGGGAAGAGGGAAGAATGGTGCACGTTTGGATTTGAAACGATTTGCCACAGAAACTAGTGTTTCTGGAACAATTTGGACCTGACCCCGGAGGCCTTCCTATATCTGGACCCCTGTGGTCCCACGATAGCCATACAAAGTTAAAATAATCAATGTGCAGGCTGTTCGTTCCCTTCCTGATCGTTTGACACAATGGCGCCTCAATGGGCCAGTAGCCAACCATAATACACACCAGACAAAACACAGTGGCCATTAGCAAGGCCAACTCCCATTAGTTAAGATACCCACTAATGTTTACCGGGTTTTGTCACGGTGGCCAAGAATGCCATTCAGCCAGGTGTGCCACACCTTCTGCCGGTGTATCACTGGCGCAGGAAGTGTAATTATTGCTATACATGTTAAGGGACACTGATTGTTTGTATTGGAGTGTTCCAAGGCTTCACCAGATCGCAGCATTTTACGACTTTGACACTTCTTTTGGAGGCAGCCTTGTAATGCTTGCCAAGTTTGGGATCAGTTAGAGGTCAGCGTGGGATATCATTTCAGCATCCATGCATTCCATTCCATCCCATTCATTCATTCATGTATATTACTCACACTTCCACACTATTGAGGCGGCTTTTAAAGTGTTGTGATGAGTATGAAGTGATTAAAAACTGTGGAAGGAGACAGAAAGGATGAGAAAAGGTGAGGATAAGGGGGATGCGATTCTACCCGGAGGGGTCGCTGCAGCCACAGGCGCATGCGCTCACCGTCCCCAGGTAGAGTAGGGATGAGTACAAGGAGCACCAGTACAAAACACACACAATCGCAAACAGACTTCGAACATCTAAATTAAAATAATATGAGGGTGAAAATATTTGATTCTTCGGCTTCGTATTTATTTTGTCTTCTAACTTATAGATTTTGTTCCTTGTGCTTCATCTTGCCTGTGACAGTGTTAATTTCATGCATCAGTACTGTTCACTTGTTGCATTTTTTCTTTTCTTTAATCTCTAGTCCGGCTGTTTCTTTAAAACTTGTTTTTATCTATTCTCTGAAATAAAAACTTTTTCTTAAATCTAATTGACTCCTCTTAAAAATCTTATTGCCTGTCAAATCTGTTTCGTCCCACACCGACCTAAAATATATATCCAGGAAGTGTTTTCGTGTCATTTCGTTGACCTCTTCCTTGTGTCATTTTCCGACAATACATTCGACTCGAATTAAACATAGAAAACCTCGTCCCGTTGTGTCCCATTCCATTCCAGTATTTCGGGAGCAGAATGAACATAGCTCCCTTGCCAAGTGAAACTCTTCCGAACTGTAAGGGCAAAATGAGAAAATTAAGTCGAATGTGGAAGCTGGAATAAGCCATAGATGAAATTAACTCGGCAGATGCACGCTAATAACACAGTGCAGAAGTCATAAGCCTTCTCTGGGAGCACATACTTTCTAGCTGGTGTGTCTGGAAAAGTACATATGAGAAAAGCACATCTACTGCAATTTCGCTGCCTCGCTCCGGTGAGTTTGAATATAAAGAGACCGAATTCACAGCCATTAAATCTGTCCACTGGCCGTCTAAGTCTGTCAGATACTGTGGGAATTGGTTTGAATGATCACTGTCATCCCGCTTGTTCCATCAGTCTACCAGCTAGGGTCTGCGATCTGCATGGTCTGCCCATTCTGTTGTGGTTCTAGCAGGGGCGTCGCCACGGGGGATGGCACTCCGCTCTGAAATCCGTATAAACATGGCCGTTGGTGCGTCGTTAAACGCCCCCTCCCCCAACTCAACTCTCACACAGTGCAGGGAGGTGTTTCTCCCCGTATTTTTGGCTGCCAGCATCGTTGAATATGTCTGATTATAGAACGCGATAGTTCTATTTGGTTATGTTCATGAGACTGAACTGACATTCAACGTAACACAAATATTGCATTGCCTATCTAGCCAACGAGAGATCGGTAACAGATGGATAAAGCTTATTGTCGCTGGGTCCGGCCCCCGCTCGAAAATTTATGGAGACACACATGGCTTCTGGCCATTTACGACCATTTTGCGAAACTCAACCTATAATTTGTTCACTTCAGTACCCAATGTCAGAGAACAATTTCCCTCAGCGACCTAATAGTTTCTGTCCACTGACCCTCACCTTGCGAGGGTCGGGGTAAGAAGCCTACAAAATTTTCTCGGAGAAAATGAGATAAAGGGCTGGTTTTTTTGCTTGAATGAGCTCTAAATCTACGTGAATTTGAAGTAGAATGAAACAAACGCAACCAATTTCTTTTGGTGATTTCATAACTTTTGCTAGTTGGGACAACAGAAATAAGCGAATGCTCCAAAGACATTCCTATGGCCACCACGAGGTCATTTTTTGTAACCCGAACGGCCGTCTTTTGCCCTTGGACCAAAAACCGAGCATCTGTCAAGAGCAAAGTTGACGACACTTACAAGTTTTTTTACTGCATCGCTATACCTATTTGAGTGCAGCCGCTTGGAGTCAGCTTTCGCTTCTCGAGAGTATAAAAATAGCGCACTAACGCGAGG
Organism: Lepas anatifera; assembly: GCA_034440635.1. Taxonomy (NCBI): domain Eukaryota; kingdom Metazoa; phylum Arthropoda; class Thecostraca; family Lepadidae; genus Lepas; species Lepas anatifera. The sequence goes on from JAOTON010001034.1 coordinate 1,003,920, forward strand.
GTTAACTAAACCTCACAGGGTTAGCGGTTCCGCCGTTTGCCTGCGGCAATTTCTCTTCAGATCTAAATGTTTCGGATGACGCCGGCGCGTTTTCGCCGCTGATCCATCCATCATTCTCTCAGCCCATCAGAGCCGTGATGTTTAGAGGTCAGGGGGCGGAGATAGGAAACAAATGCCGACGACGCTCAGACTGGCGGCGGAGCTGTGGAGCACGCCGTGGGCCGCAGCTCGGAGCCAGGTAGGTCAGTGGGAGACGGCCCCACTAATTCATACACACAGAGGTGGACGGTAATCATGCCTGCTGGGGTTTTGTGACTGAATCGAAATTGTGTACTGCGTTTCTTATCGTTTCTTGCGTCTAATAGGACCGAAACTATTTTTGCACGCAACTGGCTTTTGCCTGTGTTTGTTTTGACCTGAACACACAGGTTTGATGACGTCACTATATGCTCTGCGATCAGTTTAGACAGAGTGAATGGCGAGAACTTCGTGCGTGCTCCTGATCTAGGAAGTTTCAGATGTAAATTTGGGAGATCCATACGAAACCACCCGTTTGCATTTGATTGGAATTGTACGGATATTCCAATGTGTTAATTCATTTCATTCACTTAATATAACATTTTCTCGCCAGTATATACTCTTTACATGCTACTTTTCCATTGTTTACCATATTTGGCTGTCTGTTTGGAAAGCGCACAATTCCAGTCATTCCTCGTGACAATACTATGTCCTTGCCAATCTTATCGGACTGGCGCGTCCCATGTGTGGTTTCCTTGTTTTCCATGTTCATATCCTGTTTTCCCCAATTCTGCCTATTCTAGCCTCTCCTGCCTTTCCTAGTTGGTGTCAAAGGAAACCAACCAGGTAAGAACCAGGTAGGAGGGTCAAACAATCGGTTTAGCACGAGTACTGGTGACGCGAAAAAATGATAAATCCACTGTACGACCCTCACCTGGGAGTCACTCGTTAACCTTCGCCCGGGTGGGGGGTCTTTTAGACCCCCCTCGGGTTTTTCCGAAGTGATAAAAAACGGCGGCGCGCAGGCCGCCAAACTTGGTCTAGCTGCTTCTTCATGACTTTTACATCTTTCCTGAAAATTTTAGCCCAAGTTCATATCAGGTCAGGTCACCAGTCCAGGTGAAGTGACCTCACCTCAAAAATGTTTTTTTTAATTTCCTAAGCGACCCTCACCTGGGAGTCACTCGTTAACCTTCGCCCGGGTGGGGGTCTTTTTAGACCCCCTCGGGTTTTTCCGAAGTGATAAAAAACGGCGGCACGCAGCGCCGCCAAACTTGGTCTAGCTGCTTCCTCATGATTTTTACATCTTTCCTGAAAATTTTAGCCCAGGTTCATATCAGGTCAGGTCACCAGTCCAGGTGAAGTGACCTCACCTCAAAAATGCTTAGGACCGCATAACTAAAAGAAAGGTTAATCGATCAAGTTCAAACTTATACCACATATTGGGCCCACCAGGAGCTACAACATTTGTTCCGGGATTTTTGATATTGGTGACCTAAGGTCATGTGCAGAGCATGACCTCCCCATTGTAAATACATGGAGAAAATCACGAAATGAGCTTTTCTCAGTAAGTATGGATGGAATCAACTTCAAACATCGGTTACGATTTGATCTTAGCCCATTACTGAAGTTTATGCCAAAAATTTTGAGTTGTGACCTTTAAAAGGTCACTTTAGGTCAAATAAGCATTTTTTGGTGTTTTACTCTGTAAATTTAGAATGAACAAAGATAAAACTTTTATTTTTTCACCAAAGTGTTTGTATAGTCACTGCAAGTCAAATGATATACATCATGACTATACCAGGTCAAGTTGGGTCAGACCGTTGACCTGGGTTAGGTCAAATTCTTAAATTTGACCTGGCATAGCAATATTATATATCATTCGATTCGTATTGACGAGAGGATTCCAATGATGCATCAACTATGGCTGTATCTTGTTTGGTTTGGAAGTTATTAGCGAAAAAGGAAACGCCCTTATGCATAGGTGGCTATGGACATTCCCAAGAATATGCCCAATATTCAGTGACCTGTAGCTCCCTAGGCTTTGGCCTGACGCGAAAATGAATGCCACTGTAATGAAAGAGCAACTCAAGAGCTTTCGAATGGTGTTAGAAAAATTTTTCAAGCTATCATATTTTCTGAGATATAAGAGGTTTTCTTAGTACACCTCATATTAGCGATTTTGACCTATTTTGACCTCTGGTGACCTTAATATTGATCTGACAAGAAAAATGACCGAAGTATTTTCGATATCATTTTTGAAGAGCTTTCGATTGCCGTTTTGCGCTTTTTTCTAGCTCTCTTAGTTTTTGAGATCGTGGGGGTCTTTTTAGCCCCCACCAGGGCGAAGGTGGCTCGTACCCGCCACCGGGGCAAGGGTTAAGTGTAGGAACGCATGGAAATGTTTTACTTTTAAACTACTGAACACAAGAGTGCATGCCGGTAAGTTGGAGTTCGGCACACTCACATATTGCATGCGAAATATTCTTGAAGTTCTTAAACAGATTCATGATATTTTGACAGCTAAATTTCTAGCTTGAATGTATTTACGGGCTTGTCGTGGACTACGCTGTCCAGCGAGCAAGGTTGAGTTGAGAGAACATGATTTTACAACCCCCATAATTTACCTGGCAGTCATCATAACAATGAATTCTTCAAGGTTAATAACACCATCACCGTCTGTGTCTGCTTCACGAACCATAGCTTCTGCTTCCTCTTTAGTGAGTTTCTCACCCATTGTTGTCATCACGCTTCGGAGCTCCTCTGCTTCAATGAACCCATTGCCGTCTTTGTCGAACACGGCGAATGCTTCGCGAAGTTCTTCCTCAGGGTCACCGTCTTTCATATTGATTAGCATCATTTTTTCGAATTCTTCAAAATCCAGTGTTCCATCGCTGTTTGCATCGACATTGCTGATCATGTCCTTGAGCTCTGCTTCTGTGGGATTTTGTCCGAGAGAGCGCATGACCGTACCTAGCTCTTTGGTTGTGATAGTTCCATCCCCGTCTTTGTCGAACATTGAAAATGCTTCCTTGAACTTAGCACTCAACTCTGGGTCTAGTTGCTGCTGCGACATTTCAACTCTGGCTTCAATTTCCCGTGGGCTTGTTGGTCAGTTTATAGGAAATTTTCTAAACACTTTCAATATTTTGCAGTAATTTCTTCTAAATTCCTGGTTTCAAAGAGGCTTGAGTATTATTTTTCGGGCACTTGATAAATTTAACAGCGCGATGTTTAGAAAACCTCAGAATTTAGCAAATGTTCGAAACGTAGATGTAGCCGATGTAGTCAGACGACCAGATTGCTGCGATTGAGATAATTAAGTTTGATGTTTCCATGGAAACAATGGAGGTGACATGAACACTTATGAGAATAAGACCACTGCGTGAAAATTATGATTTTGCCACATATTTTTTATATTATTGCACATAGAGGAAACATGCAGTATTTTCAAGCATTGGCGATCGCTTTTATATGACCAGTTTTCTATCAGGAGAATGCGGTGCCGTTGTTATACCACATCTATTTTGTTTTATCAAACATCCTAATAGCCTACGGCACATGGTGGGTACACTCAGTGGCGGATCTAGCCGGTCGGTTTCGGAGGGCAAACCAAAGTCAAAAGTCGAAAAGCAAAAAAAATGTCACGCCGCAAAAGCTGCGCTACAATATCACTTGTCGGAAAATTTTTGGGTATTTGAGGCGAAAAGCAAAAAAAACGTCACGGGATGACAAATATGGGCTCAAGATACCAGGGGTCGAAAAAGTTGCCATTTTGCCATTCTAAATGGTGACAGCTGGAGTTCCACCGGGTGACAAAAGTCACAAGTCGATTCACAAAAATGGTATCTCTAATTCTCATACACTGCAAAATCTGGATTGACTTGGTTGGCCCATTTTAACCGTCTGCGCCATAAGCTTTGTTCGACTAACCATATTTGGTAAATGCGGTGAATTATTCGAACCATATTCGATCCTGGGCTCGAAAAAGTTAAGGCCCTCGCCTATCTCTCAGCATGGGCTGGTGACACGAATGGTGATAAAGTGCCATTGTCACCATTGCCCCCAGGCTATGTCACCAGCCGTATTCACTTCTTCTTCCGTGGTCGAACACATCACTGCTATAATCAGCTGAGCAGCTCGGCCTTCACCGCACTGCGCCAAACGCCGCATTAGGCGCGCTGTAGATATTTATTTATAAATAAATAAGGCGCTGGAAAAATATAGAGAGCGGAAAGGCAAGGAAGAGGAAGGAAAATATCGTTTGCTATCTTTCTTCCGCATGTGGTGGCAAGGTGGTGAGAGTATAGGTGTTGATCAGTCAGGTATGTTGGTACTAAGTATGATATAGAAATACTGCTTAAACCTAATATATGTAAGTTCTGCAGTGAATGTAGACTTTGCCGCTGTGTTTACTGGTATGCCGAGTCGGGGACTCAAGTGGGGCACTTGTAACTGGGTACCTAGATACCTATCTCTCTAAGCCTGTGCGAGGAAATCCTTGGGGGTCGGACCCCTCATTGGCGGAACCAAGAGCAACTTTTGGAGGAACAAAATCAACGTTTGGAAGTGGCTCCATTAAGAAATCCCGAAAATATAGTATTTTAAAGGGGCCTAAATTTGGATCTTTTGGTAGGCAAAAGACACTATTTTGGGCTTTGTTGGGGGCAACAGCCCCTTTGGCCCCCCTTGGATCAACCCTCGGACCCCCTGAATTTGGGTCTCCCATAGACTTTATATAGGGCTTGTAGTGCTGTGCCAGTATCAACTCACTAGAGACCTCCAGGCCTGCCTCTTGCAGTGCCTACTTGAAGCAAAACATATTTTTGTTTCATCTTTGGAGTGTGTTGGGCATCAATATCTAGATTTAATAACTGAAAAACATCCCACTTCGTGTCTGCAAAAAGTTGTGCATTGGCACAATGACAAGAATAAGAACTTGTAGTTTGAGTTGTTTAGGAGGTAGCTTTTGGGGGTGGCTATGACTAGTAGGGATGGGGGTCAAGACCAGTGTGGGGCAGTCTGTGGGAGAGAACAGTAGGTAAGCAGATTGTGTCAGGTTTCAACATCTTCTTAGGGTAATTGTAGGGCATAGTGAGCAGTTTTAGTACCTGCTTAGCTCATGCATATATGATAAATCATGTGAAGCATTGATGTTTATATATGGATTCAGACCTACCATCTTGAGATAGTTTTTTCTGTCTGTGGGGCACCACTAGCACACTCTGGATGGTGAGCGGCACCGCGAACTCATGCAAGCATCACAAATATAAAATCATTTAAATGTGACAATAATGATTTTTGGGGTATTTCCATGGTGAAGGTATGTATGTACATGAAAATATTTGTGCCATGAGTGTAAAATTTCAGCAGTCTGCAAATTTTTTTTCAGATTGGGGTCAGCAAAAGAAACTCCAGGGCACAAACATACTTGGGGGCAGAACTTGTGGTGCTGGGGCAAGCAGGGACAAACCACCAGATGTATATTTTAACATGGTGGATAGGTGAAGTATGTTGGTGGTTGTGGGCATTTGCGGACAGCATATGTGATTTATTGTGGCTTTTCATTTGCAGGTGAACAGCAAATGTGTGTTACTCCATATAGGAAAAGAAGGGAGGAGTGCCACTGCTTCAGTTTGAAAAAAAAACATTTGCCTCCCCAATGTCCCTTGGCTTGATAATGCTAGTGAATAAAAAATGATAGAAGTCTGGTTTGAAGAAGCGTTTTGGGAGATTAAGCAATGATGGCAGATTAGCATGATGTGCTTTTCTCTAGCAATGATTCAAAATGCTTCACAAATGTGAATAAACTATTGAATGAAATGTTTAAAGCCAACATAATGGTAACTGTTGCAAGTTTTGCTGTGTTCAATGATCAACAACCTGCAAAATGTATCTTGATATTAGTATTTATATTATTTTAAGCATTTAGAAAGAGAAAATTGATCTTGGCTGGCCAACTGTAGGGACCTAAAAATGTTTGACAAATCAAAGAGCTGCCATAACAAGATTTTATCTAGACAAGCCATGTTCTTTCTGCCTGTGTCATACTCAGACAGGATTGCTTGGAACCGTAGTGCATTCATCAGATCATAAGTTAAAACTGAATCAGTGTTACTGGCTGATAAATTACAAAAAATATTCTCATTCAGCATACCTTTACAATCATGCAACAAATCCTCTTAATGTGGCTCCTGCCTTGTCTGTGAAACATTGTAGGTGTTATTAGTTTTTGCTGAAGCAGCAGGTGTATAGGTTTGGAATGGGCTTAAAGCATTTGGGACTGTGGGAGAGGGGATTGGGGAAGTCACTTAAACTTTATCAAATACAGGCAAATTTTTATGACAGCTTTAAGAAAGCTGTCTAGATAGAAATATGAAGGGAATATTCATGATTGGATGGAAAGTAAGCTCACCCACATATCTGGCTCAATTGAGGTGTATTGTGCAGGATGCAAAACTGTATACATGATTTTGCATATTTTTTTGCACTCTTAAACTCTTGCACATTTTGGAAATGGTCAGGTACAATGTTATCCCTCAATGTGCTATCGCACAATCTTTCACATGTAGAACTATTATTTTAGCGAAAAATTATGTTTGGCCTGCTGCCTTTTGTGCTGGTCCTCATTTGGCACTCTTTGTACGCTGAGATGTTTTGGGACTTCTTGCTCTATTTGTTATGCCACTGCTATTTTAAAACTGACTTTAAAAGCTCTTAAGTATGGAGTAAGTTTTGAGAAAGAGGATACAAAATGCTGTCAATTCAGTTACATAATCCCTTTCCTCTACGATGCCGACAACTAGAGAACATGTTGGTTGGGGCCTGCTTTGGTTTGATACAGCTGGGGCTGGGGCAATGGCGTAGCCTAGGGGGTCCGTGGACACCTCTTGGGCTTACTGTTCACTGTAAAGCAGGAATATGGGTGTCGGTGCTCCCCCTCTCCAGCTTGGTCTCGGGGACCCCGATAATCAGTCTTGGAGGGCCCCAGAGAATCGCTCTCGGGGACCTCTGAGCATCTGTCTTTTGGGTTCCCGAACATTCTTGGGGCTCCGAGCATCTTTTTCGGGGCCCCCGATCTTTTGGCCCTCGGGGATCAGTCTGGGAGCCCCTAAACATTGGTCTCGAACATCACTCCCGGGGGCCAGGGACATTGGTCTTGGGAGACCCGAATATCGGTCTTGGGAGCTCCCGAATATCACCCTTGGGGGCCCCGAGACCACTGCTCGGGACCAAGATCGGAGGGTCTCGGAAAAAGTGCTCGGGTAGATGTGCCTGTGTTGAGAATATGATGCTCACTGAGGTGGATTTCCTGGGATTGATAAAGGTATACATTTTAGGGGCATCGAACATCTGTCTGAGGCCCCCGAGCATTGCTCTTGACTCGGAGACCGTGATCATCGGTCTCCTGGACACCCCCACACTCAACATCATTCTTGGAGGCTCCCGAGCGTCACTGGGTCCCTCTGAGCTTGGTCTTGGAATCCCTCGAGAATCCGTCTCGGGGTCCCCGAATATCGGTTCCGAGCGTCGCTCTGGAGGGGAGGGGGAGGGAGGGGTGAAACCAAGTTTTGGGGGTCCCGGAGCGATTCTCGGGGCAGCGAGGCAGATGTTCGGGGCCCCCAAAGCGATGCTCGTGGAGTCCGAGACCGATCTTCGGGGGCCACCGAGACTGATTCCCGGGGTCCCAGGAGGTCAAGTTTGGGAGCCTTGAGACCAATGCCTACGCTTTCAGGAACAAGGTCAGCTCAAAGCAAGTGAAGTGCTCGTTCAGTGAGCAAGGTCAGTTCGAGCATCGCGCTCAGAAGCCACCGTGAATCGGTCTCATGGACCCCTGAACACCGATCCCGAGCAATGCTCTCATTGTGTCTCCCGAAATAGCTGCGCGAGAGCAAGCTGGGGGGGGGATCTGAGAGATGTTTATGAACATCAAGTGTGTGAATCTGTTTGTTTTATAATGTCGTGACTGTATGACCTTTAAAATATCACAATCATATTAATGCGTGATAATATCTTTCTTCACGGCAAATATTCAGCGGTAACACTTAACTGCTACCCTCTCGCTGCGAGATTCTTTATCTATAATTTTCTAAGAATAATCACTGAAGTGACATTGGAATATTTCGCTGCTCAGCAGGCACAAGTGCGTGTGGTGAGTGGTGAGAGCCGCCAACTGCGAACTCTGAAGATGATTCTCCACCAGCAAGTCTTTCCTCATCTGATCCCGTCCGTCCAGAGCGGTGAGCTTTTCTCCTTCCTTCCTGCCATGGCATGTTCATAAGATATCCAGATATCACAATTATTTTTGAATATTAATAAAGTGCACCTTTTCCAATCCTGCAAAGGAAAATCCTGGGTGAAGTTCACTGTGCTTATTGGAAGAAATATTTCCTCATTAAGAGGTGGGTATGGAGGGAGGCATTAAGCTATAAAGGGTCCATTCTGAAGGTTAGGCTCCAAGCCAAATCCTGGTCGCGCCACCTGCCCCCGCCATGAGGGCTCCGTCAAAGTTGGCTGCGGGCATGCTGGGATCGTGCGAGCCACAGCGCGCAGCTCCCTATCGATGGTGTCGACAGTGGCCGCGGGGAGCCATGCTGCAGCTGCGAACTCTGTCACTTCGCGGTTGTAGCCATTAGCCACTGTCCGCAGCTTTAGCTTCCGCTTACCCTAGGATCTTTCGGTCAGCTGTGTAGCTGCGTTACCCCTGGCTTGACTTTCTTGCATGAACGATAAAATGCAAAATTTATCCTATGTGTGGTCCTGATTTCCAGGGGCGTATCCAAAGTGGAGAGCGATCGGCCCCACCCCCTTGGGCTGACCTTAAGCACTGGAAAGAAACGCCTCCCGCCGCAGCCGCTGGGCCACCACAGGGTGAGCCCTGCGGATTTAGCTAGGCCCCGCAGGCTTCGAAATCAGGGGAAATAAAAGTTGATTTACGCCCAGAAACCACAGCGTAAAATTTGGAAGCTCCGGCCATATGGGTAAATTTGCCACTCCAGAATACATACGCAAAGATGCATACAGAACAGAGCGGTGGCATCGTCATCAAAACACACAGGACGAACCAGTCGAAGCCCTCTACGTTTCCCCTAGATTTTTGGGTATAAAGTGTGCAAAAATTCGTAACGTAAGATGGGACTACTTTGAAATCGTGGAAAACTTCCAACAGTGTTAAGGATTGATAAAAATATTCTTTGATTCGAAAATTGTTCAGTGGAAAGTGTTGCAGAATTATCAAGGAAAAATAAAAAAATCTATAAGGGAAGCGTATTTACTTAGTATTTACGAAAATGCACAAAAATTCCATGGATTTCTAACGCTGCATAAATGTTCTAGTATGGCGCACGGCGGAAAATTGATAATTGTCTGAAAGCCAACTGCGTAAGAATCCTCATCCAAGTATTATGTTGCCCCTGTTCCAAATGTCACCCGAATTCAGGTCTAGGGGCCCATTTTAATGTATTTTGGGGCCTCTGAAATCGATCTCAGGGCTCCGAATGGTTGTCGTGTTGGATCTCCGAGGGTTGCTGTCGCAACCCCCCCTCCCTAATGCTGGTTTCCGGGTCTCCAGCTTTTGGCCTCGGAGGCTCCCCGAGTGGTTCCTTTTTTTACTTTTCGGCTCCTGGCCTTTGCCAACATCAGAAGCTACTGCCCAATTCCCCGCATATGCGGAAAAATTCCGGGAATTGATGACTGTTTCTCTATGTCCCACCGTGCCGCACAAGGCGGTTGGCAGTCATTGCCAGGACAAGGCTACGGTTAAGCGTGAGAGCCAACCCTGCGCCCAGCGGGTCCCGGGATTTGAACGCGAGACCCTTATCTCAGAAGGCAGGCGCGTTACCCCTGAGCTACACTGGTCTCTACACTGGGCCCCTGAAAAGCTTCTGGGCCTCCTTTGGTTCACTCGGAACCTCTGAGTCTGCGACCGGGGCCCTCGCAATTATCCCAGGCCCACTGCTGCCCGAAATCGGGCCCCTATTCTCAGCAGTTGCAGATAATTTCCCTGTTTTCCACTCGGGCTCCCTGTGGTAGAAGCCGGGCCCCCAGCGGTTGAGCTGGGCCTCCTGTGGCTATCCGGGCAGCCTGACATGCTTCCGGGCGCCCTTTAGTCCAATTGGAACATCTGAGTGTGCGACCGGGCTCCTCCGAATTACCCCCAGCCCACTGCTGCCAAAGCCGGGCCCCATTCTCCGCAGATGCAGATAATTGCCCTGTTATCTTCCCGGGCCCTCAGTGGGTCCAGCCGGGCCCTTTGCGGTTCACCTGGACCTCCTTTTACTATCCGACCCCCTGAAGTGCTTCTGGACCCCTGTGGTCCACTTGCGACCTATGTGTTTGCGACCAGGTCCCTCACGATAATCTCAGACATATTGTGACCGAAGCCAGTCCCCTACTTCTAACATTCATGCCCCCCTCCCCCATGGTCTACCTAGGCCTGACTACAGTCGGCCTCTGCCTTGCTTGCGGTTACCCCTTTGTTATCGGCCCTCTGTGGCTGCAGACTCCGTCTTTGCTTGGGAGCAATAGGTGACTCTTTATTCAAACAGGTCACAGAATATTTTATGCGATTCGGGATGGTCCTAATCACTGATCCTAGCGGACATTTGGTCAATCCCTGTATTTGTGGAGATCCAACCCAATGTTGAGCGGACCTCAGCGTATTTAGCGCCGGTGCATAGCCTTGTGACCCACCAGAGTTCATAAAGTCTGCCTCCCAAAACGGAAGTTAAGGTTTTTTTAATCTTTGAAATATTATATATATATATATATATATATATATATATATATATATATATATATATATATATATGTACACGTTTTTAATGAAAATATATTCCTTGCACGGTCCAGCCCCGAAAGCTATTCCTGACCCCCTGTCAAGGCCCCTTTGGTAATTCCTGGATCCGTCCCTGCTGATTGCTGACATACACTTCCTTCGGCTTCAAACGTTAGATAAATATATCAGAACTTTTAGCTCTGGTTTATATTGGTAGCATAATACACAAAAACAATGAAAAACGGTGTAACAACTCAAAGAAATAAGGGTTTTGGTAGCATTTTTTAGTTTGGTGACATATTCGTGATGTGGAATTTCAAATGGTGACACGCCAGCAACTTTTTTTACCCCTGCAAGATACTTTTTCCAGTCCGAGGCCCGATATTCACACTGAATTTAACTGGTTTTGTTTGAAGTTGAGAGTTGAAGCACCAAAATCTTGCTTATAAACTTAAAAGGAGTCGGGGTAAAAAGAGATCGATCACTTTGGAGGGCAAAAACATAGTTTTGCCCCGAGTTTTTCCGTTGCGGGGAGGGGGGCAAATGCCTTTCTTGCCCCCCCCTTGGATCTGCCACTGGGTACACTGCTGGAGGTAGGTAAGGGACGATAAATTAATCACGCGTTTGCATATTTTTGTAATTTTTCACCTCCTCCCCCATGTAAAAGTTTCTGACGATCATGTATAACGTTTGAAAGCGCTGGGGCTGACTCCCTCATCCCCACCCCGTTAATAATTATGGAGGGCCAGTAATTGTGGGTTTCTGCTCGACGGCTAGACCCTTGCATCCTTATCGAATGACTAAGTCTATCTCCCGCAATCAGGGGTGAAAAAATCCCACCAATTCGCCGACCAGGCAGAGCGGCAGACGACAAACAGAAAACAGACACACGACAGACAGACGACAAACAGAAAACAGACACACGACAGACGTACCCACGCACTTCTTCAACTAAACTTACATACCGGCCGCGTTGCTGGCTAATACATATACCATACCTATTCTCAATGGCTGTATACAGCGTTAGTGTCGGTTGCCGAGTGCTCACGTTTCTCTGGCCAGATTGTCAAGCTGCGTTAAATGTCAGAGCTTGTATTATTACGTCAGCATCGGCAAATACCTTAAGGATTTGACTGTACTCGTGCATGCGTTCTATTGCTGCCCTGGCACACCTCAAACAGACAGAAAATGTCACCCGGGCCATGCACAAATTATCCGTTCAGTGTTGTCTTGTTCAAGTTTGGCTAAGTTCTCCATGTCAAATATCAGCCCTCAAGAAATATTGGTCTTATGTCGTCATTACGAGTAACTATGCAGCTGTATTCCGTACTTGATGTGGGAATGTCCAATAAAAGGAGGGAGGCAAAGGTTAATGTTTGCTTAATTGTTACCATTTGATGCCGTATAGTGAGTGGTAAACCATTAAATAGGTATCTGCAGGAACCATCATTTTATGTTGTTCCTTTGCTTAAGCCCGTAATCATGTTCACGACCATTTGCGCACAGTAATTGATTATGTCGACGGTTCTCACGAAGTACGTTTTTTACCTATAGATGAACAGATTTATTCCAATAAGATCCACGCACAAGTATCGCCTTTTTGCTACTCTCCCATTCAGCACTGATGACGTGTTTCAGTCACTGTTAGCTTGTTAACTCAGCACCTAGAATTTTGAAGAGCTGATAATTAATGTTTTGAGCTCGAGGCATCTCAGCTATCATTCATCGCCTATTCTGACGATTTAAATTAGATAAATCAGGTGCATATATGTCAAATTCAAGCACAATAACTAAGGGTAAGAATAAGGTAATTAAACGAGAGAGATCACCAGGAAAATTGTCTGGATGAGTGAGTTTATGTAGTTGGAATGAAAGGCAGTCGGTTTACACGCCAACATATCCAAGGTTCCCTTCCAAATATCAGAAGGCAGTTAAAAAACTTTGAACATCACTACCCAGATAAGTTATGCAGCTGCGCAGTTTTTTCGAGGCCTTTGAACGTTTACTACCAGTGATGGACTCTTTGATAACTTTCATCAATAACCATTATATAATTCATTATCAATGATAAAATTCTGAATGTTCGACTTGGTTTATTCAGAATATATAATCGTGATTTGTGAAAAAAGTTTTCTCAGTATGCAACAATAGATGATTGATTGTCGAAATGATATTATCGAAGTTGCTGTTTTTGGCCGAACAATGACGATATATTTTCCGTATATATATATATATATATATATTATATATATATATATATATATATATATATATATATATATATATATATATAATGAAGATATATTTTTGCAACTTTTCATAAAACTTTCTCTCAGAGAGAACAATGTTTAGCACACCTTTCAAGTTCGCGTTGTACGAGAATCAGACGCGTTGCAAACGAGTTATGAAGGCGCAAACATTCACCATGCATGCTCTTCTTCTGTCACTCTCAAGCAATCGTCGAGAGGAGACTTTTTATTTGTGTTAGGCTCGTTTCTATTCGCAAGTGTTCAGAACATGAGGAAATAATATTGAGTGCCTAAGACAAATTAACTGGAAATGAACTATCGAAATTTACGCCGGAAATCGCCGCAACGCCCAGCTGGACGCTGTCTGGACGCAACATATGCAACACAATACACTGGGCGCGGTCGACATGCAAACTGCGTTGGAAAAGCGCGCGGATGATATATTCTTTAAAATCGATAGTTCTTTTACATGCAATCCAAAACTGCGTAAATCATAAGATTTTGGTTTCAATCCACACATTTGACCAAACTGGTCACCCTTGGACCACTCTAATGCTAACCCTCGTATAAAAGCGGAACTAGCGGTACGCAAAGAACTTGCAGAAGGCTTAAAAGAGATTCTGAACATTTACGATTGGATGATGACTTGAATTTGCGCTTACCTCTCCCATGTTGAGGAAGTAGAGAATGTAGAGCGGAATCCCGACAATGGCGTAGCACATGGTGGCGATTTTGCCCCAGGGAGAGCGGGGCACGATGTTGCCGAACCCGATCATGGTGAAGACGCTGAGGCAGAACATGAGCGCTCCCGGGAACGTCCAGCTCTCCGAGCTGCGCCTGGCGTCGTAGCCCACCTTGATGGCGTCCACCACGCGGTCCTGCAACTCCGATTGCAGCAGGTCAGCGAACAAATACTTAGTGTAACATATGGACTTTCACCATGTAATTCAACCCAAACAATCACTGCCATAAATGACTGTATTTTACACTGCAGATGTTTTTGAGCTAGAACCAGAGAGCGATAAAGGGGCTCTTGAATGGAGCTAGAGCCACCTGAGGTGTCTGGAACCAGAGAAAATTGAATAGGTGCTTCTTGCACATGGTTGAAACTGGAGCTGGAATTACCGAAAGTTTAGCAATTCCGAGGCCATCATTAGGTACGAGACATGATCATGAACCGATATACTTCGATATATCTGTGGCATCTGCAGCACATTTTCAGGTGTTTTTTTATCCCAGGACACGAACCTTAGAATTAGTTGGTTTCACCGCAAATCATTTTATTGTCAACATTTTTTAATTAGAAAATTGCTTGAAACATAAAAGAGAAAATCTACAAGGTGCTATGTGGTTTTGGGAAATCTCAGCTTCTTTTGTAATACGAACATCAGGATTCAGTATAACTTCAAGCATTGAACGTGAATTATATGAGCTTAAAGACACGGCGTACCCGCGCCAAAGTTTCAGGTATATAGTCTCCTCAAGACGTGAGTGACCTGGTAACTGTTTCGATCAAAGGAAGGGTGAGTATTCCTGAATAGATCACCACTAAGTTAGTAAGGCGATTTATCGGTGTTCGACGACTAACACTAAATCGATTACCAAGACTAATCTCAGCTGAAAGACGAACTATTTTTCTCTCCCTCACAAGCCATTCTGTCTATATCCATTCTTGTGTAAGCAGGCAAGTAGAAACTCTTTCAGTCAGTCTTATGAATAGATAATGCCCCAGTGATATGAATGCCCCAGTCTCGAGCATCTCACACTCTCACCTGGTACTGTTTGAGTATAAGCTGGCTCTCGTCGTCCCAGCGCTCCCGGTTGAAGTGAATGTGCCGCGTGACGTTCCAAAGCTGACGGGCCACCACTTCCCTTTTGGCCGTCACGTTGTCGATAACTCCCCGAAGTGCGTCCGTCTCAATAGAAACGAATGCCACGGCGCCAAGGATCGCGTAGCCGATTACCAGCGCTCCCACGCCAACCTGACGGAGAGAGAGGGAGAGAGAATACTCCATATAAATTGTTAATCACATTGGCATCGTCTATTTCAAACTTTTTTGTGAATGTTAGACAAGCGCATGTTTTACCAACGGGTCGTCTCCGATATAACCTAATATAACTCTCAGCATGTGCATCACGGCAGGGGGAGAGGATGGGATGCAGGAGGCGAGCTGCCTTCCCTAAGATCGGGCTGTGGGGCGGGGGCAAATGTATGGTTCTTCCTATGAAACCCATGACAGAAAAAATGGAACTGTCCCGCATCTTTTAGGACATTGTAGGTATTAAAAATCTCTGATTTTGAGTTTTGACAATTAGTTTTCTGGAATGGATGGGGAAATATCAATAGCTTTCTTCCAACCACTTTCATAATACTCTTTCGTGTAAAGAATCACGAAATTAAAAACCATCGACTTTTCCACAACTTCTTCCGTCCCGGGGACGCCGCTTCTTGAGCATCTTGGACTGGAGGAAGAGGTGAAAAACAACCTCTCAACATCAGCTAGGCGTTTTGAACGGCACCGGGTCTTGGCAAGAGGGAGCACTGATGCTCGATCGCGAGAAGCTGTCCCGCCCTTTTGCCCTCCTATCCACTTAAGCCTGCACATTCTTTGTGTCAGTTGCTCCCAGACCCTCCTATACGGCAGTGCTCAAATCATGAATTCATTGTACCAAAAAATAAATACCATTTTTATTGTCGCAGCGAACCGAATGATGTATCTATCTTATATCATGTATCTATCTTACATCACGACCCTATCACTTCACTGCGGCTCAAACTATTCACCTGGTATTTGGCTAACCTCTAAATTCGATCTAGTATGGCAAAACCTATATCATTCAATTTGTATCTACGAGAGGATTACAACGGTGGCTATCTAATGGCAGTATCTCGTTTTGTTCGGATGTTACCAGCGAGAAAGTAAACACGCTTTAGGATGAGTAGCGTCTCTGACCTCGATCGAACTCAGCATGCACTCAACCTAAACTTGGTAACTTCTATCGGTACGAGTTAACAGCAGTTTTAAATGACCGTGGAAGCACTGTTATTTTGATGTTATATTTTCATATTTTAGCCGGCAGGTTTATACTAGGATTCGCTAGGTTCGGAAATCTGCTGCACTTTATCCTTAGACCTGACCAAACAATAGATGCCATTGGAATAAAAGAGCCATTCAAGTAATTTTATGGTGTTGGGTAGATGTTCCTAGCTGTTTTAGCTTCTGAGATAAGCGAGGGCTTGTAATGTGCATTTTATTTAAGCACTTTTGACTTCATTTGACCTCTAGGTAACCTCAATATTAACCCGATGAAGACAAAGACTGAGGAAGGAAGCTTTGATATAATTCGGTTTGAGATAAACGCTTTTTCCCGCGTCTCCTTGGCTTTCTTAGTTTTTTCCCCTTCTTAATTAGAGAAGATGTCCCTATTTACTTCCACCAGGGTGGAGGTGACTTATACCCACCACACAGGGCCAAAGGCTAAAGGGCACTGGTCCCCTGAGGGAGAAAATTGAAGGAACAAAACCACGAGGACCAAAAATGATTCCCAATCTGTGTGCAAAAATACTTTGCCAACCACTTTCTCAATACTTCTAGCTAATTGCTTGTTTACTTAGTCTTATGACTCATGAATCATTACGATTCTACCAAAAGGAAAATTTGAGCTATTCCTGAAACAATCCCCAACAAAGGTAAGTTGTGTGATTGCACATGCGCGCGGCACACATGTGCACGATACATTTGAATCGCCCACCAGCTTTCACATCATCCGCCTGAAAGGCTGCACTGTACCGCAGGACTCTCTACCTAGGACAATAGTATTGTTAGGAAAGTCAACCGTGCCCTCAGGCCCTCTCTATCCCATTGCTAAATACATCCCACGTCGTGATCTTCTGCAAGTCTATCGAACATATATTCTTCCCCATTTTGACTATTGCGACACGGTTTACGATGGGCACCTAACCACACACGATATACACAGACTCGAAATCCTACAAAATAGAGCGGCTAGGCTAACCACAGGTACTCCATATCGCTCATCAGCCTCCAAATTAAGACTAGAATTGGGTTTAAGCTACCTTTCGTCTCGCAGAGAGAGAGACATAGACTCATTCTATATTGTTCACTACATCTGCCAAACTCTACCCTTCCGGAATATTCGAAAAACATGCTGACCAACACTAGACGTCGCGACACAGCCATGACCCTCCGTAATTATTCTCAACAAACTCTTCCTCGCAACAGGACCGGCGTTTCCAGAGGTCTTTCATTCCGGCAACAACTAGGTCCTGGAATCGGCTTCCTGCTCAAGTGAGAGCTATTACCTCCATAAAAGTATTCAAACAAGAATTATCTAAAAGGCAGTTAGTTAAACCCCCACCAATTTTCTACTCCACCGGCTGCAAAAATGGTAGCATTCTACACACCAAATTAAGAATCGGAAGTTCGGCACTAAATGCTCATCAGTTTGATATTAGAAAATGTGACTCTCCAACCTGCAGGTGTGGAGAAGGAGCAGAGACTTCCCTTCACTTTTTCGCTGCATGTAGTCTATACAATCAGGAGCGAGCCATCTTGAGGCGCGACCTGTCCAGAGTACTTCATAACTTCGCCTTACTACCTCACAAAGACAAACTTGATATACTTATTCATGGGAAAGGCCTGACAACGAAGGAAAGCGAATTAGTGGCAAAACTAGTTCAAAAATATATAATCAAAACACAAAGATTCTCCTTTTAATACCACCAGCTGTGGTGCGGAGGTGGTGCGTTAGCGCGGCCAGGCCGGGGTCGCTCAACCTAGTCGACCTGCTGGGTGCGTCGGGTCTGTTTTAACTGTATTGTTCTGTGTTTAAGTGTGCTGTGTGTGTTTTGTGTTGATATATTGACCTGCTTTTTGTTCCACCAACAAGAGGTGCCTCGATTCATGCTCGTTGGGGCATTTGCACCAATTGTGGTTCGTTTGTACTGTTAGTTCATACGGCATCGCCAGCCCTCCCTGTTGGAAGGATTCGTGAGAAGTCATATTGTTCCATGTTCGGGGAATCTGCCAGGCCTCGAACCCGGGTTAGTCGGCCAACCCAGCGAGGTGAAGAAAGATAGGCATGGCGAATGCAGAGCAGAGGCAGTAGGGTTTTCAGCGAAATTATAAAGATGATCACGCATCTTTAATAAACGGGCTTGAACCGAGATAGCATCCCTACATGGCGTGTAAAAAGGCCTGGCTTTATTTTTGTTAGTCATAAAGCTCACCGCGTGTAGATTAATCAGCGTTTTTAGAGCGGAGCGCTTCAACCCTTCCAACATACTCCGCAGATAACCAACAGGCCAAGACATGCCGCGCGAGTGTGAGGGAGGGAAGAGTCTGTTTTCTGCTCTAGAAATCGCTTGTTTCTCGATGAATGATGAGTTCCAGAATATTAAAATACCAAACCGGGATTTCGCGTGCTTTTGAATGGAGATTGATGCATAAATTATGATCCCAATAAGGTGTCAGGCATGCTTTAGATCATGTTCCTCGCAAAACAGCTCCTTTTGACCAATACTCATGCTCCGGACAAAGCGTTTTTCCAAGATTAGCTCAAGCCAAACACTTGTTGATAAACAGCGGGGACTTGTGATCACTCATAGGGGAAATTGAGGACTCTATTTCAATTTGAATTATCCAGCTTCTTATGATGTAAGGCATGTTTCGGATCTCCAATCACTCCAAACGAAATTTCCTTATTGACTGTTCCCAGTGAAACAAGTTATTACTATGGTCACTGACAGGTCCAGGGGGCCGAGGCGGAAATGGCACCTTTTCGTAAGGCAAAAAATGGTCATTTATCCCTGAGGTAAGCCCCGCTACCTTTTTTACTATTAAAACCGCTACTACTACTTCTCTTTGCCGAAAGGGATATTTGACGCTCCATGCCTCCCGCTTGCCAGAGTCTCGAACTAGTTGCGTCCCCCTCTCAAACTCGGGTCCTAGATCCACCCGTGATCTTGGATGCACGGCTTTCACACCGGACTCTACGAATTTTATACTGATTAACTTAAGTCCTTTGTCGTACTGCTTACGTCACAAAATTTGGAACTTATGTTTTACTTGGTCGATGAATTTGCCCTAATAAATGGGAGTGATTTGTAAGTTCAAGACAGAAACACGATGGTGATAAATGTCTGTCAATCTCAGCGTGAATTCTAGGAAGAGTAATGATTCGGCTCCATTGGGTGGGTAGGAAAGATATGACTATACCCAGTGACCTTTCACGAGGAATCGGGAGGCTGAGGGAGATACCCACTGCTCTGCAATAGTGAGGGTGTTCGAGAGTCGTGGCTTAAATTTCTGAACAGTGTAAAACAGACATTCTCATAGACACGGTCGGAATCAGAAAAACAGATCTTCAAATTTCTAGGCTACTGCAGTTAAGTTATTGGGTCATGAAACCCTGAATATAGGCCTAAATCATGAAAAACAGCCTTAAAAACCGCTATGTGCTGAGTGAGCAGAGCAGACACGGGAAAATTAAGTCACCACGTTATTTTGCATGCTTGTTTTCACGGAATACAGCATGAAAAACTATAAAAAGTAAAAAGGAATTATTATGGGGAGCCCTAACCTTCGCCCGGGTGGGGATCTTTTAGACACACCCCTCGGGTTTTTCCGAAGTTACCAAAAAAACAGAGGCGCGCAGCGACGCCAAATTTAGTCTAGCTGTTCCTTGATCATTTTTACATCTTTCCTGAAAATTTTAGCTCAAGGTCATATCAGGTCAGGTCACCAGGCCAGGTGAAGTGACCTCACCTCAAAAATGCTTAGGACTGCATAACTAAAAGGAGGGTAAATCGATCAAATTGAAAGTCATACCACATATTAGGCCCACCAGGAGCTACAAGATATGTTCCGGGATTTTTTATATTGGTGACCTAAGGTCATGTGCAGAGCATGACCTCTCCATAGTAAATACATAGGGAAAATCACAAAATGAGCTTTTTTCAGCAAGTATGGATGTAATCAATTTCAAACACCGGTTACGACTTTCTCTTAGCCAAATGTTGAAGTTGATGCCAAAAATTTTGCTTGTAACCTTTGAAAGGTCACCTTAAGTCAAATAAGCATTTATTGGTGTTTTACTCTATACATTTTGAATAAACAAAGATGGAACTTTTATTTTGTCACCAAAGTGTTTGTACAGTCACTGCAAGTCAAATTATATACATCATGACCATACCAGGTCAAGTTGGGTCAGACCGTTGACCTGGGTAAGGTCAAATTTTTAAATTTGACCTGGCATAGAAATATTATAGATCATTCGATTTCTTATTGACGAGAGGATTGCAATGGTGCATCAACTATGGCTTCATCTTGTTTGGTTTGGAAGTTATTACCGAAAAAGGAAACGCCCTTATGCATGAGTAGCTATGGACATTCCCAAGAACATTCCCAATATTTAGTGACCTGTAGCTCCCTAGGCTTTGACCTGAGACGAATTAATCATTAACACTGTAATGAAAGTGCAACTCAAGAGATTTCGAATGGTGTTAGAAAACTGTTTCTAGCTATCATAGTTTCTGAAATATATTAGGTTTTCTTAGTACACCTCATATTAGCGATTTTGACCTATTTTGACCTCTGGTGACCTTGATATTGACCTGACGAGAAAAATGACTGAAGTATTCTCGACATAATTTTAGAACAGCTTTCAATTGCCGGTTTGCATTTGTTTCTAGCTCTCTTAGTTTTTGAGATCGTGGGGGTCTTTTTTAGCCCCCCACCAGGGCGAAGGTGGCTCGTACCCGCCACCGGGGCAAGGGCTAATGCACAACCAATAACTTGGACGCACGTATTTTCGAAATATAGCGTGGTTCGCAAACGTGAAGCTACTGTCACGTAAGCTTTGCCGTGTTCTGTGCTATAATCTGTGGGTTACGGACTAACTAATTGAGGCAGAACCGCCCACCGCGCGGCCTTGATGATGACTCAGATTCAGATATTTGTGCAGTGAGCTCCTGCCTTCCCACACATTCCCTCTGAGCCTCCCAGTCCTCCTGGCCTCCCAACTAGCTATGAGCACATCCAGTCTCATTCGGTGGCCCCTTCACCGCCTGCGCGCTCCCGCTGACCCCAGCGTCGCTCCGCACACCAGCTGATCAACGAGAAGAAGTACAAGGGTATTGCCGACGAGATAGACACTGCCTTTGCCGGGCTGTCGGAATACTACAGTGGCTATCGCATCCCCGAGTCGGGCGGCGGCGGGGCGCGCCTCCTGTAACTTTTTGTTCTAACCGTCTCCTTTCCGATTCGCCTAGCCCTTTTGTACTGTCAAGATAAATTTATCCATTTTTCGTCTGAAATTAAACATAGACTGAGCCAAAATTGCAGAAAATATTGAAAATGGGGCAGGTTAGGAACATGAAACATGCGTCAGGTTATTTCAGATTTTCCCCCATCCAAAATTATTAAACCTTCCGCTGCCCCTGGCCATAGTACCTTCACACGGGCCCATACATTCCCTGACTTGATACCACTACCTTCCGACGAAGGTGAAATACATTTTCAAAAACAACATCTTTATGAGCATCTGCGACTGACCTATCTATCATATCACAGCCAAATGCGAGGAAAATGCAAAATGCGGGAATCAGCCTTATATAAATATCACGTGATCTTTCTGTAAGTGTGCTTACTGTCTAGTGTCCACTACAGTCCATTTAATCTAAGAAAAACCATAATCCAATATTCAAAGAGTCAAAAATACGTGAATGTTTCTCCTCACTTATTTTCAAGGCTTGGTATGGCCGAGAAAAGTAAGAAAAGACAACTCCAGCAGGAAAATCTGACGTCTTAGTAGGGAAGAGGGTGGTAAGACGGGCATGGTAGGTAAGACGGGCACAGGCTCTGTGGACCAAACCAGCAATGGTATAGATATCCCATTACTTGTATATGTAGACCTGTGTCTACTGTTGCTGGACGAAGTGCGCTAGCACTATTGTTATCGATGACGTCACTGTGCCACAGCCTCTGACGTCATTGTGAGCCTCTGCCGGCTAGACAGCAGATGTCGCTCAAGTCTTCCGGTTGGAAACTGATTTTCTGAAAGATAGGTTTATTTGATTTCTAGGCTTATGTGGTGAACTTCTATTGTCAAATGTTAATACAACTAATTAGTCTCCGCACTTATTTTCACCGTGAGCATTTATTACTGCCCACATAACTTGCCCTTCCGGCTCTGCCCAGACTGCCGCCTGGCGGCCAGGTCAAGCGTTGACCCCGGGTCATTTCCGCTACAGCATCGAGCGAGAGCGCACGTGTGTGTGTGTGTGCGGGTGACACCTCTCCTGCGAACGTAAGTGTGTTCGGAAATGCTGTTGCGACTATTTGATATTTGATATGGAATTGTAAACGTGTTTGTGTAAAACCTGATTGATTCTAACGGTGATAAATTTAGGTGTGATTTATATTGGCCTGTGATTTATGATTTGCTTGTGGTTTGCTGGGTTCTTGTCAAACGAGTGTTTGAATATTTGAAATGTTTCCCAGGGCAGAATTATGAAGATTGAAGTTACGAGATGTTAAAATAAACTCAGAAACGGCATCACTACTTTTGGACAACCGAGACAGCGGAAGCAGTTTGAGCATGCGGATCATACGGACGGGGCCATGAGGAGACCCCGTCTACATTTTGGTGACAGCCGTCTACATATAAGTGTGTGTTTGGGTGCCTGATCTTGAGCCAAAAAAACTAATTCCCAACCTTTATTGTTTTTCCAAAATTTTGGAAAAACAATATTGATAGCTCAATCTACCATTGTTAGTAGTTTGTTTTTAGCGTTCTGTCAGTGTCTGATCACATTTTGAAAGTCAAATATGCAAAATCTTTCAGGGGAGAGCGTTAAAATGCATTAGGCGATTGAAGTTCTATATTACCCTTGCATGATGATCGCCAACAATGAAATTTTGTAGAATATTGATATGGGACAAGACGGGCACGAAAGGAAGTATTATATTACCGTAAAGTATATAATATTTATCGCTGCTGTTCTTACATGATTAAAAAGAATCAGTCCCAGAAGGTCCTGCAAACCGGATTAGGAGCTGTAAATTATTGATTGTTTGAATCCAATGAAAAATTATCATTTTATAGAATTTCCGCAAAATAATTGTCAGCCGGCTGTGTTATCGAAACAATGCTTTGCAAAATGTTTCAGACCTCATTTTTGTTCCATATGGTGTGGTTTTTGTAAAAAAATTTCTAGCGTATGATGAACTATTTTCAAAAGCCCGTCTTACCCCACCTGTTGGCGCAAGACGGACTTTTGCAGCATTCTACGATAAACGCTACTGCTCAAAGGAATAAGCACGGATCCTAGTATGTTTAAGCGCAGGGACAAATAAATGTTTGCTGAAGCTACAAGCGAAATCTTATCACCGTCATATGAAAAGTAAGTGAGACACACAGTCTCAAACACAACTATGCCCGTCTTACCACCCTCTCCTCTAGCTACCACGGTTCCTAAATATATATGTCGATACACGCCATAAATCACGTGCATTAGAAGATCTCGCTACTTTGGAGGATAGCTTTTCTTCGATAAAATGGACTATAGTGAGCAGGACTCTGAAATCTGTGCCTGTTTTCCTCACCTGAGTGAACATGAACGAAGTCACAGTCCTGCAGCACTGTTTGCACCGCTCCTCCGGGTCCATGCTGCTGCTGGAGGAGCTGTTGTAGTGAGAGGACGAACGTGCTGAACTGCGGTAGGAACTCCTCGTGTTCCTTACCGAGGCGCGGCCGCGCTCCAGCGCCATTGTTGGACGCGTGGGAGGCGATGTAGACTGGAGGAGCTGAGCTGCGCTATTTACACTGTTCTATCCAACGGAAATATCGCACTGATGTCTTCTAACTGACAGGTTGCGCACGTCTGATATGGTAATTTTCACGCTCTGGGTTCTCACACAAATCCCAGCCGTTTCTTATCAAGAGAGTAAAAAACACTCCACGGAGAGGGCGCCCCACCAGCTTGTCTTCCCGCCACTACTGGGTTAACACGGTGAGCACGGGCATTCAACCGCTTTCTTAATCCAAGCCACTACAACACATTGTTTGTAATCGTAAGCCCGCGGAGAGTACAGCCATCACTGTTTAGGCTGAGACCTCGCTCGTAAACACTGTAAACCATATGATCTAACCAGCCGTACACAATGTTTCCTCACTGCTCCGCCACTTAGTCGCGTGATAGTGTTTTAACCATCCTTAACGCTATTACAAAGTCCCATCAGAACTCACCACGAAACAATTCGAACCATTCCCTTGACAGCCCGCTCAGGATAACGCAATCCCCACAACCCGTTTGCCCTGAGGCGACTGAGAAGACCACATGCGCTCTCTCTCTCTCCACCGGCGGCTCCTCGTCTCCGAATCTTGGCACGCAGAAGTGAGTTATTTTTGTCGGTATGCGCGCGCATGTTCGCGCTCCCCTGCCGCCGCCGAACTCAATTGACGACTGTCCCCAGACTGTACTGGCACGTGCTGCCAGCTAGTACCCTGCCGCCGTCATGTTTCTGGCGATGGGTTGTTTAGTCGCACCTCCTACAGCGATAAGCAGCAGCAACAGCGTTGTTTAAACAAACAATGCGCCTGTACGCGATAGATGAAGGCTTGGATAGCTGGCTCGAACGATATTTCTCATCTGTGCGTCAAATCCGCTCAACAAATACAGTGTAAATGAAAATAGTGCCCAAATGGAATGATAATACAACCAATTTCATGATACAGCAAGAACAAAAAAGAGGAAGAAATAGTTATCAGGCTTCTCCGAGCATTCCAACTAGAGTACGCCGTGGCTAGGAAAATCTGCAACCTATCCGATCCACGTTCGAGGATTCTCCAACACACTCAGGCCGATCCGAGTGCACACACGGCTATCGCTTCGAATTCGATCCAGATCCGGAACGGAAAGTGCGAACAGATAAAAAGAGTCCGTCTCCACATCCAAGACTACCTGGATTGTCTGGTAAAATCCGTCCAATCAACGGTGTTGGCCGGGCAGCCGGGCCAAAACTGCGAAAATATAAAAATAGTGGCAGCCCACAGAAGGTGCCGGTTGAACTCAGCGCTGTTTGTGAAATAAACATCTTTCTATTAGGCAGCAAGTGACCACACTGCAAGAAATCAGTTAAATGTTCGTGATAGTTGCACTTCCTCAACTGCATTATATTTTTGAAGTGAAGGCAATAAGAAGAAAAATAAAAATTGGAGAATAATTTTCCAAAAATTTATGCTTTCGGTCAAAGAGGAATTTCGTAACGTCAAATGGTAAATTGACCTGATATATTAGGCCAGGTCAGGGTGACATGGTGACCTGGTTTGGTTATGTTGCGCACCATTCGGCTCTCCGTGACATTATAAGCACAATCAAACAAAAATGAAACATCTTTCCCAATGCAGTGCGAATTTATTGGCAAAAGAATAACAGTCTGCTCAGGTGGCCTAACGCGACATTTGGGAGGTCGGAAGCAAAAACATTCAACTTGGTGGTCAGGAAAGCGCTAAGAATGCATGGTATAATGAATTTCAAGTTGACCTATCCCATATTGACCGAAAAAGAGTGCTTTCTTTTTTCACCACAGACGTTATGGGTTGACCTAACAAATGGCCTTTTCTTAGGTCAACTGTATAACAACTCCAAGACAATGGTATTTTTATATTATACTAACCTTATCATACTGCGTTTGACTATTGATGGCAGACGTCCTTTTGTCGCCGCTCCAAACTCGTGATATTGTGTTTTGAGATTGGGTCACTTGACCTTGAACAGCTCCTTGACCTGATATGACCTGATGTAAAAAAATTGGTCAGATGCGCACAATTGATAAAACATAAGGTACTGTAAGTTACTTTGCTATGCGTTTCTTCATTTCTACCTTATTCACCGGAAACCAGGAAGGGAAAGGACACGTGCCCCTATCCCCCACGTGCGTGCGTTAAGAGTGACTCATTGGAATCGGTCAAGGCGGAATGACTGTATACATATATTCGAAAATGGTGTTTAGTTTGTAAATGTTTTAAGCGTTCTTCACACCGAAAGAAACATTTTCCAAAAAAGTGCGCACAAATGTAAAGTAGGTTGAAACTGTTTCAGCGTTGAACGTCACGGTATCGAATAATTTCACGGTGGTACCCGTTTCCTTTTAGAAACCTCTCCTCTGAACCCACGTATTACATGTGACCCGAATCAAACAGCACCATACAATGTGTATGTGTCTTACTTTAATTAGACATGTTTGCTGGTTCAAGCGCAATAAATAATCAGAGAAATGAATAAATTGGCTATTAGAGTACCCCGCAACTTTTAAAAGCAGGAGGGCTGACCCCAGATCCCTTACTATGGACTCCCTGCAGAAATCCCTTTGGCAGGGTGCAATAGGTCATTCTGCTGCAATTGGTACACCCGGGGGCGTCGCCACGGAACAGGTCGGGGTGTCAGCCTCCCTACTCTCGGAAAACGGGAGGGGGAGGTGAAACTTTGCTGTAATGGAATCACTTAAATTGCTGAACGTAATGGCGAACATATTTTCTGATGTTTTTTCATGAGGCTGCAGCGTTGTTAGATGCGGCAACAACTTTGTACCTTCCTAACTAGGTGACCAGACATAGGGCATATTTAACATTATTTTCTATTGTCAGGCCTAGTCTCCCGCTTAAAAAGCCGTATCGACACCTCTGATGATACTACTGTTACGAGCTGCTGCAATTAATAAGGCGACTGTACAGAAATGGGCGCCATCTATTTCAGTGAAGCGCCACCTGAACCAAGGTGAACTCAAAGATGAGCGGGTTTTCACCTAGTTTTAAGGTTGAGAGAGCCATGAATAAAAATTAAGGGATTTCCTAACATGTTCTACAACGTTGCTATTCCCTGGTAATTTGTTACTTGTTAATTGTCACATTCCCGTTAAGCAATGGTGAATGATGCCTATATATTATTTCCTGACTTCGCTGAATTTGTCTCGAGCAATTCTGAAGATCGCTATGTTTTTTTAGCTCTGCCTCAACAGTCTCTTAGGAAAGTTATTTCGGAAAAGTATAACGTTCACGATACATTCAATGTACATCCTACTGTGACTTCGGAGGCCAACGACTTCCAATGACCTCTACCGAGCACAACAACGGGACGAGACATGCTCCCGACGGTTTTAATCCGTTCTAGGTACAAATTAGGCCATACACTTGACCCGGGATCCCCTTGGCTCTTTTACCCACCACCTCCTGGGGACGAGAAGGCATTGGTCGGGCTCCCATACTATATCAAAGGCCAATTGTTGATTGAATCATATCCGGTGAGCCTTAACGTCAAAGAAAACCAAATAGGAGAATTTTGACTGATTTCTGATTTATACTTTCTAGCTGGGGCACCAGTTGACCTAAAATAAAGCCAGCGATACTATCAATGTTTGATTTGATCCAAAAAGCCAAATGATATGCGGCATAGCCTTGGTAGATCACAGGGTGACCTTAGACTCAAGTCAGCGTGGAAATAAGTATCTGCCCATTTTGCATATCATGAGAGTATTTGGGCCATGACTGTCACTGATTTCAAAACTATAATTCATGTATCTTGTTTAGTTTGCGAATTATAGGTATTCACAAACGCATCTGAAGTGTGATTTTTGTTGTCCTCTCATTTGCCTGACCTCGAAACAACTGGCAGTACACCGATTTGTCAGTGCAAGTCCATTTGAATGACGTACAAAGTTTTGATAAGGTTGTCTGGCACAAGGGGTGGACATGAGATACTTCTCTAGAATTCTGGGGGGTTTTGAAGGTTCCATTTCTGGTTCAAATAGTTTTTTGCAGCAAAATTTAACATGCAATTCCAACGGGACTGTTTGCAGGGGTTTGGTGCACGGGCCAGTGTGAAAATTAAAGTGGTGCTTAAGGGTATATTTTTATTTTCGGTATTTAAAATTGATCAGGCTATCTTCTGGATGCAGTTTGTAGTCCCTGACATGCTTTTAGAACAAGGAAAATCCTAAATGAATTTCATGCTAATTCCTTCAGAATTCTGTTTCCAGCGTTTCGCCCAACCAATCAGAACGCTGAATGCTACCTCATGCTACCAGAAACCAAAGGTATCTTGAACAGAACCCTTCAAAATACTACCATATCCTCAACATGCTGCCAAATCAGGCAGTCAGCTGGCTGTCACGTCCGAACCGTATCTTAAGGAACCGTGGTCTGGCAGCCAATCTTCATCTTGGTTTGGTCTATCACAGGTTTCACCAACAAGTTGAGGTTTCGCCCAAAAGTTGTCCAATAAATCCCATTGCACGTTAGAGCAAGTCGTCAGAAAATAATTTCCGATTTCGGATTAAGAGTAGTGATTTTATTATGTCATGATACGTTGCAAATATGATGCAAGCGAAAACAAATCCGATGAGTCTACGTTTAATGGCCGCGGAACGACCTTTTCTGAAGGCATGTTTTCAATAGGACGGCGTTGAAGTCTCCATTGACTTCACGATACATTGTTGTCAGTATCCTTGCAGCACGGTAACTTGGTTACCGACATCAATACGTCGGGTCCATTTGCACCTGATCCGTAGCCAGGCGGATGCACTGGATACCTGGGCAGCTGCTGAGACGCCAAGGCACCCTTTGATCCTCTCCTGGTAACCCCCTCGTATTGAAGATAGCTGGATTTCTCGAGTTTTGAACCTGAACAACTTTGGAAATTGTTGACGTTTAAAGGGAATGTGTCACCTTGGTTGAACCCTGGAATTTAGTGTAATTAGGGGTACTTTAAGCCGAAAATCATGGAACTGTCCATGATATCTGGGAAAAATGTACAATAAGCTCAATATTTTTATTTTTAAAATGCCCCTGTAGGGAAAAAAATTAATATCTGCCTGTGGATGATGTCATGATCTGGTAACCACTACCATGTTCAATAGGCTTCAATTGCTTCGATTGGCTGATACTCATCGTGACGTCAGCATATGTCGTCACACTAACAACTGAAAAATGTGGCTTGCTGTTCGGGTACATGAGGGGTACATTTCAGGTAGGTTTTAACTTTTATCTAAGCAAACTTCGAGTTTCAAGACAAATGAGATATTTTTTCCGGCATGCTATACAAATTGGCTATCTCAGACAAAATCACGTTATAAAGGTGCCAAATTCTCTTTAACAACACACCAACCTCTTGGATTATACGGTGTTGCCAACTCTTATCCTGTTGGGAGGGATAGTCAGGTTGTTCTCATTCACTGACCCTTCCGGGGATTTGAACCCGGAACCTATGGTGCAGGATACAGATGTGCTGCCTACTGCAACTCAGCACTCCCCTTCCCCCTCCCATAATAGCTTTGGCTGGTCAGCTGGTTGAGCTTTTCTCTAGTTGAGCACCTACTCAGATTTGGGTCTGGCTACGAGCGTGGTTTGTGTGTGAGACCTTGGAGTAAGACAGTGTAGTAATGTAATAATCAAATGATCAGACTGGAGGCTGTAGGTATGCTATCCTGTGCTCACTCTGAGCCTTCCTGCCGAGGAGATGAAGATGTTCCAGACTACTTCCATGAAAGTTGTCGATTTACTCGTTCATGGTCAGGGCGTGGAACTGTGTGTGAAGGAGGTAACGGCCGACTCCGAGGCTGTGCTCGGATACGGCAGGAGGGACGGCTTCATCAGGGCTAGGCTTACTCACAGGCAGATGACCGGCAAATTGAGGCTCAAGAAACTGTGGACTATTTGTCAAGAAACTGTGGTCTGTTGCAATGGTCTGTTTATAGAAAGGATGGACAACAAGTAAAACTCATGTCTAATGTACTTCGGAATTGATGTGTATTGTGTGATGTGTGTAGGATATTCGGGTTGCCAGGTCATCTGCAAATATATGATGTCGCCTTGGCGTCTCAGCAGCTGCCCGGGTATCCAGTGCATCCGCCTGGCTACGAATCGGGTGCAAATGGATCCGATGTTTTGATGTCGGTAACCAAGTTACCGTGCTGCAAGGATACTGACATCAATGCATTCTGAAGTCAATGGAGACTTCAACGCCGTCCTATTGAAAACATGCCTTCAGAAAAGGCCGTTCCGCGGCCATTAAACGAGGATTCATCGGATTTGTTTTGCTTGCATCATGTTTGCAACATGTCATGACATAACAAAATCACTACTCTTAATCCGAAATCGGAAATTATTTTCTGACGACTTGGTCTATTGCACGTGCGCAAAGTGTGACACGTCTACCATTCAAATAAGCTCGGGATCGTTTGCGAAAAGCCGATTGGAGGATGAGCGGGAAAAGAGCAGCGGGCGGTCAGGCCCCCTGGAGGCGCTGGATCAGTTATTTGGGGCAGGTTTCTAGGGAAGACCCAGGTCTGACCTGTTTGTCATTGCTCAACCGTGAGGATATTGTTGTAAATCAGTGAATCTGGGCTAATGGGCTTCCATATTGATGACCTAGGGCCATGTTGGGCACGGCCTCTCCATTAAAAATGCAAGTGGAAACGGAAAATGACGTATAAATTACTTGAAATTAGTTTATTTTTGTAGACAATACGTCATAATGACTACATATTCGCAATATCTTGCTATCTTAGGAAACTCCCTTGGGTCAAGTTGAAAGTGTTGACCTGTGAACTGTGAGCGGCCTTGGACACGAATTAAGCAGGTTAGGAGACTCGGGTCAGTAACCTAACGAGAAATGCTAATGGATCTTTTCGTTCATTGATATTGGCACTCTGCTGTCCTTCATTTTATTTTAAATTTTTAGTTATTGGACCCCTAAAATACTACGGCTAACTAAAGAAGGTTAATGATCGTTAAACTCATACCATTTGCCACCAGTACACATTTGTTCGGGATTTTGATATTGTGACTAAGGTCATGGCACCCCATTATATAAATCGAAATGAGCTTTCGTGATGATAACAACAACATTATTACTTGCTTTGCCCATTTCAAGCTGATAAATTTACTTTACCTTTAAAGGTCCTTGTAATAGATTTGTGTTTTTTTAAATTTTATAAATAATGGTTTATTTGTACAAGTTTTGTATATCTGTAATGATTATGATGACTTGGTTTGACCGTTGACCTACGTATTAACTTACCTCAACATTATATCATTGATTTTTTGACGGATTGATATAATATTGTATTGTTTTTTATAAAGTAACTTATGTTTAATAATAGATATTTAGTACTTGCTTTACTTCAATAATGCCTGTGACATGTATGGTTTAAAATTTTGTAATGTTTTGATATAGTTTTATTATTAGATTTGACCTATTTTGACTACTTATATTGACCTGAAAATGACATATTTTATATATTAGCTATTGTTTGGTTTTTAGTTTTTTTTATGTTCCTGTTAATAATGACCAACCACGCTAAGTCACACGGTAGGCTAGATCTGAGCTTGCATCAGGCTATTCGCAAAAATGGAACTAGTATGATGATATTATAAATCGTTATACCTTTTCTGCTAAAAGAGAAATCCTGTCATGACCTTCTCTTAGACCTAGACCAAAAAGTGGCCATACATTTTCGTAAGCCGGGTGCTATCTACCGTTTTCTGCGCTGTTTTTGCTATCTCCCACAAAAGCCGAGGCCGAGGGTGGGGGGTGCTAGAACCCTCCAGTGGGGCGAAGGTGGGTCGTAGGCCTACTGGGGCTCGCGTCGATATTCATCCAAACGTTTCCTCAAAAGCCACGTTTATTTGAGTGCGAACAATAGTGCACTCAACAATTCCATGTAGCATTTTGCATTCAATATCCTGACAAACTGGGCACACAATACGAATACAACCAGATTGGCAACCGATTGCAGATCACCAAACCAGATATATCGAGGCAGTACAGTAAGTCCCATTCTTGCTTCACAGAAAGTGCATAAGCAAAATGATCAATTCAAGAAGGTCAGAATAATGTTTGGTAGAGTAGTCGACTACTAGGCATATGTTTGATAATTGCGAATGTTCTGACCACCGTAACGACAAATGGTTAATTATCACAACTCATACCAACGGGCACTTCCATATGCGAGCAAAGGAGCAATGCACTAATATATGTTTACAAACAAACCAAAAAACACGTGTAAAATGTGTCATCCCACCTACCCAAGTATCACAATTAACAGACAGCCCAGAAACACAGCAAACACAGTCCTACCCCCCAGCGCGCTAGAGTGGACACACGGAGACGCTCGTAGAAGGCTGCTGATGCATTGAAGCTGACAACCCTAGCGCTCAGTTATCCACGGTGACACAAACTGCCGGATGTCATTTGTATCATGCTTGTGATTGTCACCAACGTTCTGTGATTGTTTTATCGCGATCGACTCTGACAACATCCAATGGCGTTACGATAATGATACATGTGCACATCATTCACAACACAATCAGACAGACATATAATTCGATATTTGAAGCACATGACGCATGAGGCAGCTTACCTATGGAATATTAATGGTTTAGATCACCTGATGTGTTTGCGGTGGGCCTTGATTTTCCCATATATGTAACAAAAGGTATATCCCCTCCCCGGGGGCTGAGAAATGTATTCCTTTTGACCGACTGGTTAATGAAAGGCCGGCCCAAGGCAAAGCCGTGATCCATGAAAACCGATGGTCACTCGGCTAAATTCGAACAATTCTTCCCTATACCAGACGTTTTCACGGAACCGCTTCAAACTTTGTTGTATGTTGTCAACGGGGATGCGTGGATCAGTGGTAGAGCACCTGTCTCCTGAACCATCGGTCCCGGGTTCAAGTCCCGGTCACGTCTCTGAAATAGTCGATCTGATCCCCCAGATCCCTCCCAACAGGATGATAGTTGGCTACGTCGTATGACCCTGGTGCGTCGTTAAGCTCGAAAAATGAGAACGTGGGCAGCCTCGAGGTAGTCTAACCGATGAATAAATCACATATGAAATGTATGAGAGCTTTATGTGATTGGAACCCATCGAGCAGCGAGGGGAGGCCCGTTTGCTCATCACCATCTAAGCCTGAATACGAGAACAGCGATTGGTGCTAGTGCAATTTCCGCTATTCAATCGCTAAACTAGACTTATGCCTAGCAAACACTGCCAAGAGAGCACTAGAAACACATTGGCGCCTGCTTTGAGGCATTGGCAAAACTATTTGAGGAAATTGATTTACAGACAGGTGGTTTCACTAAGAACGTGGGACAGGATTTGTACCGTGAATGACGTCACTGGGGCTAGCTCTGTGACCAGGCTGGTGGTCGCTGATGCTGGTCATGAAGCTAGACTCGTCCTAGCAATCGTTATAGCAGACGGCCCGGCCACGGACGTGGCAGGACGCACACAGGTGCCCTGGTCGTGTTCGAAACCCAGCGCCCTGTCGCAATACGGGGAGCAGAAGGCTGAACCCACACTTTTCAGAAACGAATTCTCGATTTCAGAAGAATTGGTTAGAAACTGGAAGATTTTGTAATCAGCCAGTGTGGAAGGTAACGATGAACCCAAATACATTGAGTGTTTGATTTCAGAGGGCGGATGGACTGGCAATCTCACTTTTTGCCAGTGGAGACGCTTATGAATTCAAACAGGTGACCTCAGTCCATTTTCAAATCAACACTGAGTGGGCTTTGTAATTCTTATAACCAGCTTACTGCAGTCATGAATACAGTTTTAAGGGCAGACAGATACTCCGCAACAATTCCGACGTTTGCGCCGTCGATAAGTCGAATAAAACTTAACTTCGGCTGCGTAAACTTGATAGCTAAAATCAAACGTCTTCAGATCTTAGGTTCGGCGGTTAAATTACTCTCGCACAGCTAGCACCGAACTTGATTACAAAATTATTAAGCTCTATTTTTTCGACCAGAGGACTAACAATACAAAATATTTCCTCAAGCCGTCGTACTTGTAATCGCTTAGCCGGCAATGCTCCAAAGATGGAATAGGGCCATTTAGTTCCATATTTTTAAGCAGAATGTGATATTTCAATTTCTTTGTGCTCATGAACAAGAAAGGAGAAGTTTTTCTGGTTAATTTTTTACAGTTG
The DNA here is from genome assembly GCA_034440635.1 of Lepas anatifera. NCBI lineage: Eukaryota > Metazoa > Arthropoda > Thecostraca > Lepadidae > Lepas > Lepas anatifera. The sequence continues at coordinate 1,037,981 of JAOTON010001034.1, forward strand.
ATAAGCCATTTTTTAATATAGCTTCCATCTTGAATTCTAGAATTGAAACATTAGCATTAGCATATGTATCTTGTAACTAAATATAATCATCAAAGTTTTGCTTCGAAATGAAAAAGAACACACCCAATTAATGTGTGCCTTAGCCACGACTTTCACAGCCTCCATTGATGTTTGGAAAAAAATGTCGTCTTAGTGTTCTGAAAATGGACCATCGGCGGAGTTTACAGGGCTGAATTACCGGTTCTCGTTGGCGCATTGTTAGCCGTGATCCTTACAACACTCTTAAAGAAATATCCATCCAAATTTGCTCCTATAGTCACAAGACGACCCATATTTAGACTTGGGATTGCTTCCTAAAAATTCCCTCCCATCCTTAAGCTAAAATCATAAAAATCCGCTGTAGCTTTTATCAGGACATGGTGTGGAAACCATGCAAACTTTTTCTGTTGCAAAGTATACTGTTATAGGATTTTGGGCTTAAGAAAAAAACATTCACCACGTCATCTCTTTCTCTCATTTAAGGTTTTCAGTGCCAACCTCAGAACACCGAAAATCGGAGGCTGATTTTCTGCCGATGATCTAGGCTTGCTCAATCCTTCGGATAGGTGGAGATTCATCTTATAAAAAAAATTAAAGTATGAATTAAACAAACATTTCGATGCTACAAGTGCATCAACTTTGGATTCAAAACCGGGTGCACCGGGGCATGAAAATAAAGGACCCACTCGCCTTCTCATAATTGTTTGTTCTGTGTTTCTAATGGCTGGAAAGCATAATTTTCATGTATCTAGACTAAGAAACTACAGGGTATCATCCATTTTTAAAAAGTAAGTTCTGAATAGGCTGTTTAAAAACACGACTCTGTATTCAAAGAAAGATATATTCTTCGCCTAGGCACCTAAGAATATGATATGATGATGATCACACAACTGACTAATCAAAGCCTGGTCGGCTTGAAAAAGACTCATAATGATAAATGTGATAAGGCTCTCCTCCATAAACTTCTTTGGGCTCTCAAGAAAGTCAGCACTACCGGTTAGCCGTCTCCATGCAATGCAGAAAGTGCCGCTTACAATTCGACCGCCCCTAGTATTGCATACCTGCTACATGGGTTTTGTGTATATTTTTGATATGGCCCAAACTGCAGAGATGCATCCACCCTATTTTTGATATTAAACAAAAACTTTTGGGACTTGACGACGCGCCGACTGCTGATGTATTATGGTATCGCCAACTCTTAACCTGTTGAGATGGTATTTTTGAGATCGGAACGACTTAAGCAGAATACCCGCCCGGAGATTTGAACTCCGGTCGGTGTCATCACCGCGTTCCCCCTATTTTTTCTGTTCTAGGACCGCCCGTACCAAATAAGATTAAATAATTCACTCTTTTAGCCTAAAAATCGAGTCGTAGTTAGCACCGTAAGAAATTCTTCATCCTGTAGAAACACCAAGGTTACCTCCGCGGCTTGGATTTGACCGAGATTAAAGCTGGAGAATCGAGTAATTTAAGTCGCTTATGTTCCATTTCTGGAACATGGAAAAGCAAACAAAGAAAGTTTTGTTGAATTTCTTAAAATAAGCAATGTAATGTAAGGAACTAAAAAGTAAATACCTCACTTTTCACTTAAATGTCATGACAGGAAGATACTTTGGCAGGTAAACCGTTAAAAGAGTAAGTGCCAGCGAACCTGAAAGCATTCCGATAACAGAGAGCGCGTATAACACTGCACACATACAATTCAAATTAAAGGGAATGTGACACCTTTATAACGTGATTTTAACTGAGATAGCCAATTTGTAAAGCATGACGGAAATCTCGGTACTCAATATATCATTTGTTTTGAAACTCAAAATTTCCGTAGAGAAAAGCTAAAAACCTACCTAAAATGTACCCCAAATGTACCCAAAGCAGTCGGCCACAGTTGTCAGTTGTTGGTGTGACGACATATGCTGACGTCACGGTGAGTAGTCAGCCAATTGAAGCCCTCGAAGCCTATTGAATATTGCAGCAGTTGCCAGATCATGATGTCATCTATAGGCAGAGGTTTATTTCTTACCCCAGAGAAGCATTTTAAAAATTAAAATATTGAGCTATTGTACATTTTTCAGAGAAAGCATGCACGTTTTCATATTTTTCGGCAAAAATACCCCCTAATTACACTAAATTCCAGGATTCGACCAATGTGCCACATTGCCTTTAAATACTTCCAGGTGCCATAGCAACATCCAACGTCAGGTTAAGTTAACGTATGCAGCGCGAGGTAAGTACCAAAAGTTAGACCAAGTCACGCACAAAGTGATGGGTTATCAGACTTCAGGCATGAACGCCAAAGAAGTTAGAATGGGAGGACCAGAGAAATATTGGCTCCTTTCTCTCCAATTTTAAAGCTTCCAATTTCAGACAAATTAAGAAAGGAAGCCAAACCTTCGTAGCTAGCATGGGTAGGGAGCAACTAAGAGTGGATGTCGAAGCTTTTTGCCTTAAGGAAGAAAGTTTCAGGTCGACGAGGCGGTAAACAATCACCGATAATTCCAGCTTTCTCCCAGGGGCGCCGCCACGGAATTTTTGCAGGGGGACGGACACGGGCTGGTGCTGACCGGGGAGGCGAATTTTGAGCTTATTCGGTATCTGACAGCTTTAGTGACGATGAACGCAAAATTTTTGGGGGACTTCCCCCTGGTTGGCCAACAGGAGGGACGCGTCCCCTCGTCCCCCCGCTTTCGGCGCCCATGCTTCCTCCTCCCTTTTTTCCATCGGTGGTGCGCCTCGTGAGGTTCAGCTAAATGACTCTGCAACCTGAGAAGATAACGGGATTGGAAGGGTCCTCCTCATCAAAAGCTTATCGTAAGCACTCAGACATGGCCAATCAATATTCATGAGCTTATGGTCTACGGGTAACGGGGCCTGTTCTCAATGCGGGACTCGTGCCAATAGCACTCTTTATCTAGTTAGAGACTAGCGAAAGTAGCTTGAACCTTGAAGCCATCAGACAGCCTCAAGCAGGCTACTTACAACCGTTTGAAGTCAGAACGAGCTCTGTTTTAGATACGATATGCTCAGTCAGAGTAACAACTGGCCCATGTAATACCTAGGCTTATGTAAGGGTTTCCCTTTCAGATCAAGTCTCCGTCACTTTGTTGTGAGAATGAATATTTCAATCACGTCTACTGATCCAATTTTCTTCTACCTTTCATTGCAAAGCTCCATGAGCTTTAACCCCAGAATAAGATTGATATCGCTTTAGTTCCATGTTCAAACAGCGCTGAACTTAAAGTGGAAAGGGTCGGGCATTCAGCTATTACTTAACATTCCGCGAGCGCTTCGAAAGGCTGTGGGTGCTGTGTACAAAGTGAGAAAGCTCACGTCAAGATGCTCAGCGCCTAAAGCGATCTCCTCTCGTGAATAGTTGAGCCGACTACACCAGATATGTATGCCTACGTTTGTAATAATTAACTGGCCACAAATGAGGTTAGATTCAGCGGCGACTGAGCGCTGGCGCGATGAGTCCCCAAGCAGCAGTCAGCATGTCACTGGACCCGGGAGAGCTCTTAACCCACAGGCTAGAATCACAAAGGTGATCCGGGCGCCCGCTAGGCTCTCTCAACGGGAAGAAAGTTCACACACTAAAAAAGAAGCTCACTAACATAAATTTACCGCATGGTTTCACTGATGCAACCATTGAGACCACTGATAGCACTTAGAGAGCTTAGTATGAAAGGTGGCATTGCAATTTAGGACTCGGATTAGGGAGTGAAGAACACAAACGGAGAAGGTCAGTGGCAGTTTGGAGTTGCTAATTCTGTTGACGGGCGAGCGCCTGAAGCGAGATAGCGCTATCTGGCTGATTTCATTTCGTGGGCCTTAGAGTCGAAGATACCCAACGCTTTTAGGGGCTATTGCTGCCAGCATGATGCCTACTAGTCAGTTATATATGTCATGACTGAACAGAGGGAGCAGGGAATCATACAGTGGTGATAACCAGGCGCTTCAAGCTTGCGAAACACATTTTTCTGAAACTTGGGCTTTAGGCACATACGAGTGCTTAAGTAATGAAGCCATATCTCCCTATATTATAAGAAATGATATATTCCCGATTATACCATGTTATCATTAAAGAATATGCATAGATAGGTTAAAGTCGGGGATATATAATTTAATAGCAAGGTCTTATTATCGGATGAGGTTATATAACCCATAAAAGTTTATTAACAATGCGCTGGGCACATTCAAGTCGAGATTCAAGCACTTAATGTCAAAGTTTGAAAATCAATCAGTTAAATTGCGACCAACGGTGAGTACTTACATCCAAAAACACACACTCAAATTCTTTTCCTAATTTAATCTAACCCGCCAACAATTGGGCTATCCATTCATAACACATTTTTTCCATCCATATTTGGCTATCCATCCATAAAAACACGAATCCAAGGCGGGCGGGGGGGGGGTGCATGCGGCACTCTGGAGAGATCCAGCTACGAAAGGCTAGAGGGGGTAACCAGTGTCCGATCCAGCCCGGTGTTTAGGTAAAAGATGGAGGCACCGGATCTAACCACTGTCCAAAATTGTGAAAAAATCACTTTTGAAGAAAATTGGGCAAAAATCTGGGGCGATAGTGAATGTTTTTTTTTGTCTCCTTTGGATCTGACCGTGGAGCCCACTGCCTCCTCAGAGAACAGTGCTCATGCTAACCACTATGATGCTGAAAACAGACGGGATATAACTGTATATGGAATTCGTGTATATTTGTGTTATGGAATGAATAGTTTCACTGCTGGAATATCAATTTGCTTCCAGCGAGCTTGAATACATTTGAAACGCAATAAGTTGGATCTTATGACATTCGGTGAGCAACAGCCTGCAATTTATTTCCTCCCCTGACTTACAATCTCCCTGAATCAGTGGCTTTCAATGGAAAGGAGATCGAATGCCCTGATGTGCGCGGGAGCCTAAATGCATCACTGCTGTCTCAGTTTCATACGGCCCTTGGAGACTTTAAAGTCTAATTGGCGCTCCCGTAAAAGGTGGCTCAACTGATAAAAATACCCGGACAGATAGAGGAGTTTCAGTGTAAAATTGGTGTTCTCTAACGCAGAGAGAGAGAGAGAGAGAGAGAGAGAGAGAGAGAGAGAGAGAGAGAGAGAGAGAGAGAGAGAGAGAGGGGAGAGAGAGAGAGAGAGAGAGAGAGAGAGTGAGCGTGAGCGTGAGCGTGAGAGACAGACCCAGAGACAGAGAGCAGTCAAACTAAACGCCTAGTAGAACAAAGGGGAGGGAAGCCTATTACATGACTGGAACTGTTATTGGGAAATTACCCTGTTGCTCATGAGTCACTATTAAATAACACATACATACTCACCATTGTCTCTGTTCATATTTGTGTTGCGTCCTATTTTCGTATAGAAGAATGTCTGTACAATGTTGCCGGGAGGCGCCTCTGTTCTCATTACAAACACTGTTCGATGTGTGGGGCCCCGTGAGAATCACGGGGCTGACAAACGCTTCAAACTCGGCCTGTGGTGCACCAGCGCCCCTGCATGCCCAGCAAAACACTTCGACCACATTACACTTACTTCACACCACGCACGCTTCATCTTGCCAGCCATCGCATCACACCAGTCATCGCATCACACCAGTCATCGCATCACACAACCACCTAAACTCGCGTGCCTTTATTAGTAGAGTTTCTGTTTGTCTCTTGACCGCCCTCAGTTAAGTCCGTCCGTGCGCCACTGGTAGTTTCCACCACTGCCGAGTCCCTGGCGCCGCCACTGTGCGCCGACTCCCGCCTGGCGTTCTCCGGGGGCGACCGCCGGCCCGTCAGGAAATAGGTCAGCAGCTGGCCTTTGCCTTTGATGAGCATGATGCCTCGCTGCTCGAACTGGTACCCGAACAGCTCAAGGATCTCCTTGGTTTTTCCGGTCACCTGCCGATGGAGTAGGTAGTGATCAAGGCGGCACAGATCCAATGCGGCCTATAGCTCTGTTTACACGCAATAGCATTCGCCAAGTACTTGGCGATTCCCACGCTCGTCTGAAGCCGCTGTCACATGCACGTTGTCAGAGCTGACTTTTTTGGGAGAGGGGTTGTAAGCTGGAAGGCTGGGCTACAGCACGAATAGCTGTTTTCTTCTGGATTTAACTTCCATCTTTTGAGAGCCCCAAATCCAGTGTCACCTTTAAACCCCCCACTTGTCTTGCTCCTTGACGCGCGCCTGGTACACTCGACAGACAAAGCAGGCACGCGTCCAGCACCATGATAAGTGGGGTATTTATATAATACTCGATTTAGTGCTCTAAACAGTTGGAAGTTGCATCCAAATGAAAACAACAGCTAATCGTGCTGCAGCCCAGTCTTCCAGCTGGCCCCCAAAAAGTCAGCCCTGGCACTGTGCATGTTGATTGGCCCTGGGCTGGGCAGCACCGCCCCTCGTGTAAACACGGCTTCTATCCGGAGTTTGTCTCATAAATAAAGGCCAATCCGTTGACACAACATAATCATCCGCCCAACTCCAACTTATATAAAGAATGCGGCTCAAACAACAAAAATAAGAATCCAACTACATGTTCCGATTAGAAACCATTAGAAACTACCCGAATCCTCTGGTTGATCCAGTGAAAGCCACCAATGCAATGGATTTGTTTGAATTTCTATTCAAATATTCAATCTAATACAGACTCTATGCCTTACTGTCGAAATCGGGGCTTGATTTCGCGAAATATCCCTTCGCCGGCAATTTTCGCAGCAACAAACAGATGCGACTAATGCCATGGTTGGGTGCTGGGAGTATGCCAGTATAAGAGTATGCCAATACATGGCACGTGGAGTGAGGTACTTGTTCGTTTATATGACATGCAAAAACTCAAGGAATCATTCTATTTCTGGGCTGTGGAATGTAATGGACAGACTCGGATAATGTTTTTGCCCAGATTCCTTTACCTATCATGAAGTCTTTCAGTTTTTGTACTTGAGCACGGAGATTAGAGTAAAAAAGAAAAGAAACAAGAAAAACTTGCCAGGCGCGGCCAATTTTGTCTGGTTGCATTATCGAGAGAGCAATCCGAAAATTCCCAACAGGCTCAAGTCTTCAGACTCAAGCGAGAGAAGAGTTGAATCGCTTTTCTGCTGCAGTGATAGCCTCTGAAAAGTTCTACAGACAGTAGCGGGATATCACCCTAGAGCTTTCGAAATAGTCCAATATTTCGGAGCCGGGAAATACAGCATCAAGTGCAGCAATGTGTGAACTGTCTGCCCGTTCCAAAGCTATCTGCTATGTTATCAAAATACATTCACCTTGATCACGAACTTGTGCCAAACCTGGCCAAATCGCAAAACTTATTCTAGCACTAATTCACCATTAGGTCATCAATGCATCACCCGACAACATGTTTAATTTACTCTGACCCCAGTTGCACCATTTCGAAGACAACACTTCACACCGGCGCTGGTGTGGCACGTTCAATCCACTCAGCTGCGGCTGACCAGCAGGTGGTCACGGGGCCACCCGTACCTGGATCTGACCAGCACGTGGTCACGGGGTCACCCGTACCTGGATCTGACCAGCAGGTGGTCACGGGGTCACCCGTACCTGGATCTGACCAGCACGTGCTCACGGGGCCACCCGTACCTGGATCTGACCCGCACGTGGTCACGGGGTCACCTGTACCTGGATCTGACCAGCACGTGGTCACGGGGCCACCCGTACCTGGATCTGACCAGCACGTGCTCACGGGATCACCCGTACCTGGATCTGACCAGCACGTGCTCACGGGGTCACCCGTACCTGGATCTGACCAGCACGTGCTCACGGGGCCACCCGTACCTGGATCTGACCCGCACGTGGTCACGGGGGTCACCCGTACCTGGATCTGACCAGCACGTGGTCACGGGGCCACCCGTACCTGGATCTGACCAGCACGTGCTCACGGGGCCACCCGTACCTGGATCTGACCAGCACGTGCTCACGGGGCCACCCGTACCTGGATCTGACCCGCACGTGCTCACGGGGCCACCCGTACCTGGATCTGACCAGCGCGTGGTCACGGGGTCACCCGTACCTGGATCTGACCAGCACGTGGTCACGGGGTCACCCGTACCTGGATCTGACCAGCAGGTGGTCACGGGGTCACCCGTACCTGGATCTGACCAGCACGTGCTCACGGGGCCACCCGTACCTGGATCTGACCCGCACGTGCTCACGGGGCCACCCGTACCTGGATCTGACCAGCACGTGGTCACGGGGTCACCCGTACCTGGATCTGACCAGCACGTGCTCACGGGGCCACCCATACCTGGATCTGACCCGCACGTGCTCACGGGGCCACCCGTACCTGGATCTGACCAGCACGTGGTCACGGGGCCACCCGTACCTGGATCTGACCCGCACGTGCTCACGGGGTCACCCGTACCTGGATCTGACCGGCACGTGGTCACGGGGTCACCCGTACCTGGATCTGACCAGCAGGTGGTCACGGGGTCATCCGTACCTGGATCTGACCGGCACGTGGTCACGGGGCCACCCGTACCTGGATCTGACCAGCAGGTGGTCACGGGGTCACCCGTACCTGGATCTGACCGGCACGTGCTCACGGGGCCACCCGTACCTGGATCTGACCAGCAGGTGGTCACGGGGTCACCCGTACCTGGATCTGACCAGCACGTGGTCACGGGGTCACCCGTACCTGGATCTGACCAGCAGGTGGTCACGGGGCCACCCGTACCTGGATCTGACCAGCACGTGGTCACGGGGTCACCCGTACCTGGATCTGACCGGCACGTGCTCACGGGGCCACCCGTACCTGGATCTGACCAGCAGGTGGTCACGGGGTTACCCGTACCTGGATCTGACCAGCACGTGCTCACGGGGCCACCCATACCTGGATCTGACCCGCACGTGCTCACGGGGCCACCCGTACCTGGATCTGACCAGCACGTGGTCACGGGGCCACCCGTACCTGGATCTGACCCGCACGTGCTCACGGGGTCACCCGTACCTGGATCTGACCAGCAGGTGGTCACGGGGTCACCCGTACCTGGATCTGACCAGCAGGTGGTCACGGGGTCACCCGTACCTGGATCTGACCAGCACGTGGTCACGGGGCCACCCGTACCTGGATCTGACCCGCACGTGGTCACGGGGCCACCTGTACCTGGATCTGACCCGCCTGTCCGGTGCTCTCCATCCTGGATGCCACGTTGACGGTGTTTCCCCAGATGTCGTAGTGGGGCTTCCGCGCCCCAATCACCCCGGCTGTCACAGGCCCGTGGTTGATGCCTGAAACAAAAGTTCAAGGATGCTATAGAGCTTTATGGTATATATGTCTTACTGTTTTAGAATGAGCTACGTTTTTGTCGTTTTGCGGTCTTAGTCAAATTAAGGTTTTTGAGTACCCACAAAGCCATATACCACATGTACTTTATCAAGTTCAAATGAAGCTTAGCCATATGGAAATAAGGCAAAAGCCCAACCATCTAAAATATGCTGCTGGCAAGCGCTTCGGTCTTCATGTCGTACGCAAAGGTCCACGCCTTTGAGTAAATCCTGCTATGACGTCGCTACCATATTCGTCTTGATCGGATGCAAGCCTAAGTAGGCAGTAAATCAGGCTAATAGCTGTTCTCAGACCATCCAATAACAGGGAGGACACGAGGGACGTTAGCTGGCCAGAAGTGGTCTCAGGTAGTCCACGGAATGTGGTCTGGTCTCGCACTCGGACCCGCGAATCTACACAAAATATATCCTACGCGGATCCAAGGGGGGGGCAAAGGGGGCAGGTGCCCCCTGATCGATCCTTGGCGCCCGCTGAAATGGTCCCGACGCCCTCTTGGAAGGTCAATGGCGCCCCCTGAAATGTCGCTTCCCATCCCCTACCCCCAAAGATGCGAAAAATGGCGCCCACCGATAGGATTTTGCGCCCACCTGATAGGTTTTGATTGTTAAAAGTGGTGCCCCCTGGTCCAGATGGTGCCCCCTCGGAAGGTACCCCCATCGGGAATCCTGGATCCGTCTATGAAATATATAATAACTGTGATAGCTATATAGAAACAAACTATATAAAAATAAAAAAACTATATAATAACGGCAAATAACTGTGTCGCCGCCGGGAAATTCAAATGAGTTCTGGCTCAATGACCCATAAGCTTTTACCACGAAAAATTGAATGATGATCGCGGAGACTAGACAGTTAACCAAATTGGCACCTCTTTTTTCCACAGCAACACCAGCAAAAACACTCACCAAGTCAATAACACAGGGGTAAAGACAAAGTACGCAGACAGGCTCAACGCATACGCAACCAATAAGCTCCAACTCCTCCCACTGGAGTCGAAGTTGGCTCCAACTTTTGCGGAGGTCCGTCGTGCTGCTCCAGTTGCGGAGAAGTTAGCACTCAAACTTATTGCTCTTATCACATCGGCTGTATCGTGCTGGGCCAGGCTTCCAGCGCGGTAAATATCTGAGCTACGACTTGGCTGGCGCCACCATCGAGAAGCAACACGAGATAAAGACCACACTCGAGGATTTTCTCTTGTTAGGCGATGGGAGTAAAATGCCTCAATAACAACATGGTACAAATAAACACAAACAGTTTATATATATATATATATATATATATATATATATATATATATATATATATATATATGTTACAGGGAAAGTGCGAAATCCGGGATTTCGCTGAACTCCCTAGGGATTTCGCGAAATCACTGACCAGCCAGGGAGTTCGCGAAATCCCTAGGGAGTTCGCGAAATCACTGGCCGACCAGGGATTTCGCGAAATCCCTAGGGATTTCGCGAACTCACTGAAACTTCAGTGATTTCGCGAACTACCTGAATGCTTTTCAGGGATTTCGCGAAATCCCTAACATGCCAATATGTCATATAGTTTAAATCCGAAGAATGATCCTTCAGTGATGTGGTTTTACACTCCCCGTCCATGTTTTCTTTTTCTATCTTGTATTTTGCTTGATTTTATGTGTGTCGGCCTGATATTTATTTTTTGAAAATTAATTTTACACTCTCAGCTCTACCTCACACCGGGTCCTTGTGCCCGCTGACGAACTATTCGAGTCACTAGCCTTCCTCGAGGTGCATGGCTTATGCAATATGAACCGTAGGTGTGGAGGGGGGGCTCAAAACAAACTAGAGATGCCACTACTTTTTTCATTGTCATCTGTAATGAATATCTTGATTTCTTAACAAAGCAGACTCCTGATGGGAAGTACTGTGCCGTAAGAAACGGACAAAGAACTGATATACTTTCACAAAGGTCTATTTTAGCTATGTCTATGTTGGAATGTACTACGGACGTCCACAAATTTTCCAATAACAATACTTTGATACAGGAGGAAGTGTCGGCCTCGAAAAGGCTCTCGGTGTAAGAAGCGGCACGCCTGTCATCGTTTGACCATTGCCAAGGCTTTTAGAAATTTTATTGTCGATTCCGGCGGGCTAGCAAATGCACTTCAAGCTTAGGTGCTCCAGCCACGGTCATGACAACAGGCAATGAGATAGCACATTGCAAATATGCGTAACAATTGTATTATTCCGTGTCCTGCTTATGCCGACAACTATAGTTGTCGGCTTATGTTCAGCTGTAGCTGAAACTGTATAACACTTCTGATATACTGATAAACTGAAAACAGAGATATGGTCTAAGTTAATTTGCAGAATGATTATTTCGTTGTTGCAGCTCTGAAAATTTATCTTAGTATAGCCGAACACGTACCTGTAAAGATTGGCCAAAGTTTTGGAATACATTAATGAACTTAATGCAAAAAATAATATAGCATATTGTATTTTCCTTACCCAGAAAGTAATACGAAATGGCCATCAGATAAGCAGCATTTCTCTTTTGTGTAGTAATGAGGATTGTGATATGATAATGATCTCTCTGCAGATGCTGGATAAGTGAGTTGGAAAGAAGCGCTTCAGAATTTTGTCTCTAACGGTACTTACAGTTGGTGCACCTGAGCGACTTCGTACCGAGTACGTGCATGGCCGGGGCGGGGGTTGGGTAACCATACTCCTTGGGTTTTTCGCAAAGTCTTGAAAACGGCTACGCGCAGCGCTGCTGTACCCAGTACAGTTTTTTCTGAAGCTTTTTACAACTCCTGTCAACATTTTCGGTTCAGGTCATTTCAGGTCAGGACATTAGTGCAGGTCAAGTGACATCATCTCCAAAAAAAAAGAAGAAAACAACATAAGCAAGGAACAGCTTAATGTATCAATCTAAAATTCGTATTGAATAAAGGGCCGACTGAGTACACAGTTTTTTTAGGATTTCTGAAGTCGATGACCTAAGGTCAATTATGAGTCATGATGAAACCGTTGGAAAAGTATCGGTAAAATGGTTTAAACATCATAATTTTGTTGGGAATGGGGCTAAATTGTATATTTTGGCATCATTGGGGTTGTCTTGTTTCTGCAGTTCTAATGATATGCATTCTGACCCAATTCGATATTAACCTGGTCCAAGGTCAGGTCAAATCCTAGCTTTGACCTAGAATAGTCACATTATTAATCATTCGACGTCGCTTGCAGAAAAGCTTCAGATAGTGAATCCTTATATATTGTATCTCTTCTACATCAGATGGTAGGACTGAAGAACTGTATTTCAGTTATATCACCATATCCATATTGTGACATTGTTTGGCTTCCAATGCCCTCAGATTTTACCCGACAAAAGAATGCATAGAACACTTCCTTTAAAGCTTAGGTTGTCCTACTTAACGCCATTTACTTTTTCGCTAACTAGCGTAGTTTTTAGATTTTAGGCAGGGGGCGTAGCCCACCCCTCGTCAGGGTGAAGGTGGCTCAGACCCCTGGCATTGCACGTCTTAAAAATTGCATCCCGCGAAACTAGTTTCAGACTCATACCAAGCGTTTTTGACTGTGATGATTTTAAGCTATCAAAAGGCATAGTCATAAGAGACTTCGCAATTGCTCTCGGTGACCGGCACCTCATCGACACCACCAGCCAAAAGACACGTGATGAGTTTTCAAAAATGTGAGCGTCGGGCACATTCTTTTTCGGATGGCGTGGTTTGCTCAAAAGTAAGTGCGTGGCGCCATTGCCGAGCATTTATACCATTTTTCAGTAGCGCAAATATTTCTGCCATTTCTTGAACTGTGTTACACCCAGATTTATTCTAGTGATCAAGCCATGGATTTCGTACCATTTTCTTTATCGTATCTGTAGATAAGATTCCATAATAATTCAACCTACATAAAATACCGTAACGCTATTCTGTGATGTAGATTTGACATAAAATAACCGTAGCGTCACATAATTATGAAAGGTGGTGATAGCGTAGACCACTTTTTATTGAATACCTGGGTAGTTATGCTGACTCCATGCACTGCATATGTATAATATTAAATATACAGATCTATCATAGGCGGATCCAAGATTGCCGATCGTGGGGGAGGCATCTTCCGGGGGGAGAGGGCGGGGCGCCATCCGGACCAGGGGAGAGCCTTTTTTGACCGGAAAAACCTATCAGGTGGGCGCAAGATCCTATCCGTGGGCGCCAATTTTTACATCTCTAGGGACGGGGGATGGAAAGCGACATTTCAGAGTGGCGCCGTGACCATTTCAGAGGGCGCCGAGGGTCGATCGGGGGGGGCACCTGCCCCCTTTGTCCCCCTAAATCCGCGTATAAAATATATCATGAATATAAATAACCAAGTACCAAATCACAGTGAAGGCGAAGGTGTATTCTGTGGGGGAGTGTGTGGGAACCAAATTTCAGGAGTGGACCAGGGCATTTTGGAACCGCCAGGGGCCAGTGTCTTTCTCTCCCGTGATCCACATTTGCAATCAGTAGCAACTGAACTTTTACATTGCAGTACAATATTGATAAGCGAAACTCGATAAATGTATCGCTACGACCTCAACAATACAATTATGACCTTCCTTATATTTAGCTTAAAACCTTCCTAATATTTAGCTTAAAACCTCCATTATACGTGATTTTTACGGAAAATGTCCGGTTACTGTTTGAAATAAATCATAAGAACAATAGTCCGCAATCCTAGCTAGTCATCCTTGAGCTGACTAAATGTCAGGGAATTCGCGAACTCCCTGAGTGTTTATCCGGGATTTCGCGAACTCCCTGGTCACCCAGGGATTTCGCGAACTCCCTAGGGATTTCGCGAACTCCCTGGCTGGTCAGTGATTTCGCGAAATCCCTAGGGAGTTCGCGAACTCCCGGATTTCGCACTCTCCCTGTAACATTATATATATATATATATATATATATATATATATATATATATATATATATATATATATATATATATATATACATATTGGAGGAAGGTTTTCCTGCTCGAACATTCTCATGCCAATAACGTATCTTTGTACCTCCAGGAATGGTAACTCAGTGTTGGCTCTTATGCTTTTGAAGCTTTTATCAAATTTATCTTAAGGAGGTTCTTTTTTGTATTAAAGGGAATGTGGCACCTTCATAACGTGATTTTAACTGAGATAGCCAAGTTGTAAAGCAAGTTGGAAAACCCGGTACTCCATATATCATTTGTCTTTGAACTCGATATTTCCGTAGAAAAAAGCTAAAACCTACCTGACACCAGCCCCCTCATCAGCCCCTCGCCGGGCAGCCATTATTATGAGCTGCTGTTGTGACGACATATCCTGACGTCACGATGAGCATCAGCCAATCGAAGCCCTTGAAACGTTTCAAATATGGTAGTGGTTGCCAGATCGTGACATCATCCGCAGGCTGATATTTATTTCTTTTTCTAGAGGAATATTTTAAAAATAAAAATATTGAGCTTATTGTACATTTTTCAGAGAAATCATGAGTGGTTTCATTATTTTCGGCTAAAAGTACGCCTAATTTCACTAAATTCCAGGATTCGACCAAGGTGCCACATTCCCTTTAAACAATCATCAACGGGTTCATATAAGTTCCATTCACAGATGAAGTCAAGCGATAAAGTGGGAGCTAAGATACGCTAGTTAGAGAGAGAGACCTAAGTCATAATTTTACATATTTACATATACATATTTACACATGCAAGAGAAACTTGAATAAGTTCTCAGAGGCCTGCTGAAGATGGGTGCCTAAACCGCAGAGTGTTGTGGGAATGACCTAGGACCCTAAAAGATGATACAGATGACAGTAAAAGCGCTAAAGACTGGCAGCCTAAAACGCCAAGTCCGAAACTAAAACGTCTAAACCCTAAAAGCCCAAAAGGCTCGTCAGGTAAGATCAAGAAAAGCGGGTGGTAAATACTCACCCCACGTTACCTCACCCATTGTATCATTTTGGTCCTAGGTCATCCAACTTGCAGAAACTATCAAATGAGTGGTCAGTTCTCATCGAAAAGTCCTTTGGATCAAAACTGTGCTTAGATATTGTACTATATGTAATAAAATACATAATATAATGCAGAAATTTAGGTCATATTGCATTGCGTCGAAGGCGGAGGGTATAACCAGGGTTGGCTTAACCCTTGCCCCGGTGGCGGGTAGGAGTTAACTTCGCCCTGGTGGGGGGCTAAAAAGACCCTCCACCATCTCAAAAACTAAGAGAGCTAGAAAAATCGCCAAACGGCAATCGAAAGCTCTTCGAAAATGATATTGAAAATACTTCAGTCCTTTTCTGGTCATGTCAATATCAAGGTTACCAGAGGTCAAAATATGTCACAATCGCTAATATTAGGTGTACTAAGAAAACCTAATATATCTCAGGAACTATGATAGCTAGAAACAATTTTTTAACACCATTCGAAAGCTCTTGAGTTGCTCTTCCATTACAGTGATATTCATTTTCGTCTCAGGTCAAAGCCTAGGGAGCTACAGGTCACTGAATATTGGGAATGTTTTTGGGAATGTCTATAGCCACCCATGCATAAGGGCGTTTCCTTTTTCGCTAATAAATTCCAAACCAAGCAAGATACAGCCATGGTTGATGCACCATTGCAATCTTCTCGTCAATACGAATCGAATGATATATAATATTGCTACGCCGGGTCAAAATTTGAAAATTTGACCTGACCCAGGTCAACGGTCTGACCCAACTTGACCTGGTATAGTCATGATGTATATCATTTTACTTGCAGTGACTATACAAACACTTTGGTGGTAAAATAGAAGTTCTATCTTTGCTAATTCAAAATTTATAGAGTAAAACCCCATAAAATGCTTATTTGACCTAAGGTGACCTCTCAAAGGTCACAAGCCAAATTTTTGGGCATCAAATTCAGAAATGAGGTAAGAGCAAGCTGTAACCGATTTTTGAAGTAGATTCCATCCATACTTACTGAGAAAAGCTCATTTCGTGATTTTCCCCATGTATTTACTACAGGGAGGTCATGCTCTGCACATGACCTTAGGCCACCACTATAAAAAATCCCGGAACATATGTTGTGGCTCCTGATGGGCCCAATATATGGTATGAGTTTCAACTTGATCAATTAACCCGCCTTTTAGTTATGCAGTCCTAAGCATTTTTTGGGGTGAGGTCACTTCACCTGGCCTGGTGACCTGACCTGATATGACCTTGAGCTAAAATTTTTAGGAAAGATGTAAAAATGATGAAGAAAGCAGCTAGACCAAGTTTGGCGGCGCTGCGCGCTGCACTTTTTGGTCACCTCGGAAAAAACTCGAGGGGGGGTCTAAAACGACCCTCATCCGGGCGAAGGTTAATGCAGTCTCCCAAATCCTAGTCCTGGGTGCTGCTCCAATATAGAGCTTGGCTTTACATATATCATACTGAGCACAGAATGAATTGAATATGCACTAAAGTCACCCGATTTTCGTTCGAAACTAATACATTGGCGTGGTTGCTTAAGGTGCTTCGGACCAGTGTGGGAGGTCCTAGGATAAAAGCTGACCTCTGGCAGCATTTTCCTGAAGACTCCTACCTAGGAAATGGCAGTAGACTAAGTAGTGCCCGCCCTGACTGCGGACTTACGCTGACCTTCCAGCTCCCCTGGTAGCACGGGCTTGATCAGCCTTTAAACTAAAGGCTGGTCCAGACCATCGTTTGGAAAACCGCGAGCTTTTGGTGTCAGATGTTTTGTCAGAAAATATCAATGTCTTCTCGAAGATACCCCAGACAAATCATCATCATCATCAGCTTTTTCATTCCATTTTTATGTACGGACAGGGGACAGAAGCAAATGAAGAGACCAGCAAAAGAAGACATGAGCGAAGCAAAGCAATAATGAGCAACAGAATAGAAACTTCACAGGCACACAATAAAAACAAAAGGAAATAAGCAATCAGTATTATATTAGAGCTTAAGTGTAACGTAGGTAGAAGGAACAAAATATAAACTCCCAGCATTCATGGAACGAGAAAAAAAACAGAAAAAGCGATACAAAACGGGGACAAAACGAAATGGGCATTACAGAACGAACCGAACAGAAATATAACGCCAAAACACACAGAAAGCAAAATAAAGTTACAGCGAACAAAACAGGGGACAGAACAAAATTAAAAAGGTTAAGTTATAAGTGGAGGGCCTACATATGTTCAACATATTAAATCTGGGAAAATCTTTGGTTAATAAAAGTAAGAACAAACAAAAGAAATAAGGACAAACACCTAATCAAAACAGAAACCAATCAAACTCAAATACTAATCAAAGCAATCAAACCGTAGCTATAAAACAACAAACAAGCAAAAAGACACATAAACAAAGCAAGACACACCTAAACAAACAATTAGAAAAAATGCGTTCGACGCGACCAAGTTAAGGCACTAGAAGAAGCAACCAAAAAGAGAAAGAACAAAACAAGCAGACAGCAGACAGACAAAACAGAAAAAGCGGGGGAAAGCAGGAGAATAAACAAATATACATGTTAGGAATGGGACAGCGACTGTTGGGTCACTTGAGCAGTCAACAATGCTTGGCAGACACATTGTATACGTAATTCAATTACACACTGTCGCCGACCTCCAGGCTAAGGCCGTAGCAGCCAAGAGCTGCTCAGGCACGGAGGTCAGCTGGAGTCTCTCGGTACGGCTGCTACTGCTCCTCCTCGTCAGCTGAGGCGCCGTGGTCGTTATCACTGCTGGGAGAACGCACCAGGTGCTATAGCTCCTGAGCGTGGTCGTTTAGCTACCACAGCTGGTGCAGGAGCGTCCGATCTACCCTTCAGATGTCCCCTAATTCGCGCCGGAGTAAAGTAATGTAACAAATGCAAATGATGTATGTAATGTAACAAATGCACTATTATTGTATGGTCACAGATTTGGTCAATTATGACTCACTTGTTACATTCTTCTGAGTAATTTGTTTTGGATATCTCTCGACAAGACACCTGGAACCAAAAGCTCTCGGTTTTTTTAAGAGATAGCCTAGTAGACCAGCCCCCAAATCCATCGGTTCGGTGGCACCACTCGAGGGCACAGCCTGGCTATTTGTCACCGGATCAGTCCTCCGTTCCGCCCAGCCCGAGAAATCAGATCCACTGTCTATATGTTGAGGCGCTTGGCAGGAAGCGTGCGTACATGAGTGTTCCGCAAGGATGCCGATAAATGGAAGCCCTTGCCGTCTACATACAGAGTGTCTGAGTCTGTGAGGTGCAAATCTGTAAAATGTTCCCGGGATGAGGACGCCAAGAAGAGAGCAGTGTCCGAGAATATGCAATATGCATGCACGGATTTCACAAGCGTCCAGCACTACGTTAATTGACACAGGCACTCACCCATCTGGAATATGAAGTGGTTGAAGCTCTCTGCGTTGATGTTGCTGAGGGTCGTTCGCAGCTGCATGGCGAATTCAACCAGCACCGACAGGTGCTGCCAACGCACTATGTCGGGCTCGCTCTGCGAAAGCACATCAGCGGGGGAAATACACCAGCGAGTGTTGTATTTCTACATCCTGGTCACCTGATATTGAGTCTGTATGTTTAAGTTTTTCAATGGACGTAACCTCACCTCACTTCCATTACATGTTACGCAATTGGTTCATAAATGTGCCTATTTATAAAGCTGGAAAGCACAACTTAAGTAAATGACAAATTAGCTTCAAAATTCAAATCTAACAAGGATGACAACAAAAGTGGGTTTCGGAATCACGTACTTTTAACAATTCCGCTGAATCCGAAGCAATTTCTCCAAATTACATACTATTGGTTCTCGTCTCTTATTAACTTTAGTCTTGAGATGAATTTGTACCGTAAATTCAGGAGATGCTCCATCAAAATAACCCACGTTCTACCAGAATCTCACCTTATCCTGTATAGTCACCAGACCACTCGCTGCCATATAAGAGGAAGCGATAGTCTTAATCTTAGAGATTCCGCGAAACCTCGGAGAATCCAGTAGCTGAAACAGCCGTGGGAAATACGTCAGCCAATATTAATTTCAACACTTTGAATTGATGCTAAATTCATGTGTTGATAGACCAATTGAAACGTTTCTGAGATGTATACATGGGGGCTGGAACTAAAGTGTGACAAATCGACGCAGTGCAGCCCATTTGAAGTCACAATCATTGTATCATCTCAGGCTTTACACTTCAGATGTAAATATTCGTAAACGTGAAACATGTACCCAAGAGACATCTCACTTACAGGGTCAATAATTCAGTCCTAGCAGGCACGGAAACGTTACACATAACTTATGTGGCAGCATTTTCACACCATCCCCCGAGGTTCAAACCAACCATCAAGTAAGCGAGCCGCTGGGAAAAACGACCCAATAGTGCTTGGTCGTCCATAGTGGTACCTTTCAATGCATGCACGTAAAAACAAATATTTGGTGCGAGCTTGTATGCACTTCTTGATATTGATTCGAATCAATCAGTCACTATTTCCTCGCGGTCAACATACTAGGATGGTAATTTTGTGGACTTAGGCAAAATTGCGCGCGCGAGAGAGAGAGAGAGAGAGAGAGAGAGAGAGTGAGAGAGAGAGAGAGAGAGAGGGAGAGAGGGAGAGAGGGAGAGAATGTATATATGTAGATATATGCATAATGTTAACAGTGATACAAATACAGTGCTGTACTGCAGTGGAGTGCAGTACAATATTGTATTGTATTTGTTACGGAAAGTTCCACACAAACGGTAGCTTTTCAAGCGCCGTCTTAATGGACGTGAAGTGATGAAGACTATGGCAAGAGAGGGTAAGGATTAGGACGGATGAGGGTAATCGAAGGTAAGATACTATACAATGCTCAATGGATTCACCCTACCCTATATATGAAGGAATCGCGGTAGAAATGGCGGCTTATTCAAGACGCACAACAAGTTCCCAATAATCTGTAGAAAAACTACATATCATAGGTTGCAGACACAAAGCTACGATCGTGCTTCGTGCTTTCTGGATACCAAATGCTGCACACACAAAGCTACGATCGTGTTTCATGTTTGCTGGATATCGAAGACTGCAAACACAGACCTTCGATGGAACCTCGTGCTCGCACATCATGCTCACTTACCGCGTCGTAATCCGATATGACCTCGTTCAAAAACCGCAGACACTCCAAACCCTGGTTATTCACCGATTCCTCCGAGTAGAAATCTGCAAAGAAGCAGTGTGCCAACTGTTTGTTTATTGCATCCATCACTGTCGGCATCGTCTGCCTGTACTCAACTGCAAGCGTTGAAGGCTCGCCCTAATGGTAACTTGACGGATGAGAGGCAGGGCTTTCATGTTATTGACTATTAAGTTACACATAGCTGAAGAACTAGACTGACCACTACGCTGTTTCGTTCTTGTGTTTCCTTATGTGACGCTCGCTGCCAGTAGCCGTTACTTTTGTAATTAAGCAGCAGTTCTCGGACGGAAGACTTCTGCCCGAGGTTGAAGTGGTCGTTGTACTCACCGCCGAAGTTTGGCATTGAAGCGAATAGGACGCCGACCTCGTCGAAGGACTGAGCGTACAGCTCCTCGTGTTGACTGGTGGTCACGTCCCTCTTCAGAAAGTGCTGCGTCACATGTGGCGGTAGCAGGTTCTGTACCTGTCAGTTCCATGGGGAGTTAGAACTGAGAAGGACAGGGAAGTCGGCCCTCAGGGTCACGTCGACTCATCGGGAGTTAAAAATAACCAATGCTAATGATGCCATGCTCTCAAAGGTATGTTCTTAAGCAGAGGTTCCTTCAGACGGACGTCCAATTCCAATTCGAGATACACAGTTGAAATCAAAGAAACGTCCTAGTTTATATATTTTGTGAAGAACAAAGATAAAAACTAAAGATATAGACCTAGTGACCAAAAAAGAGCTAAAACGTCGAAACGTTTTATATCATAGACAGGGACCCATTAACAATGCACTTATTATAAGTTCCAAAGCGATGCTGTTCAGATATGATTTTACTGCGCGGCCGATCACAGGAAATGAGCCCCACACGTCTGTAGGCAAGAAGGAGTATTTTCAAATCTTAAATAGCGTATTGGCAGACTGAGCGTGAATTTCGCAGGCTTAGGCGTGCAAAATCCTGCCTATTTTGTTACCGATTTAATCTACTTTGTCTCAGAAATTGTTGGCGAGTTGGCAGGTTTTTTCTACCTCTGTGCTCTAGTACGAAATTCGTGGTTCAATCTTTTAATGCAACAAGTTGTGTTGGAAACACTCTGACGGCTTTTGGTTTTGTTTGGTCTGATTTTTCAAATCCGACGGGAGAGCACTGAAATTAATTATGTTTTATAAATAATCCCTTTACCCAAATGTGGTGGTTTTGAAACATGCAGTTTTTCAAACTTATGACCATATAGGGCAAGACGGCAGCAGAGTGAAAAATTTTACCATATCAAAATATTAGTTTGAATTGTTTGTGTTTCTATATTGGTCACAGTATCTGACTATGAGTGCACCATGGCAGGGCTATGAAATAGATATATATATAACTTGTTAAATTCCAATGAAAAATAACATTATGAAGAATTTCTATTTAACTGATGGTGTGTCGGTAATTATTTTAAGTGATTTGTCGTGACATGTTTCAAATCTTGTTCTTTTAACTAACTAGCTTATGGTTTATTGTGGAAAAATTTATTACATCAGATATTAGATACGCAAAAGCCCACCCTCCCCACCCGTTGGGGCAAGATGCTGTTTAACAGTATTCAACGCCAAATGGCATTGCTCCAAGGGACAAGCTTTGAGCACAATTTGCTTGAGGGTAGGGAAGCACAATTGTTCACCTAAGCTTCAGAAAAAATAAACCACCTTCACATACAAACTAAGCAAGATGCCTAGCCTGCATAAGCGTAGGCACGTCCAGAATATTGGGGGGGGCAGCGGGTATTTTGAAGTCATTTCTTTCCAGTCAACGCCATAGGGTTAATGGTTAAGAACCATGAATATGGGGGAGGGACCATGGCCCCCTGGCCCACCCTGTTCCTACGCCTGTGCTAGCCTGGAACATATTCATTTCCGTCCTGCCGCCCCCTCCGCTATCATACCAGCGACTCGTTTTTCTCCTGAAGACTGGCAGCCTGGGCCTGTTGCTGAGCCATTTCCCGTTTCCATAGAAACGCAGCACGCGACGACACCTGAGTAAGACGAGATTGGTGTTGTCAGGGCATCACGTCTGACGCACGCGTTGTCCCAATGTATTGGAATACTGATGAGTTTATCGAGCTTTTAGTGCCATTGGCAGTAGGTGCGTCGTGGAAACCCTAACCATGTTTTTAGCACACCTTAAACTCATGAATAGGCCAGCTGTCTCAGCTTTGTAGCCTTATGGTAAAATGATATTGTCAGACTACCTGTTGAGTAAGCATAGACGCATTACGTGCTCATTAAAGTGTGCATTATGTTACAAATATGAAATATAAATCAAAATATAAAATAAAATACAAAATATTGAAAGATCAAAATATCAAATTACATACAACATATTAAATTAAACCTATGCAATGTACTACACATACGCAATACACTGCGCTTGTTAAGGTGCGTAAAAAGCTAGTGCAAGCAGCTTGTGTAACTTTTGACGTACACAATGTGTCGCATCACACACAACACCTCACGTGATGTGTACGAACCTCGGTTTGGACGTTCAACACGATCACCACCACGCAGGTGACGCAGAGAGCCAAACAGAGGTCGTACTTCTCTGGCAGGATGCTGAAAATGAAGGAGGAGCACGTCATCGGCCGCACATCAGAGTACATCATAGCCGGGACAGTTCCGACCCAACTCCGTCCTCATCCCAAGTCGAGCAAATAGATCCAAGTCAGTCGGCTTGCACACCATGGTTATCAATCCAGATACAATCTATATGCAAATCAACCAATGGGAGTCAAACTTCATATCTAAACCCGAAAATACCCGCATTTTCTCGCCAATTGCTAGTTCAGTCTTCCAAGGATTCGAGGATGTATTCAGAGACCCAATTTATAACACACACTACTACAGCATTGCCACACAGTCAGACTTGTTGATGACTCAATAATTTTTTTTAGGAAATTCAACTCTGACTCACAGCTTAAAACGAACGTGGCACCTTCATAACGTGATTTTAACTGAGATAGCCAAGTTGTAAAGCAAGTCCGAAAACCCGGTTCTCAATATATAATTTGTCTTGGAACTCGAGATTTCCGTAGAAAAAGGCTAAAAACTGCCTGAAATGTACCCCTCATGTACCCTTAGCAGCACGCCACAGTTCTCATGGCTGTTGGTGTGACGACATATGCTGACGTCACAGTGAGTATCAGCCAATCGAAACCCTTGAAGCGTTTTGAATCTGGTAGTGGTTGCCAGATCATGACATCATCCACAGGCATATATTTATTTCTTTCCCAAGAGGAGAATCTTAAAAACCAAAATATTGAGCTTATCGTATATTTTTCAAAGACATCATGGACGCCTCCTTGATTTTCGGCTAAAAGTGCCCCTAATTACACTAACTTCCAGAATTCGACCAAGGTGCCACATTCCCTTTGATGGCTGACTCTGACTCTGACTCAACTCAACGAGTTGAGGCGATGTGTGAGGCGACTCTGACTGAAACAACACCCAGAAGTAAGTCGATTCAGCTCTGCCATAAGAAATATTGAATCGACTCAGAGCTGAATCTAACTCTGAGCCATTCTTTTGACAAAATTGTATTCAGGTTAAATGTTTACTTAACAATGGATACCAAGTGTCCCTAAAAACATTCTATGCCTTCTATATATTATATGCCTTCTCCTTTGCCTTTGCCATTGCCCATGGCGCCCAACCGACCTATCTAAGTATAGCCCCTACGGACGTATGTCATAGTGTTGCTAGATTAATTAAGCGAACCTATATTTCCGGAGCCTTGATACATTTTACGTTACAGGCCCTATTGCGTATATGAAGCACCAAGAGGGCCACATTTTAACGACAGAAAACAAGTTTATCAGTTGTACATAAATGACACCAGAAATAGTCCGTTGTAGGTGTCGGTTCGGCCTTCTGCCGGATTGCAGGTGCCTGGCGTAAGTCCAGGGACCCCCGGACCCCGGCGAGAGGCCGGACAAGCTACCAACAGCGCCGTAACTGGTGTATTATCTATGCAAAGGCAGCGGGCAAATGGCGAGAGTGTCGAGACCGTACCTGGCGACCCGCTCGGGTCACTGGGTGCAACCAGGGTCAGCTGGCAATAGTGGAAACCAGCCATCGTTCCTAATTCACTTCGCGTCCAAGCCTCGCAGCAAGCGTTAAGTTCAACATTGAAACGATACGCTGGAGCAAAATGATAAGCGAGTGGATGTCTCGGAATGATGCCGTATATTTCAATTCTAAAGTGAATATAACCGACATTCCACGGTGTGGAAAACTAAAACTAAGAAAAACTATTACTGCGCGATAATATTCCACATTCTCGAAGAATCCAGATTCCAAATACTCCACGTATCCGGCGAAGGTATTGCTTTCCATCAGCGTGAACAAGGCTTATAAAACTCCACTTATTTGAATGGTATTGGCCGACTGTTGTACCAATACTGCTGACGCTGTGCGCTGCTGATACTCCACGGCCGCCTGCTGCATGCTGATGCTAGACATGCCCTCAAAAGCTTAATTCCCTTTTATATCCACCTTTGAGTTTTTGCAGGGTACATGCTTTTACAGATTATAATCAAATATTCCAAACAAGTTGAGAATAGAAAATATAGGTCAGCGTAGCTTAGGAAATATGTGAAAAACGTTTTTATCCGCGATTTTTCATTTTGATTCCTTTAGGTCGTCTCGCGCGTTGTCTCTCGCGGCGTTCTCCGTCGCGGCCTACCCCCGCCGTCGTTAGGCTGTCCTGTGCCGTTGCCGCGCCGTCGTGTTCGTGGTCGGTCCGCGTGGGCCACACCCAAATTCGCCGACGTCGCCGGCGCGACGGCACGCATCGTGGCGCGCCGGCGTCCTCAGGGGTGGGACCGGCCCCTACCTACCGGTGGACGGCTGCACGCTGGATTGGCACTATCTGATCGACAGCGCGCCTCCCCTGGGACCATCCGGGGCCGCCAGCCCCGTTGTCCGATTCCCCCGTCCGACTGTCCAAAAATAGCCGCCCACCCCCGGACAACAGTTTCACTAAAAGTGCTGCCCGAGTTTGTGCGGTTTGTATGTTATCGGTCACAAAATATGTCATATTGGCTTAACTGCCCCTTCTTCCGTCATGTCAGGTCAGGCTTACTCTGATCAAATTCGTTTATTTTATTGTACACTGCTGGAAGAATTTAGCGTGAATTAAAAAAGGTATGCCTTCAAACTTATTTCTTCTGCTCATCAGAGCACACATTCCCAATAAAACAGAAGGCCACATCGCTACAAACACCATTTCTGTGGCCAAGGGCTGCTAAAAGTTGGTGTGGCATAGGGAAGGTTCTACAACTGCCATGGGGAGGGTTCCACCAGGTTTGTGTGGCTACTTAAATTTTTGTCATTTCAAGCCTTATTTTTGTATTGTCTCATCAACAATAAATTTGAAACGTAAAAGTGAAAATAACAATCTATATCTGTCCCCTTTAAGGCGTAATAGACAATGCAAATCCATTTTTATGGCATATAACCAACTTTACAGAAAAACGAGTCTTTATGAGTACTTACGCAGCGCAAAGAAGAGCAGCGCCTGCCTGAGGACAAGTGTGCCGATTCTACACCCAGAAAATTTTATCTTGGTAAGCTGTTATCAAAACAATTTAATGTGATCGAGGCCTCAATTTTGTTTCCACTTCAATCTGCATGCCTCCAACTTTCCTACACGTCAATCAGTAAGACGCCCGAGGCTCAGAAATGATAATGGAATCAGCGAGTTTGCTAGACAACTTAATTTTAAGCTTCTGTGTTCCACTTGTGGGTAACGTGTTGTCAGTCCTTCGAGCCCAGACATATTACCACCCTCTCTGGAGGTACTGCCGGGTAAACAACGGGGAGTACACACAGTACTTAATTGCTACTCTTGAAGTCGACGTAAACTACCTGAAGCTAACTTCCAGGAAATTGTTCATAAACAATGAATTAAACGTTCTTGATTTGGTGAAAAACAAATATTTCGAGGCTGCATTTCATGAAAGGAATGCTGACAGGCTCTTGCTTTTTTATGCGGTAAATATAAAACAAATTAGAAACCTTACTGTTCTTACCCCCATGAACCTTCATGCTAAACCCGTCTTTCATCAGAAATTTTGTTCCGAATAATTTTTTAAACATAAAATTTCAGAAATAAAATGTTTTAATAGCCATTTCCACTCTAATGCATTCAAATGCAAGAATATTGTCCCGACTATCTCGTGCAAAGTTTACAAATCTTATTGTCTACAGCATAAGTTAAATCCCTAGCAATCTTTATCAAACTCCCCATATTTTTCCGAAATAATGAAGCATTGGGATGCTAACGACAGAGATAATAACCAACAAACTTGCGACCGGGGAAATAACTATAACAAACTGTAGGAAGATAACTGGGTGTAAATACCAACGTCATATGTACATTTCAATATGCTCTTATAAATCATAGCCAGATAAACGATGCCGGGAAGTCCTTTCCATTTGTCCACTGGCTAGATTTCTATTCAAATATACCAGATATGTTGTATATTTCAGGCGCTGTTTCCGTGGTGAATGGAATATTAACTCAAAAACAAAGACGTTAAATAAGAAACAGTTCCATAAAATCTTAATTCCATGCCCTGCGACGTCCTCTCACTTGTGTGTGAGGTTATGTAGCTATTTCACTTCATCCGTTACATAAATAATTGTTGTATACAGTCATTGTGCCATCTAAGCACTCGGATTTTGCTTGAAACTAATAACTGTGATATTCCTGAAGTAACTGTTAGCCTACCACAAGTTCCAGACCAAAAATATCTGCAATGACGTCAAAGCTGAAGCCAAAGCGCTGTAATATTAATGATGTTAGTTGCTCCTGACGTAAATTCCCTGCGATTAAATCTATATGCATAAGGCCCGATAGCTTTTAGCTAATTGCTTAATTAAATAATCACCCTCTCGACCATGATTCAACCTACGACGGAGGTACTGCTGGTGATTTGTGGCTGCGAATGGTAGTCAATCTCATATTTCTGAAATTATTTACATGTAACATGTTCATTGGTTCTTACATGACGATTGCGCCTTCTTTAAAAAGGTTGCGGAGGGCTGCTCGCATATTCGGCGTTTTGAGACTATGCTTAAGATGGTTTTCTGGCGCAATGATTAGACCAAAAGATTAGAAACTCTACCTTTATTGAGCCGAAAAGCCTTATCCCTAGACCATGGCCACAGCCCACGCACGAATTCAGGTTTTTTGTTGTTGCAAATTTGAAGCAAAAATAAAAACTACTGGAACCTGTCATTTTTATTCCTCCGGCCTAACCATTGCGACAAAAAGCCATCCTGAACATAATTTCATTTTTTGGGAACCATTTCTAAAATATGAAGCTATCAAGAATTACTCGGTGCGCTATTAAAAGCAGGGAACAAAACACACTTGCTTTGGGTTAAACCACGACCACAACAGCAACAGCTCGCTAGTAATGGTACAATAAATCTACGGAGCCCACTGTGTACAAACTCAGTTCCCGGGGATGTACCTAAGCAGCAGAGAAACAGTGCAAAAAGTGGTTTGTATGACGCACCGCTACTCACTCGTATCTAAACTGACGTTAACGTACTCTAATTGGCATTGCCGTACCCTGAGCTCTAGAAGACGCACTCAGAGCGCACGTATCTGGCACACGTGGGGAGGCGCCTTCACTGCTGGTGTCATCGCACCGCGTGACTCTGCCGCACGTGCCGATGGCACCGTAATACAGGGCGCACTGGGCCTACCAATGGCGTACTGCCCCCTCGGCCTTATTTTTACTAGAGTCGATAACTTCACGTGGAGGTGATTTGATAAGCGTAAGATCAAGATCTCATTGGGTCAAGTATACAGTCATTTGCCCAGCATTCTGTTTAATACAAAATCCTGAAAAGTATCCTTGTGTTATGCTGTACTAGGTTGTGTTATGCACCTATCATCTATTTTGTACCACTGTTTAAAAGAAAATCAACGTAATAGAACTTATGAAATAGTACGGTTTTGTCTGCAGAGCTAAGAAAACCACATCTCAATCAGAGCCTCCGCAGCTCAATGAGTAACTCGCCACTTTTAAATGCTCTCGACAAAAAGTGACCAAATGTAATCCCACTTTTCCAGCTGTTTAGGCTTGACCCAGTGAAATCAATTCAGCTGTCTGAGCCGCACCACATGTTACCCGCCGATGGGTGTGTGAGAGAAGCTGAATTGAAATCAGTTTCGCTCCAGCTCCGGCTGCTCGTCCGCACCAGAATTCAGGGCAGGCAACAGAAGGTGCTAGCCGTATTGATCGTGAGACGGGCGCCCGGCGATGCGGTTGTTTTGATATCCGCTATCCATTCTCCCTTCCGGTTCGCAAGTTGGGATCTCAGAAGCCGCTGGGAGGGCTGCGGCTTCCGTTCGACTTCAGATAGAAGTGGATGTGAAAGCCGCAGCTGAAATAATCAGCTTTGGCTGCCAGATATTCGCCGGCATCTGCGTTCGGTCGTGGCTCGTTAAAAACAGTAGCTGCTTGATGGTATGGCTTGTGACAGTTCTACCTTATGCGCAAGAGGTTTCTGTCGGTATTCAAAACTATGAATTTTAGACAAGGGCCGGTTTTTAGACAGCGACAGTTCAACAAAGACCTCTGCAGCAACACAGTGCAAATCTAGCCCAGCTCACGCGTGTTTTTTTCGGCCAGGTACTCGACCGGAGGAGATTCTGTTTCTCGCGTTGCTAAGTGCCAGCGTGCGTGCACCGTGCGTAGGGTGTTTATTGGACGTGGGGCAAGGTGCAATATTGGGATATAGAACGAATAGCTGTTGGTTTCTCCTGGACGCAACTCCCATCTGTTTTGAAAACCAAAGTACTCTTGACCCAATCCTGAAGTTTGCCCTCTAAAAGGTCAGCTCTGGGACCATGCACGCACGCTGCAAAGCAGCAACAAGGCAAACAGAACATCGACCGGGCAAGTAGCCGGCCAAAAAACACCCGTACATATACAGGGCTCATCGCTCGGTCATACTGGAACACGCTGATTTGTGTCATCAATGGGTAGTGAAGTCTCTTCTACAGAATTCTCTTGCTTACCAATATTTTTATTTGCTAAAAACGAAATGCCAATTTCTTTGATGACTCATTTGTACCTGTCACAACTTATATGTGTTAGGTATTTTCAGCGCATTTAAGTCTTCGTAAATTATAATGTAATAATAGTAATAATTGTTGGGGTTTAACGACGCACCAACTGCCAGTGTCATACGGCGTCGCCAACTCTCACCCTGTTGGAAGGGATTTTGGGGATCAGATCGACTTATTCAGAGGCTCCGCCGGGACTTGAACCCGGGACCGGTGGCTTAGAAGACAAGGGTGCTATCCACTAAGCCACCTCATCCCCAAATTATAATGTATATTTTGTTTGATGACACGTGTGTATTTTGTTGCTAAATCGTTTTGTTGCACTTGACTGTATCTGCAATGGGGAGGTTTTCTATTCATGTTTATGCAATTACAAATACAATGGCCTGATCTATGTATGTACCTCACCGAATGAAATGGCCCACTTTGGTTTGAGGAGAGAGCTAAATGAAGTGTTCCATCAATTTCCTTCACTTTATTTCAAATCATCTTTAATTTAGTGTGGCTGCTACCACTGCAGGTTTCTGGCTTCATCAAGTTGAAGTAGGTGGATCCCGTTGTAGTAGAGACTATATAGCAATGTAGCAATGTAGCCTATGTCATGCTAATGTAGAGCAATGCAGCGATGCCTCCAGTCTTATCTATACTGTTTGATCTCTGTGAAAATTCGTGCCTGTCCTTTTTGAGCCGAGTTGAACCATTCTCAATCGTATATGCCTTCATCCACGATAGCACGCAGCATGGCTGCATGGCAGCATCACATGATGTTAATCAATCTCGCACACATCTATGTCTCAGACGCTTCTCAATGGGCGTTATATGACCTCGCAGGATGGTGCGCCGCTAAACGCAAATAATCAAACAATCAGACGCTCCTCTCACCCGTCATAGCTGTAGACGTTGGTGCTGACGCAGTCGAGGACGTCCTCCAGGACGGCAATGTTGACCCAGGCGTGCAGTAGGGTGGCCAGCAGCAGCAGAGGCAGCTTGGTGACGTGTCGCAGCTCGATCTGAACAGGATAGGTGCAGAGGATGAGGACGCAGAAGAAGGTGAAGTAGCTGGGGTAGGTGCAGCTCAGGTGGGGAGGCAGGGCCGAGGCGGCGGCTGAGCAGGGGAGAGAGGCTGACGGGCCGGCGGTTCTGCTGGTGGAGAGGGTTTTGTTTGTGGTGGCGGTGGAGGAGGAGGTGAATGGAAAAATGAATGGACGGCTGTTGAGTGGACACATAATCTGTGGCAAAATAAATCAGATATGTTGCGGACGAGTCGAACAACCGCTGCACGCGAAGCTAGACAGCAAAAGACAGATGAGGTTGTTATGGTTAAGGCGTTCTAATCGCAACAGTTTTAAAATTTAAAATAGTCATATTTTTAATACAAGAACACACAGGAAAGAATAGTAATGTTCAGTACAGTGTACATGGTGAGATGTGAAAGTTTTGTAAACCTGTGATGCTGAGTAAAACGGTCTTAGATCACAAACCTATAACTTGAAAATATATTCAAATGTGAAAAAACTATACTCCGTATGAGTGTCTCTACAATTTTCACTGCCGTGGCAGCACATCAGAATCTCCCAATCTCACCAAGTGTCTCTACCATTTTCATCGCCATGGCGACACTCCCAGTCTCACCAAGTTTCTACCATCCTCACCGCCATGGCGACACTCCCGGTCTCACGAATTGTCTCTAGCATTCTCACCGCCATGGCGGTACCTCATAAACTCCCAATAGCCTCACCAAGTGTCTATCATTCTCATCACCATGGCGGCACCTTAGAACTCCCAGTAGTCTCAGCATGTGTCTCTACCATTTACACCGCCATGGCGGTATCTCAAAGCTCCCCGTCCCACCAAGTGTCTCTACCATTCTCACCGCCATGGCGGCATCTCAGAACTCCCAGTCCCACCAAGTATCTTTACTATTCTCACCGCCATGGCGACGCCTCAGAACTCCCAGTCTCACCAAGTGTCTCTACCATTCTCACCGCCATGGCAGCACCTCAGACACCTCAGAACTCCCAGTGCTCTCACCATGTCGGCCAGGTTGCAGGCCGTCAGCAGCAGGTTCATGCCCACCACCCAGGTCTGTGTGCGGGTGTTGGAGGACTGAATGACGGCGCTGACCGACGCCAGCCAGCCCGGCATCCTCTGTGGGGAACCGGCCAGCCGGTGTCAGAGGGCCGAGAGCCGAAACCGACACGTCTGTCTCATTTAAACAGTGGCATGCATCGTAGACAGCTACCTTCCGCGGAGTGTATCGTTAGCTTGGACCCCTAATCGCTGGCAGACTGGGTCAGCTGACCGGATAATTGGGTTAACCTCGGACCTGAACACGGATTTGGATTCCGATTTTCTTAAATTTAGTCATATTTTCCGTGTGCAAATTGTATTTTGATTGATATTTGTTCCATTACGTGCAGTACTTGGAAGAGGAGGACAGAAATCACAAATATATGATTGATCTGCCTACTGTGCAGTGTGCATGCTCTCTCATACATGATGTATTACATGAGATCAACTATATTTCGATATTATATATGGCTTTAATCGGGGTGTCAAAAGGAATGGGCCTGTGTTTATCGGAGAAACCTGCGATACGAGCCTGATTTGACCGGAATCTCTTAACAGGGGCCTTCTGGTGGGATTTTACCGATGTATTCGCAGACTGCCGAGGTGATTCTTAGTTGCAACTTAAGCCAAATGAAATAAGAATATATTTTGGAAACAATACTGTAAAAGAGAAGGTCGGAATACAAAGGTCCTCATTAGCAGAGTCAGTGGGCCCGCTACTCCACTATTTGCAGACGCTAAATGATAGCGGGGTACTGGTAGCCATTTAACAACAAATAGCGGAATAGTGGGATATAGGAGTCAGAAATTAAAATCCTTTACCACTACTAAGAGCCGTCTAAAGCAACCACGATCCAAGAACTTGAATTATCTATTCTTTATGTTGCAGTGTACTCTGTAATCCATATTATATGGACCCTAAATGCCATTTTTTGGGTGTAATATGCGGATAAGCATGAGTTTTCGTAGTTATTTTAAAAAAGCTAAAGGACTTCTTTTGCAGCGCCTTTTTCTCGCTTTCTAATGCAAAGTAAAAATAACCGAGTAGTGAAGAGGTGGGTAATGGTTTCGCGACTTAAAGAAACATTACTAGAGGTAACGGTTTTAGCTAGCTTAAGAAGAGGATGCATCGTCAGGGTTCTCAAAACTTTGGACGAGGTGCCCACCTCTGCTCATTAGAGCAGATCATGACCAAAAAATTCAAGTCCAATCCGGAACAGATCAGATGTTTCTCCGACAAATCCAGGCCAATCCGTAAACCCACCATAAATTCCAGCCCTAACCCGGTCCAAATTAGAAACATACAACTCAAATGAAGAAAAAAAACAATTTGAGAACAACTTAATATGAAAATCTAAAATTGCTCAGATTCGCTGGTAAATCTAATCGAACTCAGCTCATGGATCAAGATGGTTATGTTACCTATTAACATATTTTGTCCATGGACTGCTCCAGGTATCGTTCTAAGCCAGCTGCAACACCATCTGCATTGGAAAATATATTAAAATGTAATGTTCCTTTAATAAGCACACACCATGAACGTGACTTGGTTTCAGCACACCTTGCTGCGTTAAATTACGAAACTAAATAAGCACGGTGGTAATCTCTGACACGTTTCATCAGGCCTATCTGGAGGCCCTGGAAATTTGCTACTGAGCGGAGGCGTGCCCACAACCTGGAGAAGAATGAGTCGCTGAATGCCAGAGCGAATGAAAAGGTCCGCGTTGGGAGCCTGGCTGAATAACAACACAATACGTCCTCACTCCGGTGACCATTGAAGCTGCAGCTAATAACAGCGCTCTGCCCCATCGGAATTGAATACATTCCGTCATGTATACGTTTGCAGCAAGGTGTTATGGTAAATACATGCATGCGTTGGACATTATATATGTTGATGAGATGTTTTGGCAACAAATATACAGCAAAGCTTAGAAGACTTGGTCATTATGACCGCACGAGACACATGCGCTCGCAAAAAAGCATAGCAAAATAATAAAACGCATTACGGACTAGAGAGATGCTTCAATGAATTGAATCGCCTCTGATGTTCTGCGGAGCATCCGTTCATCACATTCTTCCATTTCCAAATGAAAAGCGGCGGCACAAAAGGCAAGCACTCACGAGCGTGGAGAGTAATATTACCAACATACCCTCATCCAATGGGACGGCAGGATAAACAGCGTCATCAGCAACAGCAGCAGCACACCGCCAAAGAGAGTAGTCACCGTGTTTATAGTACTGTCGAAACACACACACGCCAAGTCAGCGGGGTGCTCGGAGAGCAGAGACAATGTCTCCTGAGCCACAGGTCCCGGGTTCAAGTCCCGGCTAGGTCTCTGAATAAGCAGAAGCGAATACTCCCTATCTACTTACGACAAGACGAGAGCCTCCGACAAGACGGAGGCTCTGCAGTTACTATAGGAACTCTGACATTTCAGGAGGGGCTAGAGCCTCCCTAGCTCCCCCTTGTATCCGCCATTGGCCGAGACGATATAAAATGAACCCTGAACATATCTTCTCAAGAGGGCTGGAAGCGGAGAGCAAAATTTCAGGAGCACAGTTTTCTGGCCACCAAAAACTGCGCTGATATCTCCCTCCCCAGAATGTAACAGCGTTATGGGAAGATACGACTAATGGAAATCCGACGCAACTGGTGGTTAAATGGCCCGCAAGCTGCTCGTCATTGCTGATTTTGACAGAGAAGTGGTTTTGTCTAGATGCTTACTGTGAGCATCAATGAGAAATATTTGTACACCTCACCATTATGTAGTTGGAGGATCATTATAGTTAAAGGTTTTGTAAGTAGAGTTAACCCGCCCCACCGGGGTCCGACGCCACCTTCGCCCCACCGGGGGCCATCGATGGCCCCCTCTAACTCGAAAATATGGGTGTTAGCGCAAATCTGCAAGTGCAATAGAAAGCTCGCGTGAATTCAGTAAGAAATTACGTCGCATGTTTTAGTGCTCAGGTCAATGTTTGACCTCCAAGGTCAATTAGGTCAAGATCGGCTATTTTCACTCAAATATGCAATGATTAAGCAAACTGGGCATAACTCTTATGTCATTAGAGCTATTGAGACCTGGTAAAGTACATTTGATAGCAAATTGCCAGTACTTTTTCCGCTATGTGGAACGTAAAGACCTCCCGCCAGTGGTTTGACCGCCAGAGGTCACCTCGTGACCTAATATGACCTGAGGTCACGAAGGTCAAAAAGTGACCTTGCCGTATATCAAATGAAAGCCAGTGACAAGACAAACACGATGGTTTTGTTTCACGTCTAGCTTAATTAGGTCAAAGTTATTGTCAAAATACTGTTTTGACCTCTGGTGACCTTGGATGACCTTGAAAGTCAGGCAATATGACCCTGGGATCCGTAAAGGGTGTCCAAAAACTTGTTCTGAGCAGTCTGAGTATTTGCAATCATTTTTGTGGCTTTTATATCATAAATAGCTTTTCCCATGCTTTTCCAATGGAGAGGTCGCCTCTGACCTGACCTCAGGCACGAAATCGAAAAATCCCGGATATACACCTTTACCCTGGAGGGTCATTATGTGTGAAGTTTCAATCGATCGACTTTGAAATGTAGCTCTTACAAGCTCTAAAGGTGAAGTGTGACCTTGGTTGACCTGTCTGGTGACCTGACCTTGGGTGACCCGTAAAAATTTCAGATGATGGAAAATGATGCAGAAGGTAGAGCCTCAACCGCGGTGCTCGCCTCGTCTTTTCTGCTATCCCAAAAACCTTAGGAGGGCCATATCCCCTAGGGTTAACCTATCCCTCATTGTTTTTCTTATACAAATCGTTCAAAATTACTCTAAAAAATTTAGACATGCAGACAAGTTAAGTAAGGTAGTAAACATATTTTAGGCTCATTCTGCATGAAAAATATACTAATCAAAATACACCAAACTAGCAACAGCACCGACGGAAAGACAAAAACTCACATAGTTTTATTATCCTCAAGAGCAAATCAATAAGACATTCTGACAGTTCAGCTGATTCTAAATTGATGAGTTCAACTCCAATGAGTGTCTACCTAAATAGTCTGAAATAAAAACGCTTCAGCTATCAGCTTACGGAATCAGACAAACTTAGCCGTAAGACGAAAAATAACGAGTGCAAAGTTCAATGAAAAGAAATAGCGGGCAGAGCCAAGACAATGTATATTTCGGGTGCCCATTGTCTCAGTAATTTGCTCATTAGCAAAACATCAAGGATAAATAAACAACTGTGCTTAGCTCAACAGAAATAGAACTCCATGGAATATGGCAAGCTGGGGCACACTCCGCTGTCCCTCTATTGTACTCAATTTTTCTTCTTGTTTCTTTGAAAAACATAATCCTTAAATAGTCCATGACTTTGCCACTACGCAAAATATTGACCATCATTTCCCGTAAATATAGATTGTAATGATTCGAGTTCAAAATAACTGACTTTCCATAACTTCAAGATGTAGGTTTGTAAGACTGCTCAGTCTGGTTACCAGAGTGAAATGAGGTGCAGTCGGGTATAACATCATGCACTCAACAACATCTAATTTCCTGAAATTTTCCCTAAAGCCAGCTGCTAATGTATCCGCACTATCATATGTGGATCAGCTTTGATATTTGGTCACCAAAATTTATTATTATTATTATTACCTAAATTGACAAACTCATGGTCTGGCAGAGAAAAATAAAACTATGAACAAAATCAGGAGAAACACTTAAAAAGGCACAGCAAGATTTATTTTATGAAAATGTTAGCCAAAAATGCGACACCATGCCAACTTGTGAGATGAGCCTCCGTTCCTAAGGACCCCTGGCAGCTGTCGGAGAACCCCCTTGGCCAAATCCTGGCTACGCCATTGATACTAATAGCCTATGAATCAGAAAATTCACTGCGCTACTGATTACTCGACTGCTCTACTGAAGATTCAATGCTCTACTGCTGCTGATCTGGAAATAGAGACGTGAGCTTTAGCTACCGCCGATTCTTTTAAAGACAAGATAGATGGCAAACCCAGCATAAATTTGTAACAGTAGCACAATATTGCAACGTATAAGAACCATTGTAATGGATGACTCCCGTCACGTCAAAATACATAAATATATTACGATTATTAAAGCAAAGAAGGCGAATGAAGCTGTTTTCCTAGACGTTTAATTATTTCTGCTGATGACGCACGGCACCGTGATTACTAGTGGCAGATCCAAGACTGCATTTGGAGAGGGAGGGGGCAGTTCGAGCCTCCCGTGACACTGCTTCGGATCAGCTTCCGCCCATGTATGAACTATAGACACTCGTACATTTGGGGGGAGGGGAGGGGTTTGAGCCCCTACCTCCCCCCTTATATCCGCCACTGATTGTTGCACAAGTGCAGAGCCTAGACGTCCAGTTCACATTTAGCACAGGGATCACTGGTGACGTGCGTCTGAGACGGACGTCTTAACTTTCAGTAATGCTAGACGAGCCACCTGCAAGTATGCTGATAACCTTAGAAAGAACCTAACGGTCGCTCATATATGAATATACCTGTTTACAGCTAGACCTTGTTCTATTTTCTATCCATGATATCAGTATTTCTTTGTCAAATTATAGATAAAAACATTTATTTGCCAGGCCATTGCCTAAAATGTTAGAACTAGGTATGTACTGCGTTTAACATTGCTTGCGAAATAAGATGCCCAGAAATGCAAACTTGATATCAGAGAGCACTATAGCAGCAACAATTGGGCATAATAAGCTAGGATTCCTCTGCATACCACTGACAAAACAACTCCGAGCTCTGTGAAAATAAAAGTTGTGAAGAGGCACTTACAAGCCGGCCCGAGGGAGGGCTGGGGAGGATATTTACCCAGCTCTCTGCAGCAGCTTCAGACCGCCAAGTTTTCTGGCAAACAGGCAAATTGGATCGGGAAGAGGGCTCATCTTCAGACAGAAAACTTGAACTGAGCGTCGACTGATGTCACGTCGGGAGTTCATCCAGCTGCCAGATCTATGTTTTTGGTACTTATTCGCTGATTTTCCCTTGATGGAAATCAGCGGTAGTGTTTTCTACAAACTAGCAATGCATACATTAGTGAGGTTAACTGATTTGTGCCTTTGGAACGGAAAAACCATGAGTGACTGTGCTCTCTCCCTCTCTCTCACTCACTCACTCACTCACGCACTCACTCACTCACTCACTCACTCACTCACTCACTCACTCACTCACCACTCACTCACTCCCACTCACTCACTCACTCACTCACCACCACTCACCACTCACTCACTCACTCACCCTCTCTCTCTCTCTCTCTCTCTCTCTCTCTCTCTCTCTCTCTCTCTCTCTCTCTCTCTCTGTTTAATTCTGAAACAGCGATTAATTCTCTCCAGGATTACTCACAAAATGTGATGTTTTGAGACTGCACTTTATTTGAAAAATACTAAATTTCACTCAGTTCTCCTTCAAAGCTCGTAGGCAGCCATGCATTGGTTCTTCCTGAGGATATGGGTATAGACATTGAAAGTTATGAATACTACGTGGATCTGGCATTTATTATAATGTATTTTGATTTATTCAGTCAAATCAGCAACAGGCATGAGGCACTTGATCTAAAATCAACGAAATATAATATACAAAACATGTAAAAACGCACCCCAGGAGAGGAAATGCGTCAACAGGGAACGCCGCACAAGGAGCACTATCAAACCACTTTTAAATGGAAAGGAGCAATTTCTTGTTCAATTAGTGTTCGAGCCGATTGTTTTTAGCTAGCACGCTGATTGGCTTATTCTGCTCCCTGATTGGTCACTGAACATCAGCAGGTAATGCATAGTTTTCTACCCCGCTAATCAAAGATAGACTGGGGCACTGTTGACGACATTTTGTCCAATGCAAGCTCAGCGAACCGCCACAAATAGCCGTTGTCCGATGCCTGCACGTCCTTTGCTTCCGACCAACAGCGGCGGGTGCCGGAAAATAACCGTGCTTCCATATGCCCAGTCAGGGAAAAGTAAATTAGATGTCAAAATCCCTCCAACCTGACACCGCGCCAGCCACCGGGGTAAGTGCTTCAGTCTGTTACGTGACTAGCTGCTTTTCCCCAGAGAGTGAGACACAGTTGAGGGAAAAAGCACCGCCAAAGGATCCACTATCCCGAGTGCATCATGTCTGCATTGAATCATGTCTGCATCATATCCCGAGGTGAATGCTTCAGTCGGTTTACGTGACTAGCTGCTTTTCCCCAGAGAGTGAGACGACACTGAAAGGATCCACCATTCTGAGCGCGTCTTGACTATATTCTGAATAAATGTTTAAAACCTT
Organism: Lepas anatifera; assembly: GCA_034440635.1. Taxonomy (NCBI): domain Eukaryota; kingdom Metazoa; phylum Arthropoda; class Thecostraca; family Lepadidae; genus Lepas; species Lepas anatifera. Next base: position 1,076,920 of record JAOTON010001034.1, read on the forward strand.
GCTTAGAAACAACTGGGGCAGCATGCTAACTCAGGCGAGTGGCTCTGGGCATTTACCTAAAAACAGGACAAAAAGAAAGTGCGAGAGGCCCGAGTGTTCGACAGGCGATGCGAGGCTGTCGCTAAACGTCGGAGCTCTGCCAACTTGACCACGCGAATATAGACTTAAACGACACTGAAACGGATCAGTAACCGTTACCTCTTCAGGGACGCAGCCAGGGGGGCGGGGCACAGGGGCACGTGCCCTCCCCCATCGGTGCCGGAGTGCCCTTTTGATCACTAGGTGGTGTACCCCGTTTGTGCCGTGCCGCTCGAAATTTAGTGCCCTACGCCGTTGAACCCAGGTGCAACTAGACAGCATTTAGCGATTAAAACTATTGTTTGATAATTAAGTGCCTTTTTTGGTCAGCTAGGGTATTCAAGAACCCGGTAAGAGTATGGGCACATAATCCGTTTCCAGCTAATGTCGCATCGTCACCAATAATCGTACGGACGGAGCTAATCTGGTGCCCCTTGAGCTCATCTGGTGCCCACTGAGCTGGTCTTGGCCCCTTGAGCTGATCACGTGCCCCCTAAGCTAATCTGGTGCCCCCTGAGTCAATCTGGTGCCCCCTCAGCAAATTATTGTGCCTCTTGAATCTATCTAGTGCTCTATGAGTTAGTATGATGCCTCCGAGCTTGCCTGGTGCCCTATTAGCTGTTTTAGTGCCCCTTGAGCTGATCTGGTCCCCCTGGCCAGATCTCATGCCTCCCGGAGTTGATCTACTGCCCTCTGAGCCAATATGGTGCATCTTGAGCTGATTAGGTGACCCTGAGCTGGTTATTGATGTCTCCTTAGATGATCTGGTGCCCCCTGAGCTGATCTAGTGCACCGCGACCTGATCTTATGTTCCCTGAGCTGATCTATGCCCCTGCTATGGTCTGGGGGCTAGGAACCGATCTGGCCCCGGGCTGATTGATCTGGTGCGCCCTGAGCTAAACTAATGCCCCTGAGTCTTTCTGGTGCCTCCTGAGCCATCATTGTGCCTCCTGAGCCCATCCCATGCCCTTTGAGCTTGTCTAGTGCCCCCTGAGCTAGTTTGGTGCACCCTGAGCCTTTTTGGCACCCTTTAAGCTGATTTGGGCTTCCTGAGTTGATTAAGCAATTTCCTTAGCAGCTCTGGGGCCCTGAGCTGAGCTGGACCCACTGAGGCTGATGAGGGCCCCTGAGCTGGTATGGGGCTCCTGGACTGATTAAGTGCCTCCTGACTTGATCTGGTACCCCAGAGCTGGTCGTGAAGACTAGCTGATCCCTTGTCCTCTGAGTGATATGGTGCTCCCTGAGCTGATTAGACCCCGCCTCACGGTGCCCTTTAAGCTGACCTGGGCCTCCTGGGTTGATAACGTGATTTCCTGAGCAGCTCTAAAGCCCTGAGCTGAGCTGGGCCCACAGAGGCTGATGAGGGCCCCTGAGATGGTATGGGGCTCCTGAGGTGATTAAGTGCCTCCTGACTTGGACACCGAGCTGGTGAAGGATCCCTAGGCTAATTTGGTGCCCCTGACTTGAATTTGCCCCATGACCTGACTTGAGGCCCCTAAACTGATCTGGGGCCAAATAGCGGATAGCCAAGCGGATCTGGGTTCTGGGGGTACCCTGAGCTGGTCTGGGCGCTGAGCTTGTGAGAGCCCCTTAAGTTAGCCTGAGGCCCCCTGAGGTGATCTGGCGCTTTAAACTGTTCTGGGGCTTCTTGAACTGGTTTAAGGCCCTATGAGCCTGTCTGGGGCCTATTGAGCTAGTCTGATGACCCCATCTCTGGGGCCACTGAGCTAGTCTAGTCCCTGGGTGAAGCATGAGCTGCTCAAAGGGGCCCTGATCTACATCAGGGACCTCTGAGATGGTCTTGAATAGACAGAGAATAAGAACATAAGGCCAACTCCCATCATCTCGGGGTAGGGTCACTGAGCTAGTCTAGTCCCTGGAGGCACAACTGGGGGGGATGGGAGAAGCTGCTCTGGAGGGCTCTGATCCACACTGGGGGCCCCAGAGCTGGTCTTGAATAGATGAGGAATAGGAACACAATGGAAACTCCCCTTGTAAAATGGAGCTAACAAGGAATGAGGTATCACTAAAACGGCTTGTGATGCCTAGGCAACCCTGGTTATATAAATTATTATACTTTTTTTAATTATTATACTGGTGGTTTCTGGGAAGGAATGATAAAAGTCATGTGCCTCTGAGCTCAGAGCACAGTCCCCTAATCCAGGATTTCTACTAATTAATCTAAATTAAGAACTAGTTTTCACAATTTTCAACGCTGTCACACCATCCCCATCCAAACCACCGGCCTGTTCACATTTTCAATACTCGTAACTGGGACCGATCCTTGAGAATATGGAACTTAATAAACGCGTTCAAAAGGTATCTCCCAAATTATTCCGGCAGCAAAAATGTTATTCTTCCAAAATCCCACAGGGGCCGGGGTGGCCTAGTGGCTTTGTTGCCAGTCTTCGGATCGGATAGCATGGATTAACGTGGGTTCAATCCCCGCGGTGGGAAACCGCTTCCGTGCCCGATCTGACCCGGTGGAGAGGTCAGATCAACACCCACGCCAATATTCCCTGTAATTGGGCAAGTGTGCCTGTTGGGAGTGGCCCTAATAAATAAAATAAAAATAAAATAAAAATCACTTTGCCACTCCTCGTCCCACGGCGATTGTGGGTGGCGAGGAACTTAATCCGCGTTCAACCAGGGCTCACTCGTCACGACAAAACCAGTGGGCATAACAAATGGATGTTCGACTCCAATATTTCTTTACTTGCACATGGTAACAGATATCACAAGCTCCGCTGATTTCTCTGATGTTAAGTATTTGCATGAGTTGGCTGATTTGCCCTTAAATCTATTCAAATTAGTGGTGTTTTGGCTACTTCCATGACATGGTGGTGATTTTCTTTTAAATCGAGTTTTCCTTCTCCATCAATGCTTGATTTGCATTTTTACTGAACCAAAGATGCACACAAAAATATAAACAAAGATACAGTAAGTTTTTTAGGTTATGTTAAAAAGTGCCCTTTTTCTCCCGTGGTGCCCCTCAAAGTTGGTGTGCACCCCATACCAAACCTCTGGTTGCGCCCCTGTACCTCTTCATTCATATTGTAAAAGGGAGCAAATACAAAGCATAAAATTTCCCGTGTACAGGTCGTTCATTAGCTGTGGAAGACAAATTGACCGCCATTTGCTTCTAGAAATTAAAAAATGAGGTGAGAGTAGATATCACACATACATTTTTCGGGTTACACGTTTGGCATCCAGGAAAGTAATTGCCTCCGATCAATACAAAACCAGCTTGCTCAGATCCTTACCTTTCCCTGTGGTGGAAAAGGGTTTGAGGTATGGGCCAAAAACCAGTCGTTTAGGTTAGCAACATATTCCGGCATGTGTTTGGGCTGCCTGTTGCTAGACATTTCCGCAATTATGGCTTATTCGACACAACAACGGGCGTGCGAGCCGCGTTGAACCAATCAGGTAGACATATCCAGCGCACACCGGGGAAATGTGACCATTCTAGTCATGCACAGACGCCGCACACCGGGGAAATACGACCACTTCAGTCACGCACAGACCACGAACACCGGGAAATGTGTCCAATTAGACACATACAACACACACCAAGAAAATGTGCCTAATTAGACACGGACAGCGCACACCGGGGAAATGTGTGTAACCTGGTCAGACACAGTCAGCGCACACCGGAGAAATGTGTTCAACCCAGTCAGGCACAGACAGTGTACAGCGGGAAAATGTGTGAACCCAGTCAGACAGCGCACAACGGGGAAATGTGACCAAATAGGCACAGACGGCGCACAACGGGAACATCTTATCAAACAGTTAGACACAGACTGTGCATACCGGGGAAACGTGAGCTAGTGTCATCGGTTGGCACGGCGATGTGTCATGCAATTTTGTAGCTCGCTCAAAGTGACGAGAAAAACATCAATTGTAATATTTTTTGTCCGGATATTCGTCATAAAAGTATAACGCGACGGAAAATGGGGACAGAGGGGCAGGGCATCTAATTTAAAAATGATCCAGATTACAGCAAAATCGAAGACAATTAAAGTTTGACAATCAGTATCCGTAGAAGCCAATAAAGAGCCCCAATCCGACGATTTTTTTGTTTCTAGAGAGGAAAGTTTCTTGTCAGCAGGAGATGGAATATTCACTGATCTTCACTATTTTTTTCGGTGGCAGCTGCAATGAAAACGTTAGTGCCTAAAACTTGGCCCCTCCTGCGCTGGAAAGGGGCACTTGTATGCGACTTCTAGGCACTTTCGCATCGTTGAAACGCAATTTCCCGAAGGGTTACGGCTCACTGTGGGAAGTTTCTGGATCCAAGTTAACCAGCTTCCGCACTTTCCCCGACCCCTCCAACTCAGGAGATGGTAGTAAACTGGGTAGTGTTCGCCGTGACCGGGAGTTAGACCAACCAGTGTCTTTGTTAATAGGAACACGGCTTTGACCGGAGTTTCTTCTTGTCCACTTGTGCGACTATGCGGACCATAAAAACACGATCAATGGACCGATTAAACCTCGGAAATATTTCAGTGTGACTTGCAGGCACCAAATTCCAATATTGACATATTGGTGAAGGAACGGAAAAATGGACTCTAACTCTTAGTGAATATATTTTACAGTGTTGAGCCAAGGATCACGATTATAAGTTGACAAGATCTTTAATAGCCTGCCTCCTAGAGTCCCGGACGCAAAATGCTGTAAATACACTGTGATTATATGCTCGGGCACAGCCCCTTTCATCAAAATCCTCATAATCCTAACTAGGTGCAAATATAAGCTCTGGGTCGTAGTGGGAGGTGAAACCTTGAATTGAGTTCCATACAAATACTGTTTTACTGTGAATTCTTTGAAAACAAAAATGGACGTCGTGACAACAATACTCTGGCTAACCCACAAATTGTACCCAAAAATACGGTAAAATTAGACCCGTAGTCTTATGGTAGACCTTTCATTTGTTTCAGCCATGCGCGATCTTTTTAGGATCAATACTTTGATGAGTTACTTTAATTAGTTGATTATTAATTCTTGATATACTGGCTGCAGATAAAATTCCAACAATAATCACCTGTCTATTATTATTAAAGGTACAGCTAGAACAGTATTATCATTGCGAATGTTTTCATTCATTAGCAAATAAACACATTATTGCATGCTTTTCAAGTTATCATTAAGTAAATATGTTATTGCAAACTTTTCAATTTATCAACAAACGTTATATACGAATATTGTTTATGAATAAATTGTCTTAACTTCTCAGTTTCCTGAGACGTTAACAAATTATTGTAAGCTTTTCCATTTCTTATCAATTAAGAATGGGAAAGTTTGTGATAATTGTACTGGTCTAGCTTTACATGTACTAGTCATAGAATAGTGGCTATTGCTGGCACTTTATAGCTGGGGCCAGCATATTAAGTAATCAATAATTGGCCAATTAAAATAGTCAAGCAAAGTATTGTTAATTAACACATGGAGGCTAGCTGAAATAAATGAGAAGTCTGCCGTAGGCCTACGGGTCTAATTTTGTCACACCTATTTATTTGAACTTTGGGTTAGAGGTAGCCAGAGTATTATTCTCAAGACATCCAATATTGTTTAAGAATCCATGCTAAGCGGTATTTGTGTAGAGCTGAATTCAAGGTCGTACCTCACCCTACGATCCAGAATTTATGTTTGCACCCATTGTATTATGAGGATTCTGATTAATGGCTGTGCCCGAATATATAATCACAGTTTATTTGCTCATTTTTGCCTTCAGAATTCGAGGAGCCATTCCATCAAACATTATGGCAACGAACTCTCAGTGTTTTGATTCCTCTCGGGCTTAAATTGACAAAACGATTTTTGTGAACAGGCTGAATTGGAAAACAATTAACACTTTTGTTTTAAATAAATTACCAAAAAAACTTGCAGACAGGCAATAATGTTTCTGACCTGTGAAAAGGATTGACCGTGTCGGCAGCACTGAAAGTCCCTGACCTTTGCCGCCTGACAGACTGTCGGAAACAGGCATCGTGATATATGCCGCACGATCAATATCAATCAGAACAGAACTAGCAAGCTAACTACCTAACGTGCTGTGCGCGCACGCATCCCGGAGATAATACCGACAACGATTATATCTATTGTACAAAACAAAATAAACTGTTAGCGAAGTCATTATCTTGGCAGTATGCAAAGATCTACACAGGCTCTTGATTTCAGCTTGGGTCGACAAGGGCCAAAGTGGCGTGCTGCTGGCGACAGTCTAAAGGTCAGTGTAGTATTGAGCTGAGCGATGGTCAGCGCCGACAGAGTCCATCAGCCAAATACGGATCTGCGGCTGCGGGTGGTCTCGCTGGCATTTCATAATTGCGTGAAAGCCAGCCTGAGTAGTGTCGGATGACAGCTATTGGAGATGAATACCTTTCCACAGGCGGCTCTTGATCTGTGATGCAAAATGTATATTTCAACTGAGACAAAGATCAAAAGCCAAGGCCCAGGGCGTCTTATTCCCCAAAGTGACACGACAGTGGCGGCAAAGTGACCTCGGTAAATGTACCAGGATTTGTACCAGAATTATAAGAATTAAAACAGGGCGGCAATTTCCTATGTTGCACCGCTTTTCTGCAGCTTCCATGAAATTGGGCCCTGGACAATGGTGTCGAGGCTAATTCTGCCCAAAATTGATACTGCTTTGGTTCTCATGCCGTGCTTGACACGAAAGTGGCACAGCCAGGATTCCAGGAATAAGAAGGCCTACCAAGGCCAGACTGGTCGCTGAATATCTCTGACAGGATGACGGGATCAAAAGAAGAGCACGTGAATATAGCGAAACTGATAAGACTAAGCCGGCGGCTGCCTCTACCTCGATTGAATGCTGGTTCTGTGCATTGAAAGCAATGCCGGAAACCTGCAACCAGTAGGGGAGACCAGGGCAAAGCGGTCACCCTAGTGATATTTGCTCAATTTTGAAGAACTTTTAATCCCGATTTTTTATGAAAGGTACCATGATTGTGTTCCATGTTCAATTCTGAAGACAATAGGGAAGACAAGAAGGCAAAAAATACAAGACATCTGCACAGGAAAAAAAGCAAACCAAAGTTATTTTGACCACTTTGCCCCAAGCACAGGGCAAAGTGGACAGGCTTGTTTTGCTGCGATTCTTTGTTTGCAAGATATTTGGCATGTATAATTTTCAGTTTGATATAATTTTAATCAATAATTGTACATAAATGCTTAGATCAACTTATTTAGTATGATAGTTTCTGCGGTGTGACAATATTGCTATCCCCTCCCCGCTACTCAGTTTCCAAACGCTCTAGCATTAAATGTTCCTATCTGACGGTAAAATGCTTTGCGACAGGCCACTGTGGTATGCTGCTGTGCCCAAAATTGACGGTTAAGTAGCTTCCAGCACCAGAAGACCGACGACTTTAATAGACAAAGTCGCATGTCACAGTAGTCGTGAGCTGAGTAGGAGCACTTGCGTTGATCTTATTCGGGTGGAAATATTCTTGTTTGCGTAGACGTTTTAAGCGATGGAATAGAGAATTTTGTGGTGGTCAAAAGATTGCTGTCGTTTGCTTTTGATGTCAGTCGTATAAGACATAAGTCACATGCTGACGTCTGCAGATAGCGTAATGTTAATTGCTGTGTAAAATTTCGGTCTGGTTTATCAAACTCACAAAAAAGCGAAAGAAACACGCATACATTTATGTATTCACGATAATCGCTAAGGCTTCCTCACCATTCACTAACCAAGGCGCCCACCACTGGCACGTACCACACACGAAAACGATATCCTTTGCAACAACCCCCTCCCTCTCACATGTATCATGGACCTACTTACAGTGGCGGATCCAGCCGGTTGGTTTGGGAGGGGCAAACCAAAGTCGAAAAGCAAAAAAAACAAAAAAAACGTCACGCAATGCAAAATTCCGCTACAATATGCCTTTTCGGTAGGATTTTGGGAACTGGAGGCGAAAAGCAAAAAAAAAACGTCATGGGTTGAAAAATATGGGCTCAAGATACTTTTTTCCTATCCAAACCCCAAAATATTTACACTGAACTTCACTAATTCTGTTTGAAGTTGAGAGTTGAAGCACCAAAATCTTGCTTACAAGCTAAAAAGGAGTAGGGGAAAAAGGAGGTCGATCGCTTTGGAGGGGCCAAAAACATAGTTTTGCCCCGAGCTTTTCCGTTTGGGGGGAAATTGCCTTTTTGCCCCCCTGGATCCGCCACTGCCTACTTAGGACATATTGCGCAGCGTGACCAGCTATCACCTTTTTTGGATTTAGCGTAAGTCTCTGTACAATCGACACTTTTCATTTACATTGTCATCAGTTTGAAAGAACTAACGTCTCGGTTTGCCTCTCTGGCTCGGACCAGCCCTCGCACCGTTGGTGTCCATTCTTGGTATTTTACTCCTTATCCTTTGCATCAACCCCTTGCTGGTCCTCAGGGTGCCTGCTTTCTCCACCTGTGGTTACTTCCCCCCTCTGGGACTTTCCCCGCTTATACACCAGCTATTCAACTAGGTTAGGGTCCTAGCTCAATTTAGGGGCACCCAAAGGTTGGTGCATATCGGGTCTCAAAACATCTCTATGGGCCCATTTAAGCTCATGGTCCCCAGCTCAGCTCAGGGGCCCTATAACTGTGCAGGGAGCCCCAGACCAGCCCAGGGGCTGTCCAGTTCAGCACAGGGAGTTCAAGATTAGCTTAGGGCCCAGCTTAGCTCAGGGGCCAGGTCGGCTGTTAAAGGGTCAGAACAACTCCAAGGGCCCATTTAAGCTTAAAGCCTTTAGCTCAGTGACTCAGTGAAGTATTTCAGGGAGCCCCCAGACCACTTCAGGAGCCTCCATCTCAGCACAGAGGCCCCAGCTACATGAACTCAGATGACCAGACTAGCTTAGGAGCCTGGACCAGCTCAGGGGCGCAGGTCGGCTTATATAGGGTCTAAAGAACAGCTCAGGGGGGCCAATTCAAGCTCATGGCCCCCAGCTTAGGGCTCCTATTACTGTGCAGAGGGTCCAGACCAGCTAAGCCCGCCCCCCAGGTTCAGCACAGGGGCCCCAGATTAGCTCCGGGGTCAGATTAGTCTTGAGGAACACCTCAGCTCAGAGGCCCCAATGTCGGCTGATATAAGGTCTTTGACCTGCTCAAGGGCTCATTAAAGTTCACGGCTCTCAGCTCAGCTTAGATACCCTAGAACGATTTAGAGGTTCCAAACTAGGCCCTCAGTTCAGCTAAAGAGGCACCAGATTAGCTTATAGGGCATCAGAGGTCAGTTCAGCAGCCCCTCGAGATTGTCTCATAGGACCTTAAATCAGCTCAGGCACCCAGGTCAGCTTAAGAAGTTTCCCAGACAAGCTTTCGGGCCCGTTTGGGTTTCTTATTTTCTATTACAGTTTTTGATATTTTGCATCCATTACGGGGCCCATCACAGAAAAGTGGGGGACCAGTGGCCCTCCTGCCCCTCCCCCGTTTCTACACCCATGCACTATGGTCACAAGCTATCATTTATCTGCACTACATCCCTCTTTCCATTCATGGGGCAAAGTGGACGGATTACACTTTGCCCCGGTTCACCTTGCCCCATGCAACACAGTCTAAGACAATGGGAGACTAGTCATCACAAGAGTGACAAATCGAGGCGAGGTTTTCTCTCTCTCTCTCTCTTTACCCCTCTCTTTCTCTCTCTCTCTCTCTCTCTCTCTCTCTCTCTCTCTCTCTCTCTCTCTCTCTCTCTCTCTCTCTCTGCTCCCTGCATCTCCAATCTTATCTCTCGCTTTCTTTCCTTACCTTGGAGTGATTATTCCCTGACTGATGGCATTGAAGGACAGCACAATAGGCAGGCAGACCGCACTGAGTCCAAACGTCGGCTCGCGATTGGCTCGATATTCCTTCTCTATTTCGGGATCCGTGAAAAATAACGTAAACCAGCGCACGTGCGGCCGCAGGTCCCGCACCGAATTCGAGCTGAAAAAAACACGAGGATGCGGTTAAAGTAACAGACAATCTGTACAATATAGTATGGGATAAATTCAAAAAGCAAAAAAAAAACGAAAACGAATGTTGTCTCCATATACCTGCTTAGTGCTCCATACGCATTCCACGACGTTTTCACTGAACATTTTGCATTTTTATATTTATTCAAAATGGTATGAAATACGCCCCATGTTGCTTTCCGACGAAATCACTAGCTGAAACCAAACATGTTTGTGAAAGTAAAGACGATGAAGCCTCAGATTCTTATGACTGATTTTTATAGAAGAGTGCCTTTCTCTGACAGTTTCCCAATGCCACAAGCCTTTAAAACTAGAATTTGCTCAGCAGATAAGAGTTGAATGCTTGAAAGGAATGTACCGCCTTGTCGAAAGTCCAAAATGAACTAGGTATTTATGTGCAACATAAATATGTAAATCGGAGAACCACATATTTCTCCACCTTCAACTGATCAGAACAAAAATACAGCCCTTTTTAAAATTTGAAGTGCTATCAGATCAGAATGTGGCTCTCTTAGAGTTAACCTAAGCATGGCGTGTGACTACGAAACTGGCCGCTAGGACACTGCTCGCAGCATTTCAACGTTGTGACAGCGCTGTTACTATTAAAAGTGTGAAATGTGACGTGTGACATGTGTAGCAGTCGTCCAGGCCAATCAAACTATTGCAACCAGTCTGAAAGTAATGCCTTCCTGGTTAGAATGACGGCCTTAAAGCCCTGTGTTTAAAAGAGCTTTGGGTAAAACTAGTGCTTTTGAGAGCTTTGGGTGAAACGAGAGCTTTGAGAGCTTTGGGTGAAACGAGAGCTTTTGAGAGCTTTGGGTAAAACGAGAGCTTTTGAGAGCTTTGGGTGAGACGAGAGCTTTTGAGAGCTTTGGGTAAAACGGGATATGCTAATAGTGGTTTCTCGATACGCTCTACAAGTTTGTTATCTCAGTTCAAAATCCATTGTAAGGTGGAACACTTCCTTTAAATATTTTGCAAATAAAATAAGCCATGCGCACCTGTAGTGACCGATAATGAATGAAGCTCGATGATACTTTGATAGTAGGCTTAATCATATACACGTGTAAAAGATACTTATTAAACCAAGCACCACATGCATTTTCTCCCACTCAGGCCACAAACTAAACTGAAGCATCGAACTCCTATCTAACCAAATTTGTAATGATTATATAGACATTGGAACACAAATGGCGCTAACAGAAGATCGTGAGAAGATCAGTAGAGCCTCACCCGTGCGTGGTCTGAGGTTGTCCTGGTTTGACCTTGCTCTGGTAGACGTTACCCTCAGGTTCGCGACCGTTGGAGATGATCGCTGCCCCCTCCTGTCGGCACGAGAAGCTTTAGTATGGGACAGTGACAGTCACTTAGCTTCACAGTCCACAGGTTTTCTGGTTTTTTTCTGGTGCCATTATTTTAGATGGGAGTGAGCGCTTTTATCAAGCACCACCCTGAGCACTCACCCTAGGCAGTGATCATGTTTTGCATAAAATGTTTTGGTAGGCATGTGCGGACTTCTGAATTCCGTTACTTAGTCCACCAGCTTCATCTCATCCAATTTACAGTTTTCGACAGGTAAAATATCTTCGCCCTAGATGTTTGAAATTCGAGCTCAACCCTCGTATCACTGATAGTGCTGTATTGCAGTCTCCTCAGCCAAATATCAGTATATATGTACTTTTTCCCGGACTTTAATCAAACTTTGTCCTGTGACACATTAAGGGTGCCTTCAATTTCCTAAAGACTCAGTAAAAGTGATTCATGAGCTTGCAAAACTGAAAAAATTGAATTATACAACCTACAATTAGATAAGTTTTGAAGTGCTGCGGCGAGGAGCATGATGATGAGTTGTTCAGATGTTCCTGGCCTCTCCCTCGAATCCGGAAATGTAAAAACACTGAAGATTATATGTTCGGGCACAGCCCTTCATCAGAATCGTGGAGTAAATATCAATAATTCTCAGTCTAGTATAGCCAGACCTCGAATTCGAGGTCCTCGATCTAGTATGCCAGACCTCGAATTCGAGGTCTGGCTATACTGGACTATTATTGATATTTACTCACGATTCTGTGAAGTGTGAATTATAATCTTCGTTTTTTTTGATTCAAGCCATTTATACAACCTACACTTAGCATCATGCGCCCCACATTCAGAATTTCCAGTATCGAACCTCTGTTTCCATTCAGCTATTGAAGTGCCGGCGCTAGTTTTGCTCAGGAATATACGCTGTCTCATTCCCTAAGACGATGATAATTTGTGGCTTTTAATGACAGACACTCTGGTCCTAAGGGTTTTATTGAGTACTTAACAACTTTAATGCGCAATCTTATCTATGACGAATGGTTCCTACCGAGCCTGATCTCTCAGAGACAGGCAGGCAAACCGCATCTACATTTTCGAACAAAACAATATTATCACTCATATACCGGGAGCTACTTTCTTCACCCAAGGCATGAAAACCCATATATGGTATGACCATGCCTGTTTAAATCTACCAACTGATGACCTATGCTAATTCCCAGAGCTGTTTTCATCTCGAGTTTGGACAATGAAACCATGCAGGTTCCTCTTTTCCTGCACAGCAGCATCCTTGGTGACTCTAACACTATGAATTAATTTTCTGGCCCGGCTGTGACCAGTTGAGATTACACAATCCTTGCTAGGACTCCTAGTCAGTCTGTGTTAGTTTCAGGTAGCACAGTAAATATAGGCAAATGCCTTTTAACCACAATATTTTCTAGATTTTCTTCGTTGCGTACGGTTACGGAAATGGTTTTCCGGCTGGAGCATTCTTCGAAATTAGCGTGGCCCGCTTCTTTCTTACGTCGTTCTTCGAGAGTCACGTACTCACTGAAGAGGGTGGGCAGCAGCTCACCTGCCTCTAGGATATCGGGTGTTTTTCAGAGAGTTGAAAACACAGTCCACGATTGGGCACAGAGTCAACATTTTCAGCGAGTGAAGCTCCTCTCAGTGACTGGATATTGTCTAATGCAGTCCAGGTAGAGGCAGATGCAGTATGTAATTGAGTGGTCGTGCCATAAAAATTTATTTATAAGTGATACATAGTGCGGACAACCTACCGTACTATAAGTTATACGTATGTATGTAAGACATCAGCTGTTATATTTGACCAGAGGAGCAGGAACTATTTTCAAGTTTGGGGTTTGGGATTCAAAAGGTGGGGGAGGGGGGCAACGATCGTCTCCACTGGTGGGGCAAGGGGATTCAGCCATTTTCCGTGCATACATTATCATATTTTCATCAGTTTGGAACACAAAAATTGTAAGGAGCAGGTTGGAAAGGTAACAAGGAGCCAAAATCCGCAGAAATCGAAGTTTGGTAATGAGCAGTTTTTCCCAAAGATGCAAAACAATAAAAATTTCACCGACCATCTTCTTTGCCTCTCCCACTCCTTAATCGATGACAGTAATATTGTGGTGACAACATTGATGAGGACGGTGACGGTGACCACGACGATGGCGAAGTGGAAGTCGAAGGCGCTGAACATGGACAAGCAAATGCCTGTGGAATACTGGAGCTTGCTGGAAATTTTATTGCGATAAAAACGTCCGTTTTCAGTTTGTACAGATTTTCTGGGCATGCTTGCAACGTATAATAGAACCTTTAACACGCGCCTGGGCCTGAGGCCCCCGACCTGTTTTTCGGTGGCCAAGAACCGCTTGTAGCCGAAAAACGAACCTGGCCGCATTTAAAGAATTTAATAACGCGTCGATTGGTGAAGACTTTTGAAAATCAGCCGACATTTGACTTTGCAAGTGCCTGCATTTTAGATCGCCACGCGCGGTCTACCGTTGCTTGCATTGAAGACCGGGTCGTCTAACGTCTATAAGCGGACTATATGTCGGTCACTTCATAGTGGTCGGTAGGTGGTGGTCATTTGCTTTGTCCGACCACTTCGTCGGCCATACTTCCCGTCTGACTATATTATGTTAGTTTTCATAAGTTGGTGGTGGTTGTTTTAAGGTCACCTTTTCCTAAGTGTGTGTTGTAGGTATATAAGTGTTACTTGTGGTAACCTTGAATGACCTTGACCCGTTGTGCCCTTACCCTTTGAACCTTTCGCCTTGTTTTCCCGCCATTTCCGTATGTTACAATATCGCTGCCATTTTGACCTTACGACCCGTTTGCCTTAAGATATTTAAATCCTCCCCAGGCACTTTCATCTCCCGGGCGGGTGTTAAAATGAATAGGGTCTTTGTAAGGTGATCTGGGGTCCCACCTTATCTTTTTCGAAAAACGGATATGGCACACAGTTCTACGGCGGATTCAACTGATCCGTCGATGCCGTCAATCGATACAAGAGTATCAGGTAGGAACATCATCTGAGCTCGGGGCGTTTCCCACTTTTTGTGAGCTAAAACATTGACAGCAGAGTTTAAATTGCACGGGGGATCAAATGGTGACAGAGGAGCAACAACTGTCATTGAGCGAACTCCAGTCCACTCCCCCCCACCATCAGGAATCCCAACTCCTCTGGAAGGTTCTGACTAACGGCAAGATGCTCTGGCTCGCCAGAAGCACACAATTGACTTAGAGGTAACCACAGTTGCCTAGGTTAGCTACGGGCTTCCCGTTGCTTTTCTCGGTGAGGAACAATATAGAAACACTGACTAGGATAAGATAAGCAGTCAGGCACTAGAGGGCCCACAATTTACATAAAAGCAAACGGCTTCTGATGCAGATCAGGCGCTTTGACTGCCGCAGGCGGGGAGGGACACGGAGCTCTGATAGTCACAATTGACTCCATGCATTCAGGTTCAGCGATCAAGGAGCACTAACGACAGGACAATACATCTTCAGTTCATATCCAAAGTCATGATGGGTCTCGTTTCAACAGATCAAGCTCGGTATCATAATGGAACGGTTTGATCCTCATCGAACAAACTCAATCTGCCATTTTGCACCGCACCGTACGTATGTGTCAGACATGAGGCGGGAGATACCCCATTCATATTTGATGGTGCAGATCTAGATTTTGAAGAACACTTCAACGTTTTGATTGCCCGTTGAGTTGAGACCGCCATTACATTCATTGTGGTCCGTACAACGGAACAGCCGGGAGGCACTTTCAACCTTGGATCACGTGGAATTTGGAAGTAAAAGATTGAACAGCCGAAAGCATAGTCAAATAAGAAGTTATGCACACATTGGAGGTCAAGGATTCATCGGCCAGGAAGCGTTGAGGCAGCGAATGTAAAAATAAAACTTAGAGGCCAATCAGACATTCAACTTGGTGGCCAACCATGGGTTAGCAACGCTTCATTCTGGGATGCAACCAAGGTTTGCATCCCAGAGCACGGTTTGGAGCAGTGTCCGCGCCCATGTTGACTCCGTACGGAATGTGTTGCACGCTAAACTGTTTTGTATCACACAGAAGATGAAGCCTTCTGGGAGAAATAGTTGGAGCGACGGCGTGTGCCCGTTATTTTCCTGGATGACAGCTGAAGACGTACTGCCCGTTTCCTGGCACCACTGATTAATGATAACACAGCTGAATATATTCTACACTTTTTCAAAAGCCTTTCTAAACAGTCTGGGTCACACGACAGTACACACACAAATACGTCGGTTCTGAATGCTTTAAGAGGGTTAAGGCTACGAAGGCCAAAGCTCGCAAAAACAATCAGCAATATATTTCTGTCTGCTTTCTCTGTTGATTTTTCCAGCCTATTTTGAGGAAAACAGTTCCATGCCAACGTTGGTGACGACATCGTCTAAGAAGCCGATGCCCATGCCTCTCCAAACGCAACCGTCGAGGTTATCGCACGAGCGAGTGCTCTTGGATCTGCCTGCGGATCGAATCCCTGCCAACACCACCATTCTAGCAGTCCAGCACACAAGTTCAGCAATGGCGCGCCCTCGGCAGCACGAGGAGCCCTGCACCACGAGTCAAGACTGCTCGGAAAAGTCTGTCGGTGCCGCCTCCCCTGAAGATCCACTGACGGAGGGTGCCCCAGGACAGGGGAGGTCCTGTCCACCGGCAGAGGCTGTCCAACGAGCCCATCGCCTTCTGGGGCGACAGCCAATTTGTCATCGGCTTCTGCTAGCTTAGACCAGCACTGCCTTCCCTGCGCGGACGACTTCTCCAGCATGGCGTTCGACCTCAATACATCCAAACAGTGTTGCACGTTCTACGGCAGGAGCTTCACCAGTGCCAGCTCCAACCGCCGCCGGCCAATCCTTCATCTGGCAGTTCCAGTTAGTGGAAGGATCGCCATCGGCCCGCTTCCAGTTCAATGGCATGTCTGTGTGAGAGCACTAGGGCTTTGCCACGCACCATCCGCTCAAGCCATATGCTGTCTCAAATTTTATTCAACACTGTCGTGAGAGCATATTGGGGACCAGGACATCCTTACTTAATATCCCCGCCCGTGATTTGAACCCAGGTCAGCAGCTTGGAAACCAACGCGCTTTCGCACGGGGCACTTACATCCCACTAGAGGTCGCGTCCGGTCACACAGGTACTTACCAGAACCCACACACTCTGCTTAGGTGGATCGATCATCTGCCCCTGCAGTTTCGTATCGAGCGCCAGGACACGTCTTCCACTCCTCAGTGCTTAAACAGAGCTTAAATGCCGCTGTTGGCATTTAATGTGTCGAGGTCACGAATGAATATGTTACAACTGGCAAGGCAAATATGTCAAATGTGGACTTGCGCTTGGACTGTGGTGATTGGAGAGCCACAAAAGCCTGCCAATGTGCGGGTTCTCTGCTCTGGCGAATCCTCGTGATGGTTCTTGTTCGATTAATCGCCATCGGCCGGTGCTCATTTCATGGGAGAAAATATGACACTGAAACGTCGTGTTTAGATGAGCTCGTTGCGGCGTGCGTCCAGTAGGTTGTCTAGTAGAGTCCATTGATAGTCTAGTAGATTTCCCAAAGCAGACGGAGGCCCTCCCAACAGAGTGGGAGTTGGCGACGCCGTATAACCCTGGCAGTTGGTGCGTCATTAAACCCCAACAATTATTATAACAGCCAGAGGCATAAATGACAGTCTCATCACGGAACAAAGCTGGTGCTACCGCACACCTCTGCTCCTCCGAAGCACGCCCGCCAGAGCGCGTGACTTAGCCTGTGGACCTGAGCGGACCCGAGAAGGTCGCCGGCGTCCTTCTCGCACTCAGAGTCGCCTGCTGCCACCTGGACCGCAAACAGCTGGGCAGGGCACGATGCGGCCCGCTGTGTGCTGGTGAGCTATCGTCGGTGCCGCAGGGGCACGTCCTCCAATTCCGTAGCGAATGACCCGTCGCAGGCCTCCAACTCCGGCTGAATCGCACTGAGTGTGTCGCGCCGGACCTCACTGAGCTGGAGGTGCTCGGAAACCGACCGGAAGCCCGTCTCCCATGTACCATCAGTTCGCTCAACAATCACAGGCTCTGCGCTGGACTTCGTAGTTTCGATGGTCTCTCTCCCCCTCTCTCCACAAACATTTTAGGCTGTTTGTTAAAACTGGCTGGCGCGGCATTCATGCGCAGCAAACAAAGGGTGAGTGTGTCGCGCTTCTTGTATGCGATGTGAATGCTTTAAAAACGAATCAAACCAGGCGCTTTGCTTTAGTTCTATGTGCCACCGATTAGTACGGATTTATTTACAAAATATGCCAACCAGATACATCCTGTATCACATTTTATGCCGACTGCATCCATTGACTCCTACCATGTTCAGTTCTTGTTCAGTTCTATATATTCACATCATCCTCAGCAAGGTGAGGTTTTTCATGCATGCACGTCAATAGAAGGTTAAAATAGCAAATAAAAGGGCTAAGGCACAATCACAAAAGTCCTTCTAAAACCGAGCATCACTGGCCAGCATGTAAGGGGCATCTCAGGGCACGCTTGAATGCAGCTCGGCTGACAGCATCGTTGTTTGACCATGTTTGCTCTCAATCGTCTGCGACGTTTCTATCGTCAGGTTTCGCCGGCCGTTGGCCTCCTTATCGCTTGAACACCTCTCAAATCCGACGGCCCGGCGCGGCAGGCGGCCGTGTGTTTGTTTCCAGCCTGCCGTTGATTGCCGATCAATACTCCCGGCCGCCGTGAAATACCCACGCTGATTTCTCCCAGAGGCAGCGAAACACAACCCGATTCGCAGAGGCTGGAATACAAGGCTGGAGGCAGAACCTATTATCGTGTCATAAGCCCTGTTCCAGCTGTCAGCACAGTTTTGTCAGCACCAATCAGCGGGCCGCGTTGCGCCTACGTCACAGGACTGTAGCCTCTCCCCGGGAACAAGTTCTAGAGGTTTTACGGGCTGACGGCCTGCTGTTTGTGCTGATGAAAAACAGTAAGTGCACGAAGTGGCAGTCTAATATTTTTTAAATGGTATAAAAGGTTTTAGTTCCCTTTGCTTAGCACAAACAAGAGGCAATTATGGCGCTGATGTTACTTTTCTGGAGGAGAGGTTAGAGGTCCAGCTGACAAAACTGTGCTGACAGCTGGAACAGGGCTTTAGGTGGCTCCAGGGGAAAGAGGAATGAGTGCCTCCTTGACATATCCGGCGCCACTCCCCGCACCACCACGCACCGGGTCTCTACGATACGTCGCTTCCCACCCATTTAATCTCCAGAATGCAAGTATAGGCGTCCCTCTGGTAGATCCACCATAATAATGGGGACCGCTGGCCCAAATGGCACCGCTCCAGATGCAGACTGCGACCCTCAACGTATCACCTCCCATCTGCGCATGCCATTTGGAAGGGTGAAACTGTGAGGGTGGATTGTTTTGTCGTCGACCACTAATTTTAACTCGTATCTGACGGCATGTCACTTTCCGACCCTTTAGATTTTTTTGGTCGTTTGGACGGTTTTTAATATTAGTCGTTGCCTGGTTGAAAGTGAACTTTTAATCTTTGATATTCTTTGTTTACTGTTTTGTGCATATTTTGTGCTCGCAATGTGATCGTTGTTTGTATTTGTTGGTCTCATTTTCCTGTGTTGTATGTGACCTGTTTACCGTGACCATGTTTTTGATTCCTGACTTGGCTCTTATTGGGGTTGACCCTGTTGCTCATATAGACAATAAATAAAAAATAAATAAATAAAATCCTGGATCCGCCTATATCTCTGCTCATCGCCGTCACCACTGTTTGAACATTGATGAGGCTGATGCTTACATCGCGTTTCAAAGCACGGCTGGATCTTATGATCTAGAATACAGGATTAAGAAAACATGAAGGTAAAAATATACTAGTAGTTGGCCTCTTACATTCAACCCCGCAGTCTGCACTGAGATGGATATTCCAAGCTATGAAAACCTTTATAGCCGTTCAGGGAAGAAGAACAATTGAATGCGCAGTTAAAAAAACACCATGAGCGAAATAAGTCTTTCATATTGCCTTCACTCTCACAGACACAGGGATCAGATGCTGTGATAATTCCGCCTCAAAGCAGCTGCTAAGTCATTTCTTGCCTCAAAAGCCATTGCCACCAGAAAGCGGACTAAGAAAGCCCTATGGAACAAGCGATATGTACTGCCTATCAGCTACTTTTTTGTATCGACGTTGTCGAAAGTAAGGACATACATCGAATTAGTCCTGCACGAGATGCTCGTTAGATCGGTTTTGCGGCCGACTAGGCTGTTGATCGTGTTATGACTGAGGATCATAAGTTTGGAATCGTCAAAATGTATTTATGAACATGGAAATACCGTTCATCGAACCGTGCCGCATTGCTTCTGTAAGTCTGTTTAATCAGTCTTCGAATTCAATTTAGATCCATCCGCTGGAATTACCAAACATATCATCAGACTCATCAGCGGAATTCAATAGACCGCATCGCGACCGCATCATGGAAATTGTTGGAAATACTGAAGAGGTTCCGGTGGCCCAGAAAGAGCGGAAGGCAGATACGCAGCTAATAGGAGACACCACTAACGGAAGTTGACTTAAAAAACTGAAATAAAGAGCGCCCCTAACTAAGGTATCACCGGGGTTTCTTCCATAAAATACAGATCAGATGTCATAGAAACATGCTTCTTCCATTTTTCACATGAGAATGAAGTGTCACGGTGGAAAACTCGCACCGATCATCATCAGCTGTTCCACGCTCACTTTATTGAGCTGTTCTTCATTGGACCTCCTTCAACACCTGCTCCAGATTAGGTCTGCAGAGCTGCTTCACCACGGGTAGATGTTTTCCAACTTCTGCAGGATGGCGATGGTGTTTCCGATCCGCCAAGAAGAAACCCCACTACTTTCTGAATTATGGTTACCTTCAGAACTTTGGAATCCCCGGCTTGCCTGCATACGTTATACCCAACGTGAAGAAGTCCGGGAGTTTCGAAGCCCGGGACGTCGCATGATTGCGAAAACAGTTTTTCACTGGGCATTGAACTCTTCCAATCTCATTTCTTTGAACTTCTTGACGTGGGGATACCTGAAAAGACATGCGTGCGCGAGAAAGCCGAGCATAACAGCAGATCTGAAGATCACCATGCTTCAGAAATGAACTGGGCTTTTGTTCAGAGGGTCGAAAACGCTATCAGACACGTACTGAGGTTTGGCATACCGATGGTGAAACAGCACCAAAGAGATAATCTGGAACGTCTGTTGTATGGCATTATGAAGTGCGTGTAGGCCAACCGATAAAGATCAGAGAGGATAGTCCGCGGCGTAATTTCATTCTCATGTGACGTATGGAAGAAACAAGTGTCTGTGACGCTTGCCTTGTATTTTATGATGGAAAATCCGAGTAAACCTTATTCTGAGACACCCTGTGTGAACCAACACAAATGCCGACTTTTCCGTGCCAAAAATAAATAATAGATGGCTTTGAGCCGGAGGCCCGTCATGTAATCTCGATAATGATGGAAAGATAGTGCCTGCGATTGAGGACAATGGTTGCGAATCAGGCTGACGTCACGGTGTCAGTTTTCCTTCGATTTCCGGGTGATTACTTGGCTGATGGGGGGATTTGTGGTCGATATCTGATCTTGCCCGGAATCGCGATAGCATGCGGCTCTGAATAATCACAAATCTGCCCAACAGAATACCACAAGTAATGCATGAGCACGTGGAAGGGATGGCTTGAAAATTCACATTGACAGCAGTGAAGAGAAACTGACACTTCGTTGGTATTGGACAAAATTTTGCCCTGCCAGGTCCCTGTTAACCCTTGCCCCGGTGGCGTGTACGAGCCACCTTCGCCCTGGTGGGGGGCTAAAAAAGACCCCCCACGATCTCAAAAACTAAGAGAGCTAGAAAAAGCGCAAAACGTCAATCGAAAGCTCTTCGAAAATGGTATCGAAAATACTTTGGTCATTTTTCTTGTCAGGTCAATATCAAGGTCACCAGAGGACAAAATAGGTCAAAATCGCTAATATGAGGTGTACTAGAAAAACCTCATATATCTCAGAAACTATGATAGCTAGAAACATTTTTTAACACTAATCAAAAGCTCTTGAAATTCGCTTTCATTGCAGTGGCATTCATTTTCGTGTCAGGTCAAAGCCTAGGGAGCTACAGGTCACTAAATATTGGACATATTATTGGGAATGTCCATAGCCACCCACGCATAAGGGCGTTTACTTTTTCGCTAATAGCTTCCAAACCAAACAAGAAACAGCCATAGTTTATGCACCATTGCAATCCTCTCGTCAATACAAATCGAATGATATATGATATTGCTATGCCAGGTCAAATTTAAGAATTTGACCTGTCCCAGGTCAACGGTCTGACCCAACTTGACCTGGTATAGTCATGATGTATATCATTTGATTTCCAGTGACTATACAAACACTTTGGTGACAAAATAAAAGCTCTATCTTAGTTTATTCAAAATTTATAGAGAAAAACACCAAAAAATGCTTATTTGACCTAAGGTGACCTTTTAAAGGTCACAAGTCAAAATTTTGGTATCAACTTCAGAAATGGGCTAAGAGTAAGTCGCACCCGATGTTTGAAGTTGATTCCATCCATACTTACTGAGAAAAGCTCATTTCGTCATTTTCCCCATGTATTTACAGTGGGGAGGTCATGCTCTGCACATGACCTTAGGTCACCAATATCAAAAATCCCGGAACAAATGTTGTAGCTCCTGGTGGGCCCAATATGTGGTATGAGTTTCAACTTGATCGATTAACCCTTCTTTTAGTTATTCGGTCCTAAGTATTTTTTGAGGTGAGGTCACTTCACCTGGCCTGGTGACCTGACCTGATATGACCTTGAGCCAAAATTTTCAGGAAAGATGTAAAAATGATGAAGGAACAGCTAGACCAAGTTTGGCGGCGCTGCGCGCCGCCGTTTTTTTTTGATCACTTCGGAAAAACCTGAGGGGGGCCTAAAAAGACCCCCCACCCGGGCGAAGGTTAAGAGCAGAACCATACTTCAAGATAACCGAGTACAAACTTCACAAAACCTGGCTGAGGGCTTCGGTATTGGCAGAGGAGCATGAAACAGCGTCATGATAGGGTTTTCCATGATGTAATGTTAACAATCTACCATGTGATAGTGGCTAAAATACTGGAATTGTGGAAAGCCATGCCATCTAATCCACATTTCAATGCTCATGCAGTCAAGGCAAAGGGGGAGATTGCCTGTTACTGTCTGCTACAAATCCCTTCAGCTAATGTATACAAAATTGGGGAGACCACCTACCTTGACTTTTTCCAGGTGCAGTTTTATTAATTATTTCCAAATATGTAGTGCAGGAACTCGTACTCTTCCCCGTATTTGTCCAATTTAAAACTTTCTACAGTGTGTTCTGGATATGTTACCAAACATTGATCCGTAGTCCACCGATGAAATCATCTTTCACCTGTGGCAGGCACTATACCTGTCCAATTCGTTACCCTGTCCTGTGAGCCGGCCCGGCCGCTGGAGCAGAACAGCTGTCTTGAGGCGGGGTCGAACCGCCCCATTGTAGATCGCTTACAGATAAGCGTGGCCGGCGGTCAAGCGCTTACAACCTCCTACAGTGCGTCTCATAATATTCCGTTGCAATATCTAGTTTTGTGGGCTCGCCCTTAGGATAATTTTCGAATTCCTTTCAAAAATGACTGTCTTTGTAGCGTTATTGATGCAGCAAAACATATATTTTGTAGTGCTAAGGCGGAGAGTATGGTTATAAAATGACAATATGTTTAGCGGCCTGCCTCGATGAATTCTAGAATGATACAATAGCTAAAACTATAAATTCTTGATGACGGTGTGAGCCTAGACCTGGAATTGAGTACCTTAAAAGTTCATTTTAGTATAAATTCTTAACATATCCGACTTTTATATTTCCAGATGTTTCCAGATGCCTAACTGTAGAACAATAAGAGTCGAGCAGCAGGCGAAGTTGGAGGGAGGATGTGTGCTTTTCATTACTCTGCATTGGTCCCATTCATGTGCCGCCGAAGGCCTTTAGTGCCGCCCACGGACACTATCTGATTCTGAAACGAGTCAATGCCTCGCAGTCAGAGTAGGTCTACTGTCGAGCATATACTAGCTGACAGAGAATGTAATGAGCTGCGAGCAGTGCACGAGCGATTATTCCCCCCGATACCTCTGGTGAGTGTGTTAGGTGACAGATCGGCCGTGGAAGTAGCCGAGCTTATTGTATCTGGGATCTGATGGATATGAGATGTGATGCACTATACAGTCTCAGACGAGTTAGATAAGCGCAACAGAACGAGATACGTTTCAGCCAGACAGTGGCGTAGACAGGATTTGGTCTAGGGAGGGCCTGACAGCATTCGGTGGTCCTCCGAGCGGGGGATCCTGTAAGGAATTGTGTGGTATTTTTGTCTTAACACGCGCATTGACGGGGGGCGGGTACCCGCCCCTCCCCTCGGTTTTTCGGAGATAGTAGAAAACGGCGGCGCGTAGCGCCGCCGTACTTGTATACCTTTTCCCATATTTTAAACTTCTGTCAAATTTTAAGGTTAGGTCATCTCAGGTCGGTCACCAGTACAGGTCAAGTGACCCGACCTCAAAAAAGTTTGAGATAGCATAAGTCGGAGAGGGTGAATTTATCCGATTGAACTCATATCACATAATTGCCCCACCGAGTTCTCTAACATATGTTCCGGTATTTTTGATATCGATGACCTAAGGTCGGGTCAGGCATGACCTCTCCATTGGAAATACATGGGAAAATGGTTTTACGGAATAACTCGTAACGGATGGTGATAGAGCATTTATTTTAGCTGCATTAGACTCGCCTGGGCTTTGGGTTCTAATGATATGCATTTTATATATTTGACCCTGACCTGACCTCAGGTGGTCAATCTTGATTTGATCTAGAAGGTCAAATTATATATCATTCGATTCGGCTTGCTAAGAGGATTCTATAGTTTAAGTCGTTTTGTCTATCTTTCCTTGTTCGTGTAATGTCCGAAAACTGACTTTACATGTTATCCCTATGACTGGCATGTTTTGACCTCTCGTGACCTTAAATGTGACCTGACAAAAATGGTTATGTTTTCGATGGAGAAGTCTGGGCAGCCCAACGCCGTTTACCGTTTTTACCTACTTGGTTCTCATCTTAGGGGGTACCCCCCGTCAATCGAAGGTGCTGACCCCGTATGTGTTAAATTTCCATTATTTAAATTTTGCTGTAATTATTTTAGTGTTTGGTTTTTTTAGTTTACCGTTATATTTTTCTCAATCAGACCAAGATTTTAAAAATTTAGGTCACAGGTCACCAATTATTGAAGCCGGCCAATATATGGCAGCGCAGCTGGAACGATCTCTAGTTTCAGGGCACATTTTGGGAAGTAAAATACTGTTCTGTGCATGATATTATAGCTGGCTGTACCTCAGTTCACTGGGGTAAGTAGAACGATCATCCTGAGTGCATGTTTAGACCTTGATTTTATTGAAGGTTCGTGGTTTTGAGTCCGCAGCATCAGTTACCGTCTACCGCAATTGATGATTTATAATTTGTGCAGTGCCGAATTCTTTAAGTAGGAAATTTTCCAAGACGCAGAAAAAACAGAGCACAATGAAAGGATATGGAAGTGTGCCCAAAATAAAAATAAAACACTAAAAATAACAAATATATTATCCATTCTAAGTCACCCCAAAACTCCCGAGGCCAATCAGGAGGGATCCGCTTAAAACTGGAGCTTTTGGCCGGAATCATATCGCGATCCGAACATTTGATCTGGGTTTGGACTCCCACGGGGTTTCAGTTAGCATACCAATGTTTACATCCGTTCCGTGAAGCGCTCAGTCAGACTCGGCTGATTGCAGAATCTAGTGCGAATGACCTCAGAAAAGTGCGTCAGTAACTGAGTATCTGATTGGAAATTGGATATCTAAACTCCAACTCTGGATCTAGTTTTGAGGTCGAGATGTCGATGACCTTGAGAGTCGACAACATGATGATCCGAACCTGGAAAATTGATTGGATTTGAGTCAAGAGCTCTGGGTTAAAATTTTGCCTCTGATTGGCGTGGAGAATTCAGGAGGCAGTCTTCATAGCATTTCTTTATGGTGATGCATTCTTGGACTAGGCGCCTGCCGCTGCACCGGTGTCAGACTGCCTGAAAGCCTTGTAACCGGGGCTGATAGCTACACTGAGTGGCGGGAAGTATTTATTACTAGTTAAATCACTAGGTGAATTAGGTGAATTTCAAAATTTTCGTGGCATGTGCCTGCCACTAAGGGATGTGGAGGGGCAGTGGCAGCACGCTGGCTTCCACGCAGCAGACCCGGGTTCAAATCCCCGGAGGGAATGCTGAAGCGACTTCTTGATCCCCAATATACACTTTGAACAGGATGGAAGTTAGTGACGCAATGCGACCTGGGCAGTTGGTGGGTCGTAAAGGCCCAAGGCTGCGCTGCTGCTGCGGATGGCGCTGGTATAGCGTCCCTTCCCGCCGATGCATGGATGCTGCGTCGGTGGAGAGACTGTTGATGATGACGATGAACACATCATCAGGTTTTCATCTTAAAGGACGACTGTGTGTCCTCCGCTGAGCTCAGGGCGCGGGATGTGGAAGATGGTGTGCCGAAGGAGGGCGAAAGTAACCCTGACCTTCAATCAGATCATCAGAAGAATCACGCTGGCCAGGTTTACTTTTAGAGGCATATTGCAGCAGGCGAGGGCTGGCAGATATCACGGCATATTCACTGCCTGCACTCCTACACGGAAAGTCATAGCCTGACCTTGCCCTGCTCGCGACGGCTCAGCACGTGGATGTCTAACGACATGGACCAGTGCTAGTGCCTTATGGCCAACTCGGAAACTGTTAGCTCAACGAGTCTGCTTTTCTAGATCTTCTGTGAAGTTTTGCTGATTACAGGCACGGTCTTTTGATCAAAGCCGTGGCCGTCTAATTTCGTATTCTGTTCGGTCTAGTGCGTCCGACAGCCAGCCTTTGATTTCTACAAAGTTCGTCGGGCTCGGAGGCTGAGACCCAGCCGATAAAATCTCCAATCCAGAGAGGGCTGGGAGCTTCCAGCAGAAGCGCTGCCTTCCCGAGAAAAGGCACCAGCGGATGGAGCTTGCAGTGACGGAAAATGATTGCGTTGCAGAGCGTAAGCCTTGATTTAGTTCGTCCAAGCGATCCGAGCGGTTTGCAGATCGGCTTTGCTCCGGGACGGCAGGATCCGGGACTCGAATATCATCGTGGTGCCGGGATTCGAGCCGCCAGTATAGGTAACTATGCCTTTCTGTTTGTCGGCTAGCCCCTTAAGTCCTTTGGAAATACGTCATCAATAGTATTCTCGTCTCGTGCCACTGAGCGTAACTTATTGGTGATGAAGTGAGTGCGGAGGACACACATGCTCGACAGTAAGCCTGCTTCGACAGTGGCTGCACCGGCTTAATTCTGAAGCAGAGAAATAGTGTGCGTGGGTTGCATATGTGCGAAGTCATGTGAGGTAGACTTTCTCCTTCCTACCCCGTCTGCTGCTCGACCCCCATGGTTCTATGTTGACTTATCTATTTTAAAGCGCAGGTGGCCTCTTCCGCTTTAGACACCCAGTGAAAATGTGACAAAAACGCACAAGACTTTCTCGTTGTTTGTTTAATGCAACAGATGGTACGAGGGATAGCTTTGGCCACTGCGTCTCTTCCGGCTTTTGAAAGCTTTGTTCCTTTGTCTTCAACCCTTCCGTAGGCAATATTCGTTGAAAAAGGCTTCTGCATGAAAGCACTTAAAAGGCATATGCTAAACTCAAAAGCTCCCAGACAAAAGTGGTGGCCCGTTTGTCCTGTTGTCTGCCGAACTCTCCTGTTTGCTCCTGTTTGTCCTGTTTTTTTCCGAACTCTCCTGCTCGCTCCTGTTTGTCCTGTTTTCTAATGAACCCTCCTGTTTGCTCCTGTTTGTTCTGTTTTCTTCCGAACTCTTCTGTTTGCTCCTGTTTGTCCTGTTTTCTTCCGAACTCTCCTGTTTGCTCCTGCTTGTCCTGTTTTCTGTCGAACTCTCCTGTTTGCTCCTGTTCGTCCTGTTTTCTGTCGAACTCTCCTGCTTGCTCCTGTTTGTCCTGTTTTCTGTCGAACTCTCCTGTTTGGTTCTGTTTGTCCTGTTTTCTGTCGAATTCTCCTGTTCGCTCCTGTTTGTCCTGTTTTCTATTGAACTCTCCTGTTTGCTCCTGTTTATCCTGTTTTCTATTGAACTCTCCTGTTTGCTCCTGTTTGTCCTGTTTTCTTCCAAACTCTCCTGTTTGCTCCTGTTTGTCCTGCTTTCTGTCGAACTCTCCTGTTTGCTCCTGTTTGTTCTGTTTTCTGTCGAACTCTCCTGCTTGCTCCTCTTTGTCCTGTTTTCTGTCGAACCCTCTTGTTTGCTCCTGTTTGTCCTGTTTTCTGCCGAACTCTCTTGTTCACCCCTGTTTTTCCTGTTCTCTGTCGAACCCTCCTGTTTGGTCCTGTTTGTCCTGTTTTCTGCCGAACTCCTGTTCGCTGGGCGCTGCAGCTCTCCTATCACGCTCGGCAGCTGTATTTACAGATATCCGCGGAAGCCTGAAAGGGCTCGGCGCTAGCAAAAAGTGTTTTCACCGTTCTGTTAAGGTATTTGAGCTCAAGCGCTGCACTTAAGATATAAGTGGGAAACTGCTTCTCACAGGAGGCATCCATTGTTGCCGATCGATGGTATTGTTATGGTTAATCCAACGCATTTCCCTGATCGATTGTACTTAACTCAAACCATTTGATGAAATGTTTTATGGCCTGTCTGTTCGAATCCTGGATGCCAAATGGAGCTAATACACTGCGGTTATATACTCGGGTCTTACTACACTATGACCAGGAATTTGTGATTTTGCCTATTGTATTATGATGATTCTGATGAAGGGATGTGCCCGAATATATAATCCCATTGTATTGGATCTATTTCGCATCCATGATTTTAGGAGGCAGGCCATTATACATCTAATCGTCTTATAATTTTGCTCCTCGCCTCAGCACGGTGAAGTTTATCCAATTTTGAACTCAAATCACCTCCAATTTTCAGTTAAAACTGTCGTCGGACGTTGTGGACAAAATCAACTCACCGAATTTTTGGTCCCTCCCAGTTTCAAAAGTGCGAATTAGTTTCCACATAAACAGTTTGGTACAAGAGGCGGCAGGAATGCATGGCCAAACGAGGGCTAAGACCGGGTATCTGGTGCTTCATTTATCATGATTTTCGTGACATGGCTTAGAGCCAGTCAATAAAAACTCAGAGCTGTATAAAACTTGAGCGATGTTAGTATATTGCTGGCTTTCTACATCACTCACTGCTAGAAAACACCATGGCTAATCAAATTCAAATAAAATCCACGCAATATCCAAATTTACCGATAAATTTAGGTCAATTTGTTTGCACACTACAATTGTCAATATAAATGTTATCCATATCCGAGCAACTCAACCAAATCAACAGCAGTTCGAGCCCAAATCCACACCTAGATCCAATTTTGCCCAAATCCCCTAGACAATCCAATCCAATCAATGGATTGGATTGGTTCAGATATCTGTTCAGATATGCAGTCCAGGATGTACTCTACTTACCCCGTTGCCAGCGTTGGCAGAGCCCCTCTGGTCGGCCTCTTGGTGTGCGTCAGTTCCGCCCTCCTTACCGCCAAGGGAGGAACTCCGCTGAAAACAGAACAGAGATCGGCCGGACGAGTCAACTTTCGCAGTTCTGTGCCCAGAACTACGGAACTGTGTTCTCTTAATTCAAGGTGCAAGCCCACCTTCCCCTCCGACCCATTCTTGCTGACACTTGAATATCAGAGCTGATGTTTAGAGAGTTGATAGCTCTAACTGAATGACGCCGATAATCCGGAGCCCATTCCACGCCCGCTATAACTTCTGGCTACACAGATTGGGCTTTGTATTTGAGAGCACATGATTTTAGACACAGAGACTGTCTAGAATATAGGTCTCATATGTCTCTAGAGGATTTCTAGAGACTTATTGTACAGTCACAGATAATCACACTCAAATCCGTGAGGATGACGATCATAAAACTAATCTATAGCGTCTTGAACGCTGTTAACCATGAGTGGTACAGAACCACCTCACCAGAAACTTGCTCGGCCTCAAAAAACTTCTAATTGCTGTTAGGAATCGTGGTTCTAGAATGTGCCACCTTTCCTTTCATTTATTCAGTAATCTAGCTAGCAGAAATGTCAGCCAATCACAGCTGCAGTCTGTAAATATCGCACTCAATTTCGTTTCATCAAATGTCACCTGTTCCAATACAACGTCAGAACGGTGGCATCATTTGCTGTCGTTATGGTACTGACCTCAGCACGATATCATGTTCAGCGTCAGCGATCACAGATACAGGCCCAGTAAACGTCATTTGGCGCCACTCGGGCCAAAAACCGAGGACCTATTTTAGAGTAAAGTGCGGGCTGTAGTCAGATGTGGAGCGCCAGCTCCTTGCTCGGGTGCTAGCGGACCCATCCCCCCCACCTTCAGCAGCAGTGCGAGGTATCCAACAGTACTGCGATAAGCACAGGGACATGATGTCTTATTGACCTTTCTTACATTTAATGAATGATGTTCATCAAGTTGTAAACGCCCTGCCTCCCACCTGAAACCTACACGGCTCAGCTGTCCCATGCATGACTGAAACGACAAGGCCATTGCAAACGAGCGTGCTGCAAAGCTCACCAAATGTGAATTACGTACAAACCTTTACAAATGACTGACCTTTGGCTTGACTATGAAGTAGGTGATGAGGCCGGCGCCTCGGAGGTAAGGCTCCCGCTTCTCGGCAAAGGCCCGCTCTATGTGGAACTGGTCTGCCAGCTTCTCCACCGTCTTGTTGGACACGTGAACCCGCCTGGGGGTCGGACAGTGGGACCTGAACACCACAGAATCACATCTGCTGGGCTGGATCGCGATCAAACTGTCTTACACAACAACGTGCCCTGAAAGTGGAGAGTAAGCATATACCTTTATGTATGCATTTTCCATCGAAACTGTAAATCTGTTTTCATTCACCACATGGAAGATGAGACGATGGGCGAATTTGGAAGTACGAGGGCCTGCTTTGCAGCGTTTCTTCAGTAAAAAAGGTTTAGTCTGGGGACGGTTAAATGAGATCTCATGATGCCTCTATGTATTTGACCTGATTTCTAATTGCGCTTTTAGATAAGTCCCACAAAGTCATTCTGTTTTTACGGATATTCTTTTGTTGCCTGGAGCGAAATGCTTGTAATACATCAAACAACCTCCAATACGCAGAGGGAAATGAGACGGAAATCAACCACCTGCACAAATCACGCCAGCCACATCACAAAGCCGCCCTGGAATTACGCGACGGAGCTTGGAGCTGCAGTTTAGCTGCCTGTTGATATAGCTGCTCGCCTGCAACAATCTCTCCGCAGGTAGCAGCAGGAACTTGGACAACAGGAACCTGTTGGTGGCAGGTCTTAGAGAAGAGATCAACGCCGCTGCATCGATCCGGTTCAGTGGGCAGATGGGGCGTTCAGACTAAGCGGTGCAGTGCCGGCTCAAGCCGGGGGAGGAGCTCTGTGGATAGCCTCAAAATTATCAAAGCCACCAGTCCCGCGTTCAAGTCCTGGCGGAGCGTCTGAATAAGTCGATCTGATCCCCCAAATCCCACCCAAGAGGGTCAAAGTTGGCGACGCCGTATAACCATGGTCGTAGGTAGTCGCTAAGCCCCAACAATTGGTATTTAGCCGGGGGAGGGAGGGAGGAGTTTGTGGGTTAGACCAGAAATACCTTAACGATGACTTTAGAAGTTGACTTAACCAGAGGCGCCCTCCAAATAACGGTATGTCTACTGCTAAAGGTTATCCCTCCTTTGCTGGCCGCCTCTTCACTGTATCCGATGGCACATTTCCTGGCACCTCTCTGTCGAAAAGCCTAGATAGAAACCCTAGTTACTTCCCGATAAGACCTTTACAATAACAACCGCTCCCAGAAAAAGCACCAACAATTGACTGACTGGCGCGAGAGGATACTTCAGCAGGTCAGCCCCCTTGTTTCTTACCATGCTGACTTTCGATCCATACTAAACTACTGCTCCGTCATATGGAGTGGGGCGGCAGCATCACATATCAATAGAATATAAATATTTTAACACAAGCTTCTCATGTGGCTTATCGTGCACTCCAGACAACAATGCAGGTCACTAGTCTATGAAGAATTGCTGAAACATTTTCGACTTACTTCACTATCATATCGTGGAATTCAGCATGATATTATTTCTAAAAAATGTCCTAGGTATAAAATCAAACCGTCATTATTGCTAGAAACATTCTCCCTCAGTGTTCCGTTGAGATAAATAAGCCAAATGACATTAATTCACAAGCCATATGAATCGTGAAGGAAGGTTCAGGAGGTTACCCAGGAAAACAAATAAGCTCATGGACCAGTGTCCACTGGCCGACATGTTCAATGACACGTTGTGTGCATTTAGAAACAAATTTGTCCGCTATGCGGCTTCATTTTAAATCTTGGCTATGGTTTTAGGCAGAAATTTATGGGATCTTATGGCTGGACGTACCATTGTATATTCGTGTTTTTGCATTTGTATGCGACATTATGTTTTACGGGATGACATTGGGTTGTTGGAGCTTCCTGGCCGTGGACAGTGAGATAAATAAATGAAATGAAATGAAATTACGAGTTGTTAAGATGTTCCCTGGCCTCTCCCCTCGAATCTGGAAATGTAGAAGAACACTGAAGATTATATATTCGGGCACAGCCCTTCATCAGAATCGTGGAGTAAATATCAATAATTCTCAGTCCTTGTATAGCCAGACCTCAAATTGAGCTTCACACCAAAATGCCTTTTAGAATGAATCGTTTAAAAATAATATATAATAGATTGGATGTCGTGACAACAACCATATTGGTACCTCTAACCTAAAAGTAATGCCGACAATACGACAAACCTAGAGCAGTATTTGTGACAGTCTTTTCTATTATTTCAGCCAAACACTAGCTTTTGATTAACAGTGAAAAACTCGCTGAAGTACCTTAATCGGTTATTTTAATATTTCTGTTCTTCTTATTTACTATTTTTCCGTCGACTGCAGCCAAAATGCTAACCAAAAACTACCTATTAAGCACTAGTAGACGTGATACTAGATCGGTGTAAAGACTGCATACTTTCCCCTTTAAGATGATGCTATACTTTTACAATAAAAGCCTCCCTCGAATTATTTAGTTAAGATTGTACCTAGTGGTCAAGGTCAACTTTTTTGTAATTGATAAACCCATTTTCCACAGCCTGCTCCTCTGGCCCAACGTTAAGCGTCGAAAGAGTATACGTGTGGCTGTAAAAAAACATTATAAATTTTACATTATACTTATTCAACAACCCTTGCCCTTAGTATGTACCTCTTAAACAAATGCAACTTTTATAGCTAGTTTATGTGAACAATCATTGGTAAATACTTTTCCTCAGCCTGTACCTCTAGCCCAACGTTAAGTGTCGAATGGTTATACGTCTAGCTGCAGAAAAGTATTATCAATAATTAGTTGCATATTTCAAAAACCCCAACCCCAGTACGTACCCCTAAAATCAAAACATCTCTTTGAGCTAGTTAATCTGATCAATCATTAATAAACACTTTTTCCCAGCCTGTACCTCTGGCCCAACGTTAAGCGTTGAAAGAGTATACATTGGTTGCAGAAAAGCACCATCAAAGATAAATTACCTAAAAAAAACCTGAGCCTTACCTGTGACCTAAGTCCATCACTTCTGACTAGCTAAACTAATTCAACCATCATAGCCCTTTTTCCCAGCCTGTAAATCGGGCCCAAAGTTAAACGTCAAAAGCATATACGTCTAGCATCAATAACACTATCAATAATGTAAGGAAGTCCTACCCCAGAACACATATACTTACGCTGATCCCTCCCTTACCTCTTAAGCCACTGCTGTTAAGTGATAGCCTATCCTAGACCCGCATAATAGGCCAGGACGTACCTTGTACGTTAAGGCTGGGATGACGATCCTGAATGATTATGGATTCGGCTATCTTTCTATCTGGATGATCACGTGCCCGATGAACTACTTTTAGCTCAAGTGGTTCTGATATAGCCTGAGTGACCTGTCCTGCATGTTTCTCGAGGAAATGATCTCCTAGAGGTGTGTTCCTAGTTTTATTTTTCGCGTCCCGCAAATGTTCGTTAAATCGCAATCGGACGGGCCTCATCGACTCCCCTACGTATTGAGCCCTGTTTTGATCCTGGTTACACAGTCTACAGTCTATTTGATACACTAAATTTTTCTGTGTGCAGTCGCCTTTAAAACCTGACTTGCATAAATGACACCTCTGACCCCCAGGACATTTTGGCTTAGAAATTGCCGACCTAACCAATGACGACTTAAGTTTCTTGTTATTCTTCCAGGCTATATGTACTTTCAGGTTAGATTTCTTTACGACCTTTTTTATTTTACAGAGTAGCTGTTCGTCTACGTACGGCAAAGTCAAGAACCCATCATAAGAATCTGAGCCTTCTTTCTTTTTCTTGCACCTTCCGTTACCTGTCCTAGCTAGTCTAACGTACGTTAGACTAGCTAGTCTAGTCGCGTACGCAAAACGTTGGAAGGACAAGATCTCAGGACCAAGTGGAGCCACCCGTACACCATCAGAGAACGCCACAGACGGAGCTCCCACCATCGTGCCAGCCGACCCTGCCGCTCCGACGTCATCATCATCATCTGGCCGGGCAACACCAAGAGCGCTGGGCAGCGGAGCATCGGGTACCAACTCTGTGGCGGACGACTCTGATGCGGGTGTGCGCCAACAGCGGGCAGGTCGCCTTCCAAACCTCTCCTTTAGATTTCCTGATACCGGTAAGACGTTTCCAGAACCTTCGAACAGGATCGTCGAGTCTAGCCTTCAAAAACTCAAAGATGATCTTCTGCGTACGTATAAAAGTCACAGAGTAGCTACCCATAATGTAACGGCTGAGCAACGTAATCTTGTCCATGAACTCGCAAAAAACGAAAATGTCATAGTTAAACAGAGCGACAAATGTAAGGGTTTTGTAATTCTAGACAAAGATGTCTATATAAACAAGGTTAAAACTATCTTAGATGACCCGGAGAGCTATGAAAAGTTAAGAAAGAATCCTGTTCAGAATGTGGAAGCCAAAACCAAACGTACGCTCAAAAGCGTTGCGAGGGGAAAACTGCCGGATAGGACAGTAGCAGATCTAACCCCCGCGCATAGTAGAACCCCCGTATTTTATGGCTTACCGAAGGATCATAAACCATTAGTCCCTCTCAGACCAGTCATATCTGCCTGTGGAGGGCCCACAGAGAAAACTTCCTGTTTGCTTGAGAGAATACTTAATCAACTTCTCCAGTTTGTGCCTACGCATATTTGGGATACCAAAGACTTTTTGGGGAGACTCTCAAATCACACTCAATCAGAAGGCATACCAGCAGGTAGTATTTTCTTCAGCATAGACGTTGTCAATTTGTATGGAAACATACCCGTTCCTGAAGCTATCAAAGCGGTAGAAGCAAAGCTAGACAATCATTCACAGAATATTGATACTTTTGGCCTGACCAAAGACGACATTTCTAAACTTCTCGACCAGTGTCTGAGTGACAATGTTTTCTCATTTGGGGATCAGTACTACCGACAAAAATTAGGGTTAGCTATGGGGAATCCATGTGCACCTGCCTTGGCCATTCTGTTCTTAGATATGTTTGAAACCAATACGTTAGCTACATGTCCTGTCAAACCAGAGTTCTTGGTAAGGTACATTGACGATTATGCAGGTATCTTCTCGCATGGGCAGGAAGCTTTGGATGACTTCCTTAGCTATATGAACAGTAGACATCCACACCTAAAATTTACCATGGAGCACACGGGTAGTGGGAGTGGGGTGCCCTATTTGGATACGTTAGTCACAGCAGAAACACACGGCCAAAACACTAAGATAGAGACAGAGCTCTACATCAAACCAACCAACTCGGGAATCATCCTCCATAGTACATCTGCCCATCCCACGTCTACGAAACACAATATTATCCGAAACATGTTCCACAGGGCTATGGATAACTCATCGGGCCCAGAGAAAGAGAGAAAAAGCGTAGATAAGATTTGGAATCTGCTTCTAAAAAAATGGGTATCATGCAGGGCTTCTCAGGCGTTTGTTGAGGGAGGTTAGACTAGCTAGGACAGGTAACGGAAGGTGCAAGAAAAAGAAAGAAGGCTCAGATTCTTATGATGGGTTCTTGACTTTGCCGTACGTAGACGAACAGCTACTCTGTAAAATAAAAAAGGTCGTAAAGAAATCTAACCTGAAAGTACATATAGCCTGGAAGAATAACAAGAAACTTAAGTCGTCATTGGTTAGGTCGGCCATTTCTAAGCCAAAATGTCCTGGGGGTCAGAGGTGTCATTTATGCAAGTCAGGTTTTAAAGGCGACTGCACACAGAAAAATTTAGTGTATCAAATAGACTGTAGACTGTGTAACCAGGATCAAAACAGGGCTCAATACGTAGGGGAGTCGATGAGGCCCGTCCGATTGCGATTTAACGAACATTTGCGGGACGCGAAAAATAAAACTAGGAACACACCTCTAGGAGATCATTTCCTCGAGAAACATTCAGGACAGGTCACTCAGGCTATATCAGAACCACTTGAGCTAAAAGTATTTAATCGGGCACGTGATCATCCAGATAGAAAGATAGCCGAATCCATAATCATTCAGGATCGTCATCCCAGCCTTAACGTACATACAAGGTACGTCCTGGCCTATTATGCGGGTCTAGGATAGGCTATCACTTAACAGCAGTGGCTTAAGAGGTAAGGGAGGGATCAGCGTAAGTATATGTGTTCTGGGGTAGGACTTCCTTACATTATTGATAGTGTTATTGATGCTAGACGTATATGCTTTTGACGTTTAACTTTGGGCCCGATTTACAGGCTGGGAAAAAGGGCTATGATGGTTGAATTAGTTTAGCTAGTCAGAAGTGATGGACTTAGGTCACAGGTAAGGCTCAGGTTTTTTTTAGGTAATTTATCTTTGATGGTGCTTTTCTGCAACCAGATGTATACTCTTTCAACGCTTAACGTTGGGCCAGAGGTACAGGCTGGGAAAAAGTGTTTATTAATGATTGATCAGATTAACTAGCTCAAAGAGATGTTTTGATTTTAGGGGTACGTACTGGGGTTGGGGTTTTTGAAATATGCAACTAATTATTGATAATACTTTTCTGCAGCAAGACGTATAACCATTCGACACTTAACGTTGGGCTAGAGGTACAGGCTGAGGAAAAGTATTTACCAATGATTGTTCACATTAACTAGCTATAAAAGTTGCATTTGTTTAAGAGGTACATACTAAGGGCAAGGGTTGTTGAATAAGTATAATGTAAAATTTATAATGTTTTTTTTACAGCCACACGTATACTCTTTCGACGCTTAACGTTGGGCCAGAGGAGCAGGCTGTGGAAAATGGGTTTATCAATTACAAAAAAGTTGACCTTGACCGCTAGGTACAATCTTAACTAAATAATTCGAGGGAGGCTTTTATTGTAAAAGTATAGCATCATCTTAAAGGGGAAAGTATGCAGTCTTTACACCGATCTGGTATCACGTCTACTAGTGCTTAATAGGTAGTTTTTGGTTAGCATTTTAGCTGCAGTCGACGGAAAAAATAGTAAATAAGAAGAACAGAAATATTAAAATAACCGATTAAGGTACTTCAGCGAGTTTTTCACCGTTAATCAAAAGCTAGTGTTTGGCTGAAATAATAGAAAAGACTGTCACAAATACTGCTCTAGGTTTGTCGTATTGTCGGCATTACTTTTAGGTTAGAGGTACCAATATGGTTGTTGTCACGATATCCAATCTTATTTTTAACGATTCATTCTAAAAGGCATTTTGGTGTGAAGCTCAATTCGAGGTCTGGCTATACTAGGACTGAGAATTATTGATATTTACTCCACGATTCTGATGAAGGGCTGTGCCCGAATGTATAATCTTCAGTGCTTTTTACATTTCCGGATTCGAGGGGAGAGGCCAGAGAACATCTTAACAACTCATCATCATGCTCCTCGCCGCAGCACTTCAAAACTTATCAACGAAATGAAATTACCGTGGGAAGGCACTCCATGGAGAGACTAAAAGGTAACCCGCTCTTCTCAATAGTGCTGCTAGAAACTTGGTGTTCTGGAGATGTATTTTCGTTCCAGCTTCCTGTGTAATGCGCGTTCTATCCTCTCTTGTGTCAGGAGGTAATTTAATTCTCTTGTGTCAGGACGTTCAATCCTCCATTACCTTGGTCTTGCACTGGTAACGGTTGCGTTTATTTCTTTTACACCGTTGGCTAAAGAAAACTAATGGAAATGCTTGCTTGTTTTTTGGACAGCTTACCGAAGCTCATAACCGTACAATAATCGCATTTACTTTCTGAACACAATACAGCGGCTCCTAAATCGTTTTTTCGATGTTTTCTAGCTTAATACATTGTGAATTCAGAAGACAGCGTGCGTTTCGCTGCAAAATCTTGCCCCCACGTGAATCCTGCCACGCCGATATCTTTCCTTTTCTTGGTCCAAACATTGTTTTTTATTGTTTTCTGTCAAAACATCGCCTTTTATATTATTTCATACTGAATTCTGTGAAATGTCCAAATTTACTCTGGTCTCATACGGAGTCAATTTCACTCTAAATTCCCCTCGAGAAAGCTGTCGACTCAGGCTAAACGGAAGCTTTTAGGCCGGAGTGTCGGTTCAATCTTCCGCACGGTTGAAGTTGGGTACGTTAGACCATAACCGGGGTCAAAGGCATGGAGGTGCAAAAGTGGAATAGAAATCAAGAGACGGCGTGAACTATTCTATACAACTAATGTCTGTCAGTTGACGCAACACTTTGAATGGAATGAAAAGTAGCAGAAAGGTGACCTTTGTCACCTTAGAAACGCTGCGCCAATGCATTGCACCTGACCACTTGACAAGTGACTGGCCAATTGAACTGTCGCTCGTAGGCCAAGGGTGTCGTGAAAGTTGTTACTAGCTAGTCGTGGGGCGGCATGGCCGTTTGGAAACTAATTTCACCACTGAAGCCTTCTCTCAGATAAATTAGGTGCTTTCCGCTGGCGTCCGGGTCGCAACCAATACGAAGACGATAGAGTCCGTTTCAAAATTGACGACATGATGGAGCAAAAGCGGAGAAAACAGCATGGTGCGATAGTGATGACTTTGATTGTTTCGCTACCACGTGAACTAGGTGAAATTCTATCCGGTTTCTTTTATATATTTAGGAGTGCTGAGGCGAGGAACATGATTGTAAATTGACAAGATGTCTACTGGCCTACCCCCTCGAATCCTGGTCGAGAAAAGGATATGATGCACTGGGTTATATATTCGGGCACAATTCTTCATCAGAACCAGCATAATACGATAGGTAACATCACAAATTCGTTGTCATAGTGAAGCAAACATTTTTTATTCTACCTATCATATTATGCTGATTCTGATGAGGGGCTGTGCCAGAATATATAATCCCGGTGTATTAGGTCCATTTTGCAACCAGGATTCGTGGATGCAGGCCAGTAAACAGCTTGTCAATTTATCTCTTTTCTGTGAAAGAATATCCTGTCGAGCAAAATATGTGACGTTACATCTAATGTAGTTGAAACGATTTCCAAAAACTGTATAGTCAAGATAGGGAAGACAAAAGAGGCTCCACGTATCAAAAACAACTCCGTCTAAATTGGACCTCGTTGTCTGTGAGCCACGTTAGAAGTAACCGTTCATATCTCCCATACATTTGCCCATAAAAATGTCCTCTATCATACGCGGAGTGGTGAGCGGAGCCCCGGACAAGGCTGGCAGGCACGGACAGAGACGTGACTAACCAGAGCACGTGCCGGTCACCTCTGGCAGCAGCTGACCCACCCGGCGACACAATTCACGCTGAATTCACGTGACACACTGCGGCACAATTCCTGCTTAATGCTTGCTTTGTAAGTAAAATGCTCTGCCCAGACCTTTACAACGTAACACCTCCATATACATGGCGCAGCATTCAAATAGGAGATGAACTGAATTCATTGATAAAAAGGAAACTGGCAGTTGTGTGAGAGGTTCCCTTGAACTATGGGCTGTAAAAGAGCCAAAACGGAGACTAAGTCAATGGTCACGAGAAAACCTCCGACTGGGCGTTTCAGCGGCCCCCCTCTCCTCCTGTGGAGGCAGAGCATCCATGTCAGGTGTTGAAGATGCCCCAAACACTCAGAATATGTGAACTGTGCGCTGCAGGCGCCCTGACATTGACTTTTGGAGACGCTGGCTTTAGGAGCGCTCTTTCTGACATTTTCCCGTGTTTATGGCTTGTTTACTAGCAGCTACCGACTTCCGCCCGGCTATTTGGCCGTCTGACTCCAGACGGCGGTGCCCCTTGGCCAGATTTGCTCCGCTGCATCCCAGCAAGACTTATAAAATCTCTAAAAAAACGCCAAAAATCGGACCTAGGGTGCACCCCTTCCAGTGAACAAAGCACACCAGCA
Source organism: Lepas anatifera (assembly GCA_034440635.1). NCBI lineage: Eukaryota > Metazoa > Arthropoda > Thecostraca > Lepadidae > Lepas > Lepas anatifera. Next base: position 1,116,862 of record JAOTON010001034.1, read on the forward strand.
GGTGCTATAGGTCACCCCACTTACCGAAATCCTAGATCTGGGAAAGTTTTGTCGTAATTCATCTTTACTGCCACTGGAAACCAAATACCCTGCAGGTATACGGCAGCCGCAGCCTCAGATATGGCGCTGCTGTACCCTGACATGCTGTGGAAGCTCATTGTTTTCTGGCAGCCGCAACATCATAAAGCAGCATCCGCTCGGCCTGTATCCAGAGGCGCTCTCAAATGTTTATTACACCAGATTATGGCAAAGTTCAAGCATCAGGCTCCATTTCGCTGTCATCTTTCGAGGAAAACACACCAAGAATTTCACTTTAAAGCCACTTCGCTCAAAACAATCCAGTTTTGGACTCCGCAACATCGCATTCTCGTCTTTACTTGCTGGACTCCTTGAATATCCTTCAATTGTCAAAAGAGAGGTCCATCAAACGTATCAATCAATTAATACAAGGTTCAGGTACGAAACATTTCACCCTCGTCTTTCAATCGGTGTGAAGTGAAATCAAGGGGATGTTTGGCTCAGTGGTAAAACACCTGCCTTCTGAGCCGCAGGTCTCGGGTTCGAGTCCCGTAAGAGCCTTTGAATAAGTCGATCTGATTACCAAAATCCCTCTCCAACAGGGTGAGAGTTGGTGACGCCGTATAACCCTGGCAGCTGGTGCGTCTTTAAACCCCAACAATTATTATGAAGAAAAATCCAATTGGGCCTGCTGTCTCAGTTGTCTCAGCTGATGATGAAACTGCTGATGAGGAAATCCAGCTGTGTTGATTGTATTTTAGCCAGCTGCCGTTCATCGAAACTGGGTGGATGTCGAGCCCTCATCCTGGAGGGGAAGAGGGACTGCTACCTTAGGATCAGCTCAGAAACACCTGACTGCTAGTCTGGTGAGGGTGGGCTCAAATAGCTATGATATGGTTCTGTAGCCTCTGAGGTCAGTAAGATGCTGTTAATGTATGGCATCAGCCAAAATAGGGAGCGTTCGTACTCCTCCTCCCTTTGTCAGAATGTTTAAAAGACGGTTGTTTCCATGTATAAGCATAGCATCAGTCCATCTATGAAGAAATTGTATTTTTAAAAATAAAACCTGAGCCTCGAAAGCAAAAGGACTTCTGATGGACCAGAGAAGACCCCTCCCCCGCGGAAATTAAGCCATACCTAGCTTTTCTTGCTCCTGCCAGGCGGCCTTGTGTGAGCATTACCAATTGGTATTTTGGCGCACTACTTCGCAAGCACTCTTCAGTACTACTTCGCAAGCACTCTTCAAGTCTGCGAAAGCCTGTGGCGACGCCCTAGGGTAAGAACAACAATTGTTAGGAGCTTTCGGTCGTGAAAAACTGATCTGCTCAGCTTTCATCCGCAGCAATATGCCAACCTCAGATGCATTAGAACTACCGCCCTTTAAGAGCAAGATCACTAAACAGAGATGTGGATTTTATATCTCTTTGAGGTGCCCAGGCACCTGCAATGAAATGTTGAAGTAATCTTAAAATATCCTGTAATTTTTTGCTTTTAATTTGAAAGATTTTTGATTGGTTTGGTTCTCGTCAACCGATATATGAGCAGACTAAAACACACTTTGAATTATACTTTCACCTTTTATTTTAGTGATTATTGACGTTGTTTGAAATTTGGGCCTCCCAATCATTTTCCAAAATTCCCGCCCTGTCACTGAACCAGTTTCGCTCCCTCGTGAAGTGGCGCAGGGAGCAGCACCAGCAGGCCCACCGTCCCTCTCCCCTCCACTCCCGGGGTTAGGGAGCAGCACCAGCAGGCTCACCGTCCCTCTCCCCTCCACTCCCCGGGTTAGGGAGCAGCACCAGCAGTCCCACCGTCCACTCCCCGCCACTCCCGGGGTTAGGGAGCAGCACCAGCAGACCCACTGTCCCAGTCCCTACCCATCCCGGGGTTAGGGAGCAGCAGCAGGTCCACTGTCCCCCTCCCCCACCCCTCCCGGGGACATGGAGAAGCAGCAGGTTCACCGCTCCCCCCCGAGCAGGGAGAAGCAACAGGTCCACCCCTCCCCCGCCCCTCCCGGGGGTACGTGCTACCTGAAGGGGGGGGCAGCGCCAGCCTCGGTGGCCGGTCAAGGTCACCTGAGGTCACCGGCAGTCCAGTACACCGGGGTCGGCCCACGTGGGCAGAGCCAGGCACGGGGCAGAGCGGCCGGGGACTGAGAACAGCGCGGGGAGCGCCAGAGCGCGTGCAGCGCTGGGGCAACATCGGGGCTGTAGCCTGAGCGTTCTGTGACGAGGAGAAATGGTGGTGATGATTGTGATGGTGCTCGTCGGCGGAGGCGACGAATCAGCAACGGTGGATGACGGTGAGGAACCGGAAAGTGATCGCTATAAAGTGACTGATGGTTTGTCCTTTCAACAATATTGCCACCATCAGCGATGCGTGCTGGAAGACAGTTGTCGCCTTGTCGATGGTGATGAGTTTAGCTCGCTAGCCGGGGACTATCTGGAGGAAGGTATCGGACTAGGAGAGAAGGCTGCAGAGGAGTGTCGACGTCTCCCGGCACGCTGTCGCCAGTTCCAGGTACTGTTTCTGCGTCTGAACGCTCTGGTCGACTTCGGCCTTGACAGTGGTTCCAAACTAGCAGTGGTTCCGGTTAAAAAGAATCACCAGCATGATGGGTCAGTAGTCCTGTTTACATGCGATGACTTTTACCAGTTCCTAGGAAATTCCCACGCTCGGCCCTCTCGTTTGCTTTCGGATGAGATTGCAAGGTCGGATGAGGGGAAACACTCAATTGGTTAATGACCCGCCGGTCTGAAAGTATCCTTCAGTGCGGTTTACGATTTCCTTCACAAAAAGCAAGCGCGTGCTCAGCTTCACGATGAGTGGGGTATTAGGACGAGAAGCGATTTCGTGTTCTAAAAAGATGGAAGTTAAGCCCAAAAAAAAATACAGCTATTCTTGGTGAAGCCCAACCTTACAGCATACCCCTCAAAAAAGTCAGACCTCGCACCGTCCATGCACGCTCCTTCTGCAGAGTGGGAACATTGAAACGTGCATATTGGCCGGGTTCACCCGAGCGTGGGAATCAACAAATACCTGGCCAATAGCGTTGCGTGTAAACAGGACTAGTGTTGTTTGGCATTGCTACTCTCCTTGTCTGCTGTCACTTGGTCGCCCGCGCAGCGTCCGACGGGAGGTGGGTCTCGTTTCTGCAGCGGGGCGTGGTGGCTGGTGGGCTGCAGTACCGAGACGGTGGCCACCACCAATGGCAGAGAGCTTTTCCAGCTAGTTATCGTTTTCTTGCTGCTCAGAAGATGAAGTTTTGCATTAGATGTTCAGAGTGCTGACGCAGTTGATGCCCCGTGCATGTTCAAGGTAGCGAGTGATTGGTTCTTGTCCTTTTCACACTAAACGGGGTATCAACCATCGCTGGTGATGCAGCGATGGTTTCAGATTTTCCCCATCAGAGAAGTTCCCTGTATACACTCAGTATGGTCGAACTGATTGTGCATAGTTGAAAATCTGATAATTACTCTCAAAATAACTCGCGATGGTGCTATGGAGCCGTGCGACTACACTGACGCTTATCAACAAGATTGTCTTTTTAGGAAATAAAAATTAAATGCAATATCTTTTACTCCCCTATTTACTCTTGGTAGAATGAGCATGAAATCACACCCCAATTGAAAGCCAGTCACGATCATTTGAAACATTCAACCTCCCGTTTCCCAAAGTGAGCAAATGTATATAAATCTCTGCCAAAACAGGACGAGTGCCCATTATGCGCAATGTTCCTAAAAGCGCCTACTCGAATATCTTTGTATATCAGCACCATTGATGTGATTTTTTCACAATTGCAGCAATCCACACTATCAAACCATTTAATAGTGAACCGCTGACGTCTCTTTTGAGCGCGCAGTGACACAATCAAGAGAGACTGCTTGCTTTTGTCAATCAGAACGCATTGATTCTAAGAAGAGCCAATGACTTGTTTCCTACGAATAACGTGAATCTGAAATAGTGCTTATTATGTGAAGTGGTCACATTGATTTTTTTCAAATTAATCGGAAGTGTAAACGCCCGCAGTGCACCATTATCGCCTGTCTAGAAGCGGGTCATCGTCTCCTAAAAGCGGCTGCACCAAGTACACAACGGTGCATATGAGACAGGCTTGCCTTTCGCGCATTTATTTCACATTTAACGATTCCAAAATTGATATCAAGGCACAATTTTCTTCGCAGGACTTAATTCAAACAAGATCAGGCAAAACAAATAGCGCCTAGCGTGAAAATTCTGGCGTTAACACCCTGTTTCTGCGAGCGACAGAATCTGGAAAAAAGCACTTGCATTAACATAGCGACCCAAATGCGCTCGCGGGTGGTGAATTTAGACGCTGTGCCTAAATGCACCAATTACATTGCATCTCTAGAGCGTTTACCAACATAACGTGTATTAAAAAATGTACACGTATAGAAAGCTCACAGAATCTAGAAAAATTATCACACTATCAGAATCAACAAGCTGTTTAAGGCACCAACGCGTTAATATGGATGTCTGGATGCGTTCTACTTTCCAAGGGAGGATGACGATATTTGGAGTTTTAGGGCACTGCAGCTGCAGAGGCTATATGTGGACTTTCCAGGGAAGAAGGGGGCATAATCTTCACTTTCCCCATCTTATTGCGCACTTATCGGTTGAACGAAAAAACCCGCACATGCTCGCTGCTTCAACTAATGTATAGGTTTTGAGGAGACTGCAATGTGAAGTCTCCTACTGCATTTTTCTATATCTGAGCATGCGTGCAGAGCTAATTCTTTTACGTTTTGCTGCATGAAGTCTGATATATTTTGAAATGACCTTTCACGAACGATGTGATTTTGTCATTTTCCAAACCATGGGTCGGTTGCAATGTTCGAAATCCGAGCGATAAGGACTGCGAAAATATCCGTTTCCAGTCGGTAACCGGAATACAACTAAGCCTTATCCAGAACACAGAACCCTCACAGCGAACCTTCTAACGCTATATGATGCAATATGGGTGGTTTTCACAATCCGTGAAAATAGTTTTACTCGATGCTGTTCTGGGGTATTTCTCAAAGTCCCCGAATGCGAGTATTTTCTATGAAAATTATCATCAATTCCAGCGGTTCTTTTTTGGCAATCCTGATGATTACAAAAATGACGCTAAATACCGATTGTGGGGAATACATATTTGGAACCTTCGCATAAAATTGTACTACGATCAAGAAAATCCCTCGTAGGTGGTCTCCTGATTTTTATTTACACTAGCTGATGCAGCATGCGCGTTAAAAAACAGCTGAGTAAAGCCAGAGAAAAGAGACCTGGCTGCATAAGCAGGTCACGGCTCCTTGACGCCTCACCAAATGTTACCGCCATTTGTTCTCCGTTCAGCATGAATTAACGTGGGTTCAATCCCCACGGCGGGAAAACGTCTTCCATGTCCGATCTGACCCGTTGGAGAGGATCTTAAAAAACCCACACCACTACTCCCTGTAATTGGGCAGGTGCGCCTGATGGAAGTGGCCCTAAGAAAATGAAATAAAATAAAGACGAAAGATAATGGAAAAAAAATAAGCTCGATACCATGTACAAATCTCCAGCTGGCGACTGTGCTGTCGTGGGATGGACAGTGCCGGTGCGGAGATTAAGTCTGCGCCGTTTTGGCCAGCGGAGCCGACGTATCCGACGCCCTGAACGGCTGGAAACGAGCCCGGCAGCCATTCTCCAGGCGATGAATTTGGCGCAACAGAGTCGTAACGCTCTGCGGCGCAGAGGAAGCCGATTCAGCGGCAGGGCCGGCTCACCGCCAGCCGGCTGACGACGGCGCCCCCTGGTGGCTCTCCTCACCGGAGCAATCTGCACCAGCCGTGAAACTGGGCTACAGCCTCCCCGGTACAGAGAACAGAAGAGGAACAGGAGGAGAACAGGAAGTGGAGAGGAGAGGAACTGGAGAGGAACTGGAGGGAACAGGAGAGGAACTGGAGAGGAACTGGAGAGGAACAGGAGAGGAACCAGATAGGAGAGGAACCGGAGAGGAGAGGAGAGGAACTGGGGAGGAACTGGAGAGGAACTGGAGAGGAGAGGAAGAGGCGAGGAACAGGAGAGGAGAAAAAACTGACACGGAGAGGAACTGGAGAGGAACTAGAGAGGAGAGGAAGAGTCGAGGAGAGGAAGAGGCGAGGAACAGGAGAGAAGAGAAACTGGTACGGAGAGGAGCTGGAGAGGAACTGGAGAAGAGAAGAACTGGAGAAGAGAGGAACTGGAGAGGAGAGGAAGAGGCGAGGAACAGGAGAGGAGAGAAACTGGTACGGAGAGGAGCTGGAGAAGAGAGGAACTGGAGAGGAGAGGGACTAGAGAGGAGAGGAACTGGAGAGGAACTGGAGAGAAGGCTGGATGGGACTGGAGGGGGAACTGAAGGAGAGGAACTGGAGAGGAACTGGAGAGGAACTGGAGAGGAACTGGAGAGGAACTGGAGAGAAGCTGGAGAGGAACTGGAGAGGAACTGGAGAGGAAGCTGGAGAGGAATGGAGAGGAGCCGGTGCAATAGTACAGAAGAGTAACAGACCAGGAGAGACAATGCATGCTAGCCACGGAAACATTCTGAAGGTAGAATGACACGGTTTGGCTTCCAGATGCCTGGTTTTGAATTTAGATGGATCCAGCTTTTTCGATCGAGGGGAGGGAACCCCGGTCATAGGGGTGCCGTTCGGGCCAGAAGGGCACAACCTATGGTGGGGGCGCCGATACTCGAGTCAGGGGAGGGGATGGGGTGTGCGGAACAACGTTTCTGGGGAGGGAGGGGTCGAGGCTCGATTGGGGGGACAAATTTCGCCTATGCCCCCTGAATCCATATATGATTCTATGGTCCTTTTATTCTATGATCGCTGCATAGATATCATTTTGTACTTATTGTAGTCTTTAGAAAGAGCGCATCACTATATGTAGGGGCAAACACGAAGGTGAATAGCTTTTCAGATGATCTTTAAGTCATTTTTAACATATTTTTAACAAATCTGCCGAAATGAGTTTTGTTCATGTACTTGATGCATATTTTTACTAGAGCATAAAACACACAGTTTTTCTCAGAATACTATCCCAAAATTATTTTATCTTTAAAATATGACTGATCCTGCTGGTGTTTGCTCAGACTTAATTTCTAATGCGGTCATGCAAGAAATGATGTCACATAAAAAATGCACGCCGCTTCATGCCCAAGTATTTCTTTGTTTATGCTTACTTAATTAACTCTGACTCTTCAGTAAGTGGGTCTGGATAAAACTGAACAGTGAGCAAATTATCAAAATCGCAGAAAGCAATTGAGTTTTGCGTTTAAAACAATTGGCTGACCCAACAGAGTGACAGCTGAGGGATAGCTGACAGCTGTTACTTTAGTGTAGACCCTCTACTTAAAGCCGTTGTTGAAATCTAATAAAATACTTTGCTCATGGACCAAGGAATAACACAACAACTTTATACTTAGCTGACGCCTCTTCTTTTGATATTCCTTGGATATTTTTGTTTCCTCCACTGATGGTGTCATCGTAACGTACCAAAGCTGATGCAGAGGAAGTAAAAAAGTTATCAAACGCTATCGCCAGTGACAGATCAGACAGGGACAGTGACGGACAGATCCTGGTGAAGTGCTGTGCCCGAATATATAGCCATTGAATCCAGCTCAATGTTCGATACTGCTTCCACAACATGGAAACAACACAACATGATCAAACCAAATAATATATTACTAACTTATAATCATGTTCCTCGCTGCAGAACTGCAGAATCAATTCTCAGCCACCATCTCAAAGTGGAGCTGGCCACACACATTTGAACGTACCAATGTCAGAATTAGTTAGCATGTTTGTGTATTTGTGCTATGTGTCTTTGTGCTTGTCTATTTGTATTATGTACTTGTGCTGTCTCCTCCTAAAATCTGTGCATTTGTGCATGCTATAAAGCAAAGTTTTTGAACAAGAAGAGAACAAGAAATCGTCCGCCAACATCCCGAGCTGCGGGCCCGGTGGCGGATCCAGAGGGGGGCTAGCTAGGGCGTTTAAACCTGCCCTGAAATGTCGGAGCCCATATAGTTAATACATAGGCGAGGGGCTGCCCGCAGTACCGGCGGGTGAGTCTCGAGCCCCTAGCCTCCCCGAAATGAATTCCTGGAATCCGCCACTGTGCGGGCCTGTGTATCTCGCCTCCAAGTTGGACTGGAGCAGGGTCCATCTGGCTGCCGAGTGTTGTTTTCCCACGGCAGCCCTAGAGCGCAACTGACACGCCTGGGAGCCTCGGAGGCCGACGGATAGCGCCAAACCGGCGCCCGCCACGAGCGCAGACAATACTGGGCCAGATACACCCGCAGGGCTCAGGCACGGAAACAACCGGCGCCCGCCATCAGCGCAGACAATGCTGGGCCAGATACACCCGCAGGGCTCAGGCACGGAAACAACCGGCGCCCGCCATCAGCGCAGACAATGCTGGGCCAGATACACCCGCAGGGCTCAGGCACGGATACAACCGGCGCCCGCCATCAGCGCAGACAATGCTGGGCCAGATACACCCGCAGGGCTCAGGCACGGAAACAGTAAACAGGAGGCACTTGTAGCGCACTGCGCCTTCCGATATATCAGACAAAAAACAAAAAATATGTGGCATCTAACATTTAGATAACGCGGTAATCGGGCGGTGCGGGGCGGCGGTTCCAATTAATCATGTGGTTGCGGAGGTTGATCCTCTTTGGTGGGTGTAATCCGTACTGATTGAATGCTTTGTACGTCACGAACAGCGCTTATAATTAGCACGCGCATTTACGGGGGGGCAGCCGCCCCCTCGGGTTTTTCGGCGGCAGAATAAAAACGGCGGCGCTTAGCGCCGCTGTAGTTAGCATACCTTTTCTCTGATTGTTTTTACAGCTATTGTCAAAATTATGGGTCCAGGTCATTTCAATTCAGGTCATCATTGTAGGTTAAGTGATCTCACCTCTAAATGTTTTAAGATGGTATAAGTAAGAACTGAGTAAACTCTTGCAACCGAAACTCTTTCACATAATGGGCCTACTAGGTACTACAAAATTTATCCCGGGATTTTTTTGTATGGATGATCAAAGGTCAAGCACGAGCCATGAACTCTCCAATAGAAATGCAAGACAAACGTGGTTAAATATGAATAACTTGTTGGTAATTTATTTATTTATTTATTGCAGTTGATGAGCAACAGGTTATCGGGCGTCACCCAATTACAGCTCATCTTGTTTATAACACCACACATGCCTAGCTCGTCAGTTGCTTAACATACTTTTTTACTTGGGATTTAAAAGCAGAGGGAGAATCGTTAAAGAGGTCAGATTGAGGCTGGAAGTGAAAAAATATGTTTGTGTTTGTCGCGGCTCGGCAAAACAACCCGCGTTTTACTGTCTCTACCCTTGCAAATGGAATGTACAACAAACTATTTGCCGATGCTCTCGTATTCCTAGTTGGGATGTGTAAGGGGAAACATCCGAGTAGATAGGCGCAGTCAAAATTTCCAGTTAAAATTTTATGGAAAAATAGAATATCGTATTAGACCTGTCCTACTCGCCAGGCTCGATACCTTGAAGTGAACAAGAAGTTCCGAATAGGACAGATATTCTGAAGGCCGGCAGGAATGTGCGTGTGAGGCTAACCAGATGAGAAACTTATGCTGAATTTTGTCTAATCTTTCTAGTTGAGTTTTTGAGGCACCACCCCAAATGACGCATCCATATTCTAAAAGGGACCGAATGTTTCCAAAATAGGCTGCAAGTATTAGATCGCACTTAAGTCGACCGGGGACTCGACTTACTTGAAAAGATCTTATTAATATTCCTAACATTTTGTTTCCCTTTCTAACAGTAAAATTTACATCATCAACAAAGGTTAATTTTGAGTCAAGCCAGACACCGAGATCCCTTATCGTTGTAACTTTTTCAAGGGGTAAATTTTGAATTTCATTTGCTGTCTCAATTGGGCACCGTCTTAACGTAATGGTGAAATGTTTGCATTTATTAGGGTCTAGTTGAAGTTTCCACTCTTCTGACCAATTACAAAGAGTGTTCAGGTCCTCCTGAAGCTGGTTCGAGTCTTCTGGGGAACAGATTTTGTTAACAATTTTGACGTCGTCTGCGAATATTAGACAGTTAGACTTAATTCTCATCGGTAGATCGTTGATAAACAGAGCAAACAGAAGGGGAGATAGCAAACTGCCCTCAGGTGTGCCAGAGTGGATAGGTGTCCAATCAGAACATTTACCGTTTACAATAACTCGCTGCTTTCGAATTGTCAAGAAAGATGTTAGCCAATTTAGTGCATTATCTATGGGTGATGCATTAATGCATTATTGGGCATTAATGCATTAATGGGTGATGGTACAGCGTATATTTTTACGGCATTGGATTTGTCATCTTTTTGCGGTTCAAATGATACAAATTTTGACCTAATCTGACCTTGACCTGATCCCAAGTCAGGTCAAATCCTAGATTTGACCCAAGAAGTTCACATGATATATAATTCGATTCGGCTTACTGCGAGGATTCCAACTGCCTAGATTATTTTGCTCTGTCTCTACTATTTCAGATGTAATGACCGAAAACCTTCATTTTCATGCTATCCCTACTTAGAGACATAGCATATGATGATTAACATGACCTCTTGTGACCTTAAATGTGGCCTGACAAGAAAATTGTTTAATTGTTTTCCATAGGAATTTGGATTGGCTATCTAAGGCCGTTTATCGTGTTTCGCTAGTGTTTCGCTATCTAGCGTGGTTCTCACGATCTTAGGGGAGGTACCCGCCGCCCATTGAAGGTGGCTAGACCCCTGTCAGTGCGCGTGTTAAGCACATGTGTTTTTGCGCTGATCGTGTCAACTTAATGTCATGTTCCTTGATGTTTGAGAAATTAAATATATGTGTGTGTGGGTGTGGGTATGGGTGCAGGTGTGGGTGGTAGGGTCTTAGGCTTATGTTGAAGAACACTGGGACAGCTGCAGCCGAAGTCGATCTTCATAATCAATACATTTCAGTTAAGCTGAGTGACAGCTGCACGCGTAATTAACCGCCACGGGCCAGTCCCGGTAAGTAAATTTCCAGCGATGTCGAATGGGTGAACATTACTCAGAGAATGCGGCAGCATTAGTTCAGATTTGCTCACGACAGCTTTAAATTAAGCAGACCGAACAGCTAAATCCCTCAGTTGTAAAATTGACGTGATATTAATGGGGACGCCATAGCGCCTAAGCCTCCATTTTAAGAGCTTCCATGTTCGGGTGACCTGGAATATAATGCTAACTTTTATGATTTGGTATTCAAATACTTTCTAATACTGGATTGGAAGTTAGCCGTGCTGCTGTGCAGGGGAGAAGGGCATCTCTCATTGCTGATATATTGGAGGTACCTTCTTTCATTTTCACGGCAGCGCTGAGTAATGGCTCAGAAATAAAGATAAAGAATGCAGTTGTTCCCATTCATCACGGTATAATGACCTTCAACGGCGAAAATACTACGATACTATACTGCTGAACACATGTTGGCACAGTGACCAGTGTACATCGTCACCCGGGCTCAACCGTAGGAGGTCCCATAGCCGGGATGGACCTCATCTTGGGCCACCACGCCCGTTCAATAGAAGTGTCTCCGACGGCTGGGCCGCCCCGAGCTTGATATCGGTCCACGGTGGTGCCCTCCCCAACGTGATGTGGAGGTAGAAGAAACAAATATACAACATATACTTTCGGCGCGTTGCTACTAACAGAGCTGAACCAATGTATTTTGTGTATTGATATCTGTTTTTGGGAGCATCCGGGCACCCCCAAAGTATATAAATCCCCGCCTTCTCGTGCGGCAGCCAGCTCCACCCCGGTGCTGCTGCGCTCTGAGCCGGCCGCAGCCGCAATTTTAATGGTGCGTCCTTGTCGGTGCAGGTCAATACGGACGCCGCCTCCTCCTCCATCTGCATTTCCACCGCAGGACGAACTGTCGACCCAGGCCGAGATACCAGGTTCTGGCGACGCTGCGATGGCCAGCAGAGCCCCTTCTCGTCTTCTGTCCGGTGAGTAGACACATCGTGTAGGAACACAGAGGTTCAGGTGTGTGCGTGTCTCCGGGTGTACTTTTTTAGAGCGCTTCCAGTCATTTTGCCCAAGTGCCAGGTGAGATCCGGGTGAAATCGGAGGGTGCCCTGTGACGTTGCTTTGGTGTTGTGGTCGCCATGAGTACCCTCGGCTCCGCTGGAGCACCGGCGGTATGGGGCACGAGGTTCCATGCCTCACGGGCCCGGCGGCGTTGTCGCAGCCTCGGTAGAAACTAAGCTACTGACGAGGGTCGGTAGAAACTGAGCTACTGACGCGGGTCGGTAGAAACTGAGCTACTGACGCGGGTCGGTAGAAACTGAGCTACTGACACGGCTCGGTAGAAACTGAGCTACTGACGCGGGTCGGTAGAAACTGAGCTACTGACGAGGGTCGGTAGAAACTGAGCTTCTGACGAGGGTCGGTAGAAACTGAGCTACTGACGAGGGTCGGTAGAAACTGAGCTAATGACGCGAGTCAGTAGAAACTGAGCTACTGACGAGGGTCGGTAGAAACTGAGCTACTGACGCGGGTCGGTAGAAACTGAGCTACTGACGCGGGTCGGTAGAAACTGAGCTACTGACGCGGGTCGGTAGAAACTGAGCTACTGACACGGCTCGGTAGAAACTGAGCTACTGACGCGGGTCGGTAGAAACTGAGCTACTGACGAGGGTCGGTAGAAACTGAGCTACTGAAGCGGGTCGGTAGAAACTGAGCTACTGACGCGGGTCGGTAGAAACTGAGCTACTGACACGGCTCGGTAGAAACTGAGCTACTGACACGGCTCGGTAGAAACTGAGCTACTGACGCGGGTCGGTAGAAACTGAGCTACTGACGCGGGTCGGTAGAAACTGAGCTGCTGACGCGGGTCGGTAGAAACTGAGCTACTGACGGGGTCGGTAGAAACTGAGCTACTGACGAGGGTCGGTAGAAACTGAGCTACCGACGAGGTCGTGAAACTGAGCTACTGACGGGGTCGGTAGAAACTGAGCTACTGACGCGGGTCGGTAGAAACTGAGCTACTGACGCGGGTCGGTAGAAACTGAGCTACTGACGCGGGTCGGTAGAAACTGAGCTACTGACACGGCTCGGTAGAAACTGAGCTACTGAAGAGGGTCAATAGAAACTGAGCTACTGACGCGGGTCGGTAGAAACTGAGCTAATGACGCGGTTCAGTAGAAACTGAGCTACTGACGAGGGTCGGTAGAAACTGAGCTACTGACGCGGGTCGGTAGAAACTGAGCTACTGACGCGGGTCGGTAGAAATTGAGCTACTGACGCGGGTCCGTAGAAACTGAGCTACTGACGCAGGTCGGTAGAAACTGAGCTACTGACACGGCTCGGTAGAAACTGAGCTACTGACGCGGGTCAGTAGAAACTGAGCTACTGACGCGGGTCGGTAGAAACTGAGCTACTGACGAGGGTCGGTAGAAACTGAGCTACTGACGCGGGTCGGTAGAAACTGAGCTACTGACGAGGGTCGGTAGAAACTGAGCTACTGACGCAGGTCGGCAGTGGTCAGTCGGCGGAAACGACTCATTTCCACCGCAGCTATGGCTCCCCAACCTTACTTTTTACTGCCAGCATCGTCAAAAGGCCGGCTTCACATAGATACGTTGGCGGAAATGGAGCCGGCTTTTCTTAGGGAATGGCTAAAAAGGCTCGGAAATCGCCCGAAATCTTAAACAAACACCGAATGTTTTTTTGCTGTATATCCGTCATGACTGTCACTACCTCTAGCAAGACAGTTATGCCTTCACGGCAATGTCTTCATTATTAAAAATGTATGAAGGTCATGGAAGGTATGTACGTTAATTAAAGGGAATGTACCAGGAATCAATCAGTCTTAAACACATGGGGTTGTATGAAAGCTGTCTTAACTTAGCTAAAAACCGTCACTCATATGACAATGGCATGGTGACGAAGTATGGGGAGATTCTTTATTTAGGCTGAGGGGTGTGCCAACGGTAAGGCCATGTAGCACCCGCGCCATGGGGTCCTAATAATCCCATGCAACAGGATCATGACCCACCCTTGTGAAAACACTAATATCGTGGATATAACAGACCATAAGCGTCAGATTTTGAATAACGTGTTTTATCTTCTCGAATATGAAAGGGCTATTCGACTCGGAGCTTTCAAAAGGAGCTTTCACATACTCTTGTAGAGTATGTGAAAAAAATTGGCTGTAGCAGGGACAAACAATGAGACTGTTTTAATTGACCCTTCATTGGTCCAGCCCCAACTTAAGCCAGCCGGGCACCATAGTGCCAAAACGTTTCCACATTGTCCCCTCGTTTATGCTTTTTATGGCTTTTAGTAATTGTTGGTAAAATTCTGGAAACAATATCAGAGCTAAATCAACCTCATGATGTGTGTAGTAGTGCTTACAGCATGGTTTTACGATGGAAATGGTTTCAAATTACAACACAACTTGTGGTTGAAAATTTTGACAATGTCTCCTTCCTCTTGTAGGGTAGTACTTATAAAGTCATATCGCGGCTAAAAATCAATAGCCCCAAGATATGCTGTTTAAGAAAGTGAATGACTGGAAAAAAGCTGTCGATAAAGTTAATGATATTCCGTTCCAAATTTTTGCTGGCCTCGACAGCTCGCTGGGAATAAAAACTTAGTTAATTTTGCTCCCTACAAAAACGACGCAGTTAATCGTTGTAATAGTCTATCTTCTCGACATCAAAGCCAGACAGCTGATCACACAAATTGGTCCCGTTTTCGATAAGTGGAAGCAATTTGAGTGATCACTTTATCAATGGCGAGCAAGTGACTTACCCCGGCTTGCCCGAGCTCTCCATTTTGTTGGCCAGCTCCACGTCCTTGCTGTAGACGTCGAACTGCCACTGCCTCTGTCCCATCACCCCGGCCAGCACCGCTCCTGTGTGGATGCCCACCCGCATGTCCACTGTGGACTTGGTGGACTCGCGCACAGACCTGTGGACACGACAGAGCCACCACAATGAGACAGTCGGGGCGACAACACACTGAGACAGTCGGGGCGACAATATAGTGAGACAGTCGGGGCGACAATATAGTGAGACAGTCGGGGCGACAATATAGTGAGACAGTCGGGGCGACAATGTGAGACAGACGGAGCGACAATATAGTGAGACAGACGGGGCGACAACACAGTGAGACAGGACTACAAAACAGTGAGACAGTGGGGGCGACAACACAGTGAGACAGTGGGGGCGACAACACAGTGAGACAGTCGGGGCGACAACACAGTGAGACAGTGGGGGTGATAACACAGTGAGACAGTCGGGGCGACGACACAGTGAGACAGTGGGGGCGAAAATATAGTGAGACAGTGGGGGCGACGACACAGTGAGACAGTCGGGGCGACAACACAGTGAGACAGTCGGGGCGAAAACACAGTGAGTCAGTCGGGGTGACAACACAGAGAGACAGTCGGGGCGACATCACATTGAGACAGGACGAAAAAACAGTGAGATAGTGGGGGCGACAACACAGTGAGACAGTCGGGGCGACAACACAGTGAGACAGTCGGGGCGACAACACAGTGAGACAGTCGGGGCAACGACACAGTGAGACAGTCGGGGCGATAACAGTGAGACAGTCGGGGCGACAATATAGTGAGACAGTCGGGGCGACAACACAGTGAGACAGTCAGGGCGACAACACAGTGAGACAGTCGGGGCGACAACACAGTGAGACAGTCGGGGCGACAACACAGTGAGACAGTGGGGGCGACAATATAGTGAGACAGTCGGGGCGACGACACAGTGAGACAGTCGGGGCGACGACACAGTGAGACAGTCGGGGCGACGACACAGTGAGACAGTCGGGGCGATAACGCAGTGAGACAGTCGGGGCGACGACACAGTGGGACAGCCGGGGCGATAACGCAGTGAGACAGTCGGGGCGACAACACAGTGAGAAAGTCGGGGCGATAACGCAGTGAGACAGTGGGGGCGACAATATAGTGAGACAGTCGGGGCGATAACACAGTGAGACAGTCGGGGCGACAACACAGTGAGACAGTCGGGGGTGACGACACAGTGAGACAGTCGGGGCGATAACGCAGTGAGACAGTCGGGGCGACGACACAGTGGGACAGCCGGGGCGATAACGCAGTGAGACAGTGGGGGCGACAATATAGTGAGACAGTCGGGGCGACGACACAGTGAGACAGTCGGGGCGACAACACAATGAGACAGTCGGGACGATAATACAGTGAGACAGTCGGGGCGACAACACAGTGAGACAGTCGGAGATGACAACACAGTAAGACTGTCGAAAGTAAAAACAAAGTGGGACAGTCGGGGCGGCAACACATTGAGACAGTCAGGACGGGAACACAGTCAGAGAGTCGGGGCGACAACATAGTGAGACAGTCGGGGCGACAGCGTCAGTTAGTTGGGCCTCATCACCGAGAGGTATAGAATGTTATGAATCTGATGTCACCAACTGACAAAATCATCAGACATCTGATCAAGTGGAAAATCCCCTGGTCAGCCCACGTCCCGTTAGCCCATCGTTGGTGATTCGTAAGCGTGATCTATAATTAACTCCCAGAAATAAAAATTGGCAGCAGAATTAGAAATTCAGCGACGAATTCATCCTTACAGGGACATTAGACCCGGGACAAAACAAATCAGGTTCTGGATGAGCCTTACTCAGTAGGCACGTTTCATACTGGATGGCATAAAACCTTTGCTTCATACCCGCAACTTCAACCTGTTCGACATGGCGACGCAGTAATCATTGATGCATGGCTATTTTCAAGAGAGATGGGTGGTCCGGCCATGCAGGAGATCAGCTAATGGGGGCGGAACACCTTGTGGCAATGGGCCTAACCTAAACCGGATCAACCTGAGCACTCAAGACAACCCAGTGAAACAGTCGGGGCGACAGGGAAGAGAAGCTGGGGCTGACATAAACGCCTAGTTGCGCGCAGTGGGGTTGGCCTGACACCGTTGGGCTGGCAGATCTAACTGGTTGGAAGTCAGTCAGCGAGAATGTCAGCTGGACGGTAACGTGTCGACGTCGTCATGGCTGGTGTTGCAGTCGGGGCGACAATGCATGGTCAGACCTTGGGACCCGCCAGTCAATGAGGCTTCTGGATTTATTCCCATACCTTCCTTCCTGCCCTACCCCGTTTTTAGTGTTGATCGTTGGACAGTTCCCTACATCACTGGTACCACATCCATCTGAAGCGGTACCATCCCTGATCCATGACAAACACATTGCCAGTGCGTGTGTAATAGTTTGAGACGACAGCCCCCTCCTCTTCCTAGTTTACCTATCCTTGATTTGTGAGGGCTAAACCAGGACCTCGTGGGCTGGTCTGTTATGTAATGGTTGTTCAGGTCAGGCATAATCATGAAGATGGTAGTCTAGACTTGGCCATGGCAGGCAGTTGGTCATCGGGCATGTAATCACTGATCAGTGCGACAAAGCAGTGTACCACACACCAGAACCGCTCTCTAGATTTGACGCTAGACGTAAGCTTAAAGTATGGCCGACGGCGAAATTTGAGCTTAGCATTGCTGATTCCGTGCCTGAAGCGTTCTAGAACAAAAATCGCTAGGATTTACCAGTCAACTAGCTCGGAAGTGATATTGAACATTTCGCAAGCTTTTGCATTTCTATGATTTAATAAAGTTTCAACGCAGTATGCCCGTTCCTTTGATCAAACTTTAATGCATCAGGAGCTTTAAGCTATTTCCGAACATTTACGGCTTAGTCAAGGCAGCAAAGCTATTTTAGCATTTCCGCACCAAGCTTTTCCTAAGACCGCGAGTCAACCCGATTGAATAGTAACTTGATGAAACGCATTGGTCAAGAGAGGAGACGCCGACTAAAATAGATGTCAATAGAAATCATAAGTTACTTGGTCGGGTCGCTTGTGGCAATGTCTTTATCATTAAAAATAAGTTGAAGAGGGTGAATAGTACACATGCTGACTTTTCTTTGTTATTTATCAAGTGCCTGCATTTTTGTTATTGCAACTGTCCATTGTTAAAATACTGCCTGAATCATAACTTTATTGGTTGGAAAAAACCTCAAAAGATACAATTCTAATATTTCAAAATTTTGGTGTGAGTTGTGGGAAATTTTTGCTGTAAGTTGTGGAAAATTTGAAAACGTTTAAGACCATAGCCATAAGTGGTCGGAAGTCACACAAACTTTCATTCTTTTATCATAATTGAAAAGAGCATTGCAGTGGTACTTTGCATCCTTTTTTTAGATTAACTTGCATCTTTTAAGGCAGAACATTTTAAGCAATTAGGAAGTAGCCATTTCGGTCCATTGCCTGAAAACCCTGATACCATAGGTTTTCTTTACTTGGTACCCCGCTGCAGGTTAATAAATCACATCCGATATTGCTCAGGCACAGCGTCCCCCACAGGTGAGGCAGGTATTACAGAGGTCGAAAAACCACATCTCGCCAGCTTAGTTGGGGAAAATCCCGGGGAACCAGAAGTTTAAACACTTTCAAAACTGACGCTGTTGCCCTTTCAAGCGGTACTAATCTCTTAAATATGGCAGTGTATCACAATCTTGTGTCACGCCCACTCATTCTGTGCGTTGGAGAGAGTAATTTTCCCTCTTGTACAAACATTTTCCTTCTTGTACTCTGCAAAAACCGTTTTCGTGTGGGAATTATCCACATATCGGGGTAAAAGTTGGCCCCCGTCGGGGAAGCTTGGTAATTTTTCTGACCTCTGGCAGGTAATGCACAGTGTGTGTGGTTGTTGCCGGACAAGGGAGAAGGTAATCTCAATATACATTCCTGACTCGCTAGCATGATTTCATAAACATCTTCACGGAACCGTTAGCCAGGTAATTTTTCATTACAGTGCCAGACAAAATAACACACTAATTAACATTGCAATACAACAAGACTCAAAATAGCAGAGCGAGTGGTTTCCGCGGCAGCTGCTCCGTCTGGGAATCCTCAAACATCGCCTAGAATGTAGCCGTACAAAAATACGGTAAGGAAAAATTTACATTCAGACAGTCTTATATTTAATGCAATGTCGAAAGGCAAGTTCAATTCCACTTTGAACATATATCGCCGGGGATCCAGAGATCCACAGCGTCTATCCCCCCCTCCTCCTTTCCTGACAACTCTTGTTGGCGCGGTACTCGGCGCGAAGGTGAATGGAAGAGACCTTGTGATGCCTGTCGTTCCAGTCCTACTTCAAACTAAGTTTGTACCAAAACTTTATGTTGTCCCAAAAATAAGCATCTCCAAGCTAAAGATCCTCTACTCGGTGGAAAACATTTACCGGATGCTGGTGAATAAGGAGACAACGGTTGCATTCCCGTGTTCCACGCTGGAGCGGTGTGCAACAAGGGCACACTACACGACTTCTGGAGCCACAACTCCACTCTGGAAACGCTTTTTCCACAACGGTGAGTTTAAGGGTCAAATGAAACATTTGGGGGACTTCACGACATGTTTCTCCAGTTTGAACAGTCTTGAGAACTATGTTAGTTAAAAATCCATCACAATGCTACTCTCCCTTAAATTGGCATCATTCCAGTGTCGCAGGTTCTCACTTGATGGCAGTGACCATGGAGAGGCCCATATAGACGGACTGAACGGCGTGGTCCTCAGTCTCCTCCGGGCAGCCGGAGATGCAGTAGTAGCAGTCGCCCAGAATCTTAATCCGTAGCTGGTTGTATTTCTGTAACACCCAGCGGCAGCCCGTCAGCCTTGCAAATGTGACCGCTGCCTCTTGAAAATAAACTTCGTGATGAGTCGTGAGTGCAGAGAACATTTCAGTTCTGTATTTTTAGCTTATCGTAAAATTTCCAACATAAAATTGTTAGCAGATACCTCTGCAAAGAGTTTCACTTTCTCGGACATGTCGGCTATGAGCTAAATATTATTTACAATAAGCGTTAGACATTTTATGTTGGAAAATGTTTGAAAATCACTTTAAAAGCCTAAGTACCCTTGAAACTCAGATATAAAACCGAGGTTTATATATATATATATATATATATATATATATATATATATATATATATATATATATATATATATGCTTCGTTGAATATTACAGCTTCTTTGGCGTTGATAAGTTTCTTCGTGGTCGACTCGAGTTTTCGTATTAGGCTTCGGTCATTCTCGTCATACTGGTGTAAAACATTAGAAAAAGACATAATCCGACGTTTCGTCTTACGTAAGACATATTCATGTTATTTTGACACTACAAGTTTCAAGTTACATAATAATAAACACACAAGTAATATAATATATATTACTGCACGGGTTGAAGGTAAATTGATATAACCGAGGTTGGTTGAAATTTCCGGCACGCGGCCGAAGGCCAAGTGCCGGAGATTTCAACCAACCGAGGTTTTGATCAATTTACGCCGAGCCTCAAGTGCAGTAGTATTTTTACTACAGCCCGTACGTTTGTAGGCTTAGTTTGAAAGTAGACATATCATGAGTGTCCTCGTTTTCACTTAGCAGAAGATATAATGAATGAGGTGAATGACACGGTAAAAAAGATCGAAAGAGACACGCTGAAAGCCGTCGAAGAGACAACAAGTAAAGAAACAATACTAAAGACTAACTTCTGGATCAATCAATTGAAAGAAGAATCCTTTTCACTGGGATTTGGACGGGATCTGCTCAGCCTTCCCGAAAATGAACTGAATGCAGTACTTGCCAGCTTTTTGCTTACGATGAAACGAAAGGATGGAAAGGATTATGAAGTATCATCCATCCAAAAATATGTACTGCCTGACCCTAAAGTACTTTAGGGAAAATAACTACCCTAGTGATTTGGAAAGTCATCCAGTATTCAAAGGAAGCAGGGATGCAAAAAGCGCAAAACTGAAAAACTCAAACTGCTTGGACAAGGAAATAGGCCCAACAGGTCAGAGTCGATAACGTTTGATGAGGAAGATCAGCTTTGGCAATCTGGTCAGCTGGGATATGAAAATCCCATGTCCGTGCTCAGGACGATTTGGTTGTACCTGACGATGCTGTTTGGTCTGCGAGGACGTCATGAAGCCCGCCAGATGCGCTGGGGAGACGTCAAGGTAGAAGCAGATGCGAGTGGAAGGCGGTACTTAAAATTCATGGAACGCCTCACCAAGACCCGCACTGGAGAGGGTCAATCAAGGGCCTTTATTCCAAAGGCATTCGAGAGCCAAGCAGCAGGGATGGCCGTTGCCCCGTCCAGGCATACGAAGAGTATGCAAAGCGCCGTCCTCCTGTTTCTTGTGTAGACGACGCGCCGTTTTTCTTGCGATCAACCACCAGAGGAAGAGCGACAACCCGATCTGGTTTTCCAACGCGCCTCTTGGTGTCAACAAGCTCGGAAGCTTACTGACCTCTGGATGTCATGCAGCGGGCATCAAGGGCAAAAAACCAACCACAGTGCCAGAAAGACGGCGATACAGCGCACTTTGGATGCCGGTTGCCCACCCGCCTACGTGGCTCAAATGAGCGGGCATAAGTCTGTATCAAGTCTCGCCAACTATACTGACGCGACAGTTGACATCCAAAGGGCAATGTCGCTGAGCATCCTCGAAGGGGCGCCTTTCGAAATCGAGCAACGCAACAAGAGGCAGAAAGTTGCATTGGAGAGCTCCTCTGACGACGGCAAGATCCCAGTCAATTTTCGCGCTTTGGGACAACTTGTCTTTAACAACTGTTCCGGCATCACCATCAACATGAAGTGATAAGGTATCTGTGTTTTGTCTAATGTGTCAGGCGGCAATCGCCGGACTTAGTCTGGTATTGAAGATTACTGCCAAGATGTAGTAATGATTGCATTTATGATTATTATTATGTGTTGTTCTTGCATCGCACTCCAATGATTGTTATTATGTGTTGTTCTGTGCACCGCCTCCAAGACCAGCCTGTTGGAATACACGCGAGAAGTCAAGATTACTTTACTTTATAAGGTTAGTCAACTAGAGAATTTTAGGTGCCCCAATCGACGTCATCACGGCGAGAAGTGTTCCTGCTCTTTTCATCACTGCCTTGGTCACCTGCAGTAAAGCCGTGCAGTAAAAGTTTTTCCGGCACGGCTTGATTTGAACCAATGAAAATTAATAAGGAATTGCCGTTCATAAAATCCTCGTGCAAAAATTACATCAGGGCACTGCTAGTGTTAAAGACATTAGCCGGGATGTAGTAACACTGGTTAATGTATCTCACGATGAATCGCATTTCTTTGTTTTTATTCAAATGAGTGGAACGCTGCAGTCTGTTTTGTGAACCCTCTGTTTAGTGGAAGCAAAAAATGTATATATAAATAAATATGTCCGCTGAGTGTGAACTAAATTTGCCTATCGTAAGTGGTAGCGTAGTGAGCTGTTGAGTCTGAATGTTTATGACCGGCGACTTGTTGCGAATGATGATGGTTTCAGTGTTGTTAGTCGTCGCCGGTCATTGCAGTGTGCTATGATCTTAGTGTTAGATTGAGCATGTTGCGGGTGAGGGTGATGTTGTGCTGGTCAAGGGTGTGTTTTGGAGCACCGTCTTGAGGTGCATTGTCAGTCTGCGGCTGATGTAGTGGTTGTGGTGACCAACGTGTATACCTCGTGGGTTGCACAGTCCCCGGCAGTACATTTGTATTGGTATACTACGTTGGTTTGCTTCAGTGGTGTGGTTTTCTGGTTAGTGTTGTTTCTCATGACTAGGCTGGAAGTTTTGGGGTTTTGTGTAGATGTTCAGGTGTAACTGGTAACTATGATCGGAAGAAGCAGTGTTGCGTGTAATAATGTCCCTAATGACCCTCTCGTCTGTTTTCCATGCCGGTGTGAGTATGTTTCTGTAGTGTATGGTTATTTTGTGTTTCTGCGGTGGCCTTACTGGGGTTGTGATATAGTCATTTAACATTGCCTTAGTGACCCGGTCAAACTCGCTGTTAGAGTACCCGTTGTTTACCAGGATCTGGCGTACCCGTTTAGCTCTAGGTGTAATAATTTCACGTACTACAGTGACTTAGAGCCCTGCGGATATATGGCGGATTACACTAGTCTTGTAAGTGTCAGTGCAGTCCCCTCCTCCATTCATCAACAAGACACCCAGCGGAGACCCCATAGCGACACCATCAGTTTGGACATATAGGTCTCCCTGCGGGCACCTGAAGGGAGATTCCTTAGTACACAGTTGCAAAAACTCCCTAAGGACACGGCGTGGGAGCTTGGGTGCTTTAAGGGAATCATGTTCACACAACTCCGCTGGGTGTCTTGTGTGCGCAGGCTTACATGGGTCATGTGGAGAATATGGTCCTTAAAGGCGAGAATAGGCCCCATCAATATTTCCGCTATATCGACGATATATATCTCGACGTGGCAAATATGGATCAGCTAACTGGACTTAAGAACCAACTTTGTGCCAGCTCAGTCCTCAAGTTTACGACAGAACTGAACGTAAACAACAAACTCCCATTTCTGGACCATATGATAGATGCAGGGCAAGATATTATCACCACCAACGTGTACAGGAAACCAACCAATCTAGGACGTTGTATGAATGGAGGAGGGGACTGCACTGACACTTACAAGACTAGTGTAATCCGCGCATATATCCGCAGGGCTCTAAGTCACTGTAGTACGTGGAAATTATTACACCTAGAGCTTAAACGGGTACGCCAGATCCTGGTAAACAACGGGTACTCTAACAGCGAGTTTGACCGGGTCACTAAGGCAATGTTAAATGACTATATCACAACCCCAGTAAGGCCACCGCAGAAATACAAAATAACCATACACTACAGAAACATACTCACACCGGCATGGAAAACAGACGAGAGGGTCATTAGGGAC
Organism: Lepas anatifera; assembly: GCA_034440635.1. Classification (NCBI taxonomy): domain Eukaryota; kingdom Metazoa; phylum Arthropoda; class Thecostraca; family Lepadidae; genus Lepas; species Lepas anatifera. The sequence goes on from JAOTON010001034.1 coordinate 1,140,708, forward strand.
ATTATCATACGCAACACTGCTTCTTCCGATCATAGTTACCAGTTACACCTGAACATCTACTACAAAAATCCCAAAACTTCCAGCCTAGTCATGAGAAACAACACTAACCAGAAAACCACACCACTGAAGCAAAACCAACGTAGTATACCAATACAAATGTACTGCCGGGGACTGTGCAACCCGTGAGGTATACTACGTTGGTCACACAACCACTACACTCAGCCGCAGACTGACAATGCACCTCCAAGACGGTGCTCCTAAGAAACACACCCTTGACCAGCACAACATCACCCTCACCCGCAACATGCTCACATCAAACACTAAGATCATAGCACACTGCAATGACCGGCGACGACTAACAACACTTGAAACCATCATCATTCGCAACAAGTCGCCGGTCATAAACATTCAGACTAAACAGCTCACTACGCTACCACTTTACGATAGGCAAATTTAGTTCACACTCAGCGGACATATTTATTTATATATATACATTTTTTTGCTTCCACTAAACAGAGGGTTCACAAACAGACTGCAGCGTTCCACTCATTTGAATAAAAACAAAGAAATGCGATTCATCGTGAGATACATTAACCAGTGTTATATTACTTGTGTGTTTATTATTATGTAACTTGAAACTTGTAGTGTCAAAATAACATGAATATGTCTTACGTAAGACGAAACGTCGGATTATGTCTTTTTCTAATGTTTTACACCAGTATGACGAGAATGACCGAAGCCTAATACAAAAACTCGAGTCGACCACGAAGAAACTTATCAACGCCAAAGAACCTGTAATATTCAACGAAGCTTGTATAAAAGAACGACTTCTTCCGAAATATTTGAACATTAATATATATATATATATATATATATATATATATATATATATATATATATATATATATATATATATATATATAAATGAACAAACTGTGGATGGTTTTCACGTATTTACTGTTGGATTTTTCTTATTCAAATGATAAGGTACTACCAGTCTTAATCCCGCCACCAGCTGTTGGCATGTATAGCTGATGAATCTCAAGAAAACAGTGTGTTAATTTCAGTGCCTTTAAGAGCATTGATTAGTTCAGTGTAAAACTTGCAGGTTAACAATTTTGAAAACGTTTATAGGGTGGCACAGCTGATAATAAAGTTAGCTTAATAGTAGGTACAGTACTACTAGGCGTTGGCGTATCTGGGAAGACATTCTTTATCCAAACATCGTGATTTTTTCCTGATGTTATTTCAAAGCACCATTTTTCCCTATTCAGTGCCACATTCACCTTTCCCTCAAACCAGTGTAGATACGCCAACACCACCACCTTTGTAACAGTACCTTCTTCCAGACAGTCTGAAAACAGCTCTGACTCGAGTCAACAAATGTGATGTAAAGTTAGCCTCTACAAATCAAACTGTAATCCACGTGCCTCCATAGCCACATCTCCCAACGTGTTAATCTGGTGTTGATGCGCTGAGACAGCAGCACCACAGCGGCAGAGGTAATGGCTTTTCCGTTCTTCGGGATTGTTTGGTTTCAGGGCAGCATCTCGCTGTTCCCGATTATTTTAACAAGTTTCTCACCACGCAAAAAGATAACATCGCGCAAAAAGATAGATCTGTATACATGGATCCGTCTCAGTGCACGAAAATGGCATGCGTTAGATAATAGTACGTAGGAGAATGCGTCAGATATTTCCCACAGAAAAGCGTTGCAACATGCAGATGTGTTGATACAGTAGCGGGGCACTTAGTACGGCGGGAACTGTGCAGTGCGCAAACACGCGATTCAAACGTGCCCCAGGGGGGAGACAGGAGTGGAATCCTTTTAAAGTAGACTGTTAGTGCCACCATCGCGGTAGTTGTAGCGCTTTTATTGCCGCTGACAAGGACTCAGCTCCCGGGCGAGGTCTTGGATCAGGGTCTTTTTACTCAGCCATTCTTTGCACGCGTTGGGAGTGAGCGACTCAGTAAGGCCCGAATAGTCATGGCGACATTTATTTTCTGTCCCATAAGCAAGCCTAGTTTTACGACTCAACCGGAGATTGAAATGATCTGACGTGGGGTCAAATAAGTGATACAATATAACCGGGGAACTCATATGTTTCAAGCTTTGGTTCAATATACTAAATACCAGGATCTAGTTTCCTTTCGTCCGGAAGAAACAGCGCTGAAAGCTCCATACCGTCGTCTCCTCTTGAACAAAGTCTGAAACCTTCGTTGAGCAGTTGCGTCACAGGGTCAAAATTGGTCTTTGTGTTTCCTTTACTCGGGAACGTTTTGTGATAGCATGCTCTCATTCATACAATGCACCCGCACTATGTACAAGGCGGAAGTTTCCACTTTCTGGTGCCCTCACGGGGTAGCGGCACCGTTTCTACGGTGCAGTCTGCTCCCGTCTCGCAGGAGCCGAGCCCTCGCATGAGGGCTGCGGGCGAGAGGCCGGACCGGTGGATCACGTTAAGACTGATCAAGCCCATGCACGCACAAACAGGGACGCCGGCTGGCACGACGTTGGTTCCACTGTTGCTGTGCGCATTCTTCAGTGTACTGACATCTCCTGGGTAGGAGGCGGCCGCGGAAAAGGCTGCCACATGTCAGCCGTGACCCAGGGGCTTTTCCACACCCAAGCATGGCGACTTTGCCAACTGGGCCCTGGGGATTACAAATTCCATTACGAATCGGGAGCCATTAAATCTAGAACAGACCCAAGGGCACTAATGTAATCGTCTTGACCCAGGGATTATAATGATATGTCACATGACATTGTTAGGTCACATAGTAACTTTGACCGTAGTTCAAGGCTTATAAGGATTTTTCAAGGTTACTTGGCATATTAACCCTTGCCCCGGTGGCGGGTATGAGCCACCTTCGCCCTGGTGGGTGATCAAAAAAGACCCCACGATCTCTAAAACTAAGAGATATAGAAAAAAACGCAAAACAGAAATTGAAAGCTCTTTAAAAATTATATCAAAAATACCTGGGTCATTTTTCTCGTCAGGTCAATATCAAGGTCACCATAGGTCAAAATAGGTCAAAATCGCTAATATTAGGTGTACTAAGAAAACCTCATATATCTCATAAACTAAGATAGCTAGAACAACTTAATGAAAACTAATCGACAGCTCTTGAGTTGCGCTTTCATTGCGGTCCCAATGGTTTTCGATTCAAGTCAAAGCCTAGGGAGTTGCAGGTCACTGAACATTGGGAAAGTTCTTAGGAATGTCCATAGCCACCCATGCATAAGGGCGTTTCTTTTTTCGCTAATAACTTCCAAACCAAGTAAGATACAGCAGTAGCTGATGCACCATTGCAATTCCCTCATCAATACAAATCGAATGATATATAATATTGCTATGACAGGTCCAATTTAAAATTTTACCTAACCCAGGTCAACGGCTTGACCCAACTTGACCTGGTATAGTCATGATATATATCATTTGGCTTGCAGTGACCATACAAACACTTTGGGGAAGTAAAAGTTCTATCTTGGCTTATCAAAAATTTATAGAGTAAAACCCTGAAAAATGTTTATTTGATCTTAGGTGACCTTTCAAAGGACACAGGTCAAAATTTTTGGTATCAACTTCAGAAATGGGCTAAGAGCAAATCGTAAGCGATTTTTGAAGTTGATTCCGTTCCATTCTTACTGAGAAAAGCTCATTTCGTGATTTTCCCCATGCATTTGCAAAGGAGAGGTCATGCTTTGTACATGAACTTAGGTCACCAACATAAAGAAATTCCGGAACATATGTTGTAGCTCCTGGTAGGCCCAATATTTGGTATGAGTGTCAACTTGATCGATTAACCCTCCTTTTAGTTATGCAGTCCTAAGCATTTTTTAGGTGAGGTCACTTTACCTGGCCTGGTGACCTGACCTGATATGACCTTGAGCTAAAATTTTCAGTAAAGATGTAAAAATGATGAAGGAACACTTAGACTAAGTTTGGTGGCGCTGCGCGCCGCTGTTTTGTGGTCACTTTGGAAAAACCCGAGGGGGTCTAATAAGACCTCACCCGGGCGAAGGTTAATCGAATCTATAGATCATGCTCGTCCCTATATCAAATGTATTTTTATATGCTGTTTCATACAAAAGTTATAGGCACAAACGAATAAGAAAAGGGCGACACATTTTCAAATCCTGTGACCAAGCTGTGGCCACCGGTGACCAAGCTTTTACCTGACCTGAAAGTGTTTGGATTTTCAGCAATTGTTTTTTCCAAGACAGTTTTAATCGAAGACAGTTTTACCTCTGCAGTTTAAATTATGATTGAAAACTTAATACAACTATTCTTGGAGCTGAGCTACACCCTCGTCTTACGAGGGTATACAGATTGGGTTATAACTCGATGATCTGGCCTGATACATATTTTCAACCATAGCTTCTCAAATAAAGCAATATGTATGTAATTGAAATCGGCTGGAAATCATTTGTGAGAAACCAATGGGAGGAGGAGGATTGCCTCCAATTGTGCACCCTGGCAGATAATTTGTTTTTTTTACTTTTTGAATTCTCTTGCCCAAAGAAAACTCCATAATGTGATTTTATAATCCAAAGGTTACCTCTGCTCAGCAGTGTTAATTTCTGAAAACACTTAAGGGTGCCTGAATTAGAAACAATATCAGTAACCACCTCAAGAATAGGGAAAACATAAAATTAGCTGTGTTTAAGCCCTCACTCACACCTATAAACTAGATGTAGCTACACAGACAGCACGCCAAGCAGGGTCTTCCAAAAAATATTCCTCATCAATGGCATCTCTCCCAGGGCAGGACTTAAGCTGCCCCAAACATTTTAAGTCACCTGACTCATTTTAAGGATTTGAGAATGAGGCTATGTCTAGAGATGCAGGCTAGTAAGATACGCGGACGAACATTTGAGAACCTTAAGCTGGCTGGAAGACTATCCTCCATTCCCATCTGAGAGCCACACGTTCTTAGAGAACAGTAGTTTGCCGGTTTCTGTTGAGATTCTCGATATTCTCCTTCAATCTCATCTAGTTCTCTTGGGAGAGCTTATATTCGGCTTATTTTGAGATTCTCTAGATTTTCTTTCATTATCATCTTGTTCTCTTAGGAGAGTTTAGATGTGGCTTAGGTGAGAATGAAAGAGTATCTCAGGAATCTCAACCGAAAATTGCATGCTTCTGTTCTCAGCCGAGCATGTGTGACTATCAGACAAGAATGAAAGGTGGTCTTCGAGCCCACTCGAGGTTCTTAAATATGTGTTCATGTAGCTTTAAGTTATGCAAACCTAAAAAGATAAAGTCTAAAAGGTGTCTTAACTCCTTTCATTTAAAAACCTTTCGTTAGGGGTGCCCAGGTACCCCTCAACAGAAATAACATCACACCCCTGCCTCTTCTATAGTAGAACAGTATGAATTTTCTTAGATATGAAAGGATATCTTATACTTCTTTCTTTCTTTGCTGATAGTTTACATTTCATTAGGCTGAATAAACTCTTATTCCTCTGTATCTCCTGAATAAGCGTTTACTCCTATTCGACTACATGTGCTCTGCCTTTTCTTCTTGATGGATCCAGCCTATCTCCCAGTCCCATATCAATCTCTCGGTAAGTTTTCCTCCCTCACAGCCATTTGTCTCTGCATACTCCAGCCTGGCCGGCGGCGTAGATAAACAAGAGAGTGGATTGACTGTGGGAAAGGCTAGCAAATATATCATCCCGGCAGAGCACATCATGGCCAAGACATTCAGATGCATGTCGATTCAGACCCAAAGCTGTCCCGCTAAATCCAGACGAATATGTTTAAGCTATTTCAATCCAAATACTATTATACTATCATAAAAAAGTGTTTCATCACCCGGTGTCAGTCCGCACCGGGTGACGTGGGACTCACAAAAATCATATTCACATTTTAAGTCACTCTCACCTTAAAAAACAGCGATTTCAACACTATTATATTATTATACTACTGTTTATACCATTTTAATCCAAATCCGATACGTATGTGAGAAATATGATTAAATCAAAAACACTTTGAGTACACATCCATATCCATATCGAAAGCTTCCTGAATTCTCTTGTCAATCTGACCCAATCCAACCAAGATATCCTTTGAGAAAGTCAACCTATGATATACTCTACAGGCCGGCCTGGGCTCTGAACATAGTGACTGCAGCTTCAGATGCTAATGGAGCTGAAGTGTTGCCTGTCCTAAAACACTGAGCCATTTGCATAATGATCTGTTCAAGCTTCAAGTAAACCATTCCGATCACAGACCCCCAGGCGAAGGTGGGTACGGAAAGAGGTGACAAATTATCTCGCGCTGTCTTAAGCACTGAGGCTATTTCAAACATTTTTCGGCTGTGACATCACCTTGTTTTTGCAAACTGTAGTAAAATTCACATCCCATTAGGAGTTTCTCGATCTTTATTATTGTAAATTGCAGCAAAACTATCTGTGGTAGGAACACTAAATTCTTCGTTCTGTTGCCAGTCGCTCATGAACTATTTCTGAGTTTGGTGACCTGCACAAGACGTATGCGCACATTTTCCGGCTATACACTAGTGCAGCGGCAGTTTTGGATCCCAAAGGCGCCACTGACTAAGATTGTTCCGCATGAAGCCGGGCTGGAGATACGAGTGATTTCATCTGCTAGAAATATCCCCGTGCGGGGTGTTTAGACCAATGAGCCGGATTTATAGCCTGAGGCGTTCTCAGTAAAGCCTCGCTCATTTCGTCTACATTCGCAGAATGTGAGTCTGAGCGCGCCATATTCAATGTAAAAGCGCAAGGAGGCGCTCCCTGCCGGAGGAGACCATTTACACGGCCATGTCAGATCTCTATCGGTTGGGAGCTTTTCATCGGCCCTGCTGATGGGTCTCCAGCCATTTATATATGGAGTGGAGATAAGGGGGGGGGGGGTTGAGGACCTCCCCGGACTTTTGAGTCTCCCATATAATTTTAAGAGGGCTTGTATTGTCATGCCAGCGTTAATCGTCATGCCAGTGTCATATTGTGTTTATTCTTAGGCTCTGACTTAGCCTGTAAATGAGTATACCTCTATTGGCGATATGAGTTAATAAATACATCAAAATAAATAAATAACCCATCCAGGATCCCCTCCCCCTGGGTCGAGAGGAGATATCCAGCCTTTTATTTAGAGCCGACTATCTGGACAAGTGCAGCAATGCAATGCACGCTGTAGGATCAGTGGTCTAAGCCAACGCACTGTTTTGAAGAAACTGCGTGGCTACAGACACCATTGTGACTAATTTCGCGGACAGTATTTAAGCACAGAACCATCTTAATTGAATTGTGAAAAGACCATCCCATAGAATAAAAAATGAGGTCATCGATGAGGCCCGAAACAGAAAGCGAAACAAAGAAAGAAGAATATTGATTTACAATTTCCTAACGAAACCTGGCGACCCATTTGCAGATATAGCTATGTTTTGGTAATGGCCAGGAGTTTGGTGGCATTCAACACACAGAACTTAGAAGTACTCAACACAGAAGCCTAGTGTTGGGCTAGGGAGGCAACGACGAAAAATAGAGGTTAGAAGTTGGGAGGGTAAACAGCCCAGTCCTGGCCCTGAATCGCCCATAGGAGGAATGTGTAGTTAGGTTAGAATCTTATGGAAAGGTGAAGGCACTAGGCAGAGAGTGCTATTTTAAGCTGCTGGAGCACCCGCGCACCCGCGCACCCCTCCTCCCCTCCCATCTCGCCCTGGTTGCTCCGTCCCAATGAGGACGATGGAATGTCCACATGCTTTGAAAAAAATACGAGCTGAAACGGATTTTAGAATCTCAAGAAGACAGGAATGACAAGGAGCGCTAGTGCTTAAAAGTGTTTCGAAAATCATTTCATATGAAACCCACGTTTATATTCTATAGAATTGCATCCAGAGAAAAACATAACCCCTCCAACAAATACAAGAAAGTAAAAGCTGGTGAAATCGATAAAACTGATAAAAAATGGGTCATGATGGCATATATTATTTTTCAAGCAGGCTTATCCATCAGAACTGAGTGAAGATGCTAATTGATTATTTTTCAACTACTTCATTAGGTAAGTCCTCAGAAATTTGGACGGGTTAGGATTGCTTCCACCTTCGTATTTTACCCAAAATGAAACATTTAGTTAGTATTTAAGACGAGAGGCCTAACTATGCAGAATTAAGCAGTCTGGAAATTTAGGATGACAAAGCTTTGCTAGTCTTTATTAGTAAAGTCGGCATGATGGCAGGAAAAAGTTAGAGAAATCTACCGTCAACCCTGACACACCACCAAAAAATTGTAGCTTTAGGCACAACAATTTTGACAATTAAACTGACTGTTTCATTTATAGGCTTAGCTCCTTGACTTGGAACATTATTGATTTCGCAGCTAAGCGAATGGACTGAGGACTGATTTTTAAAGATGACTGTTCTTGGATTAAATGGACTATAACTTAACAGACAGGTGTACTTGTAGTACATAATTAACACAGGTGTCAGGTGTCACAGGTCTCTCAGTATCATACAATAGTGAAAGTGGCTTCAGATCTTGGTGTGTGCACTAATTTCGCTTTTTACCGGCTTAAAAGCCATTATCTTATTTTTGCCGAAAAAATAATTTATATGCACTTAATATTAACAAATAATAAGAATACAATAATTATAATAACAATAATAAATTAGCTTGATAATCTGTTCATTCAATTGCTCTCTGTTAGAGATCAGAAACCCTCCAGATTGTGTGATGCCAAATCGGCGTCGGATATGGTTACACTTTGTGCCAGTTTGGACGTGTTTTATCTCTAGTCCTGTTCAGCTGTCAGCACAGTTTTGTCAGCAGGACCTAACCCCCTCCAGAAAGTACATGTGCCACAATCGCCTCTGTTTGTACTTAGCAAAGGGAACTTAATCCTTCATACCATTAAAAATATTAGGCTGCCACTCGTGCACTTACTATTTTCATCAGCGCAAACAGCAGGCCATCAGCCCGTAAAACCTCTAGAACTAGTTCCCCGGGAGAGGCTACAATCCTGTGACGTTGACGCAACGCGGCCCACTGATTGGTGCTGACAAAACTGTGCTGACAGATGGAACAGGGCTCCTGCCACAAGAGATTATAAATACAATATATTACGAACCAAAGTTATTCTTATTGACTTTGGCTATTTTCTTAACATATCAAAACATATGTCACGTTCAAACTAGTCATTGAAGAGAGTAATACGCATTTATAGTCGCCACTACCGAAGGCATGTTTAGCACGTAGGTTTTAAAGAAGTCCAAACAAGAAATATTTAACCACGCAGCGATCCGGAGCATTACGTCACGTTCTCAACTTCAAATCATACCACATGATCACTGGATGAGGTGTGGGTAGGAAAGCGATGGATTTTCCGCTTTTTCTCCAAGAATGGTAATTCTGGGATAAATTTAATTTCATTAAAATGTTTTTTTGGCATTCTCTATCACATGGCCATCTCAGGTTGAATGTCATTAGAAAGGTGCCACATTTTCTTGAACATATTAAGCTGCTCCGGATAACGTCATAATATGCTGGTGGAAACTTGATGGTCATTTGAAGGTCATGAAGGCCGCTACATGTTTTTTCGACAAAATACCACCGGGTCACAAACTGCACTTTATCAATTACCAGGGGTCTTGACACATACTTCTACCAAAGGGGAAATACACGGGCTAACCTCAACCTAGCGACAGATGAGAGTGGGGGGGAGCACACAGTTCGAAGGTATTAGCTATCTTAAAGTACGATACATAGGCAGTTCACCAGCACTAGAGTTGGTAAAATTTATTTCGGTCCGCATTGTTAACCCGGAGAAAAAAACCAAAACACTTGACCGAGTCCCAATCTTTTGGGAAGGAACAACTACGTAGCTTACGAGTTGGAAGGGATTCAATACCCCCGCAATCGATTCTAAAAGCATGTTACCGTATACCTTTCGGCAGATATTACACACAAGTTCTGCCAGCAATATTCCTAGCAGAACTTGCATTATTAGTTAGTTAGTACTTAGTATAGTTAGCATATGATTAGTATATTAGTTAATATTTACTAACTATCGCATCAGCAATCACGAAATCCCCTGGTACATGACTGGAACTTGGTACCGCAGTGTAATCTCAGCAATTGGCGCATCGGTAAACCCCGGCCATTATCCATTACTCAGTCCATTGCCTGAGGTGTCCCTGAGGTGCAGGCTGGCCGGGTGAACTGATAGCAGTTTGTACCCACCTGCAATACTGAACTCGAGGGTAAACTGAGCTTAAGTGATTCGAAAACTTGCAGCAGTATTCGGGTGATCCCATATATGACCGGCTTTGGATGAAATCTCAGCGGAGTATGAATTGTTGCTGCTTTTGCGATTTGGCGTTATTTGATCATTGCCTTCCACCGTGGGATTATTATTCCGCGGGCGGGTAGCGCCCACGAGGTCTCTCTCTACACATGAACATACGGTGGCATGTAAGTGATACGGCTCGGCCCGACCGGCTCCGACAGTCACGTTAATGAAAAACTTATATCTCCAGCACATTTAGTGTCCTAAGTAATGTGTTTCCGTGTGATGTGTTTTCCTCCTAGTAAAAGTAATGTGTTTTCCTCCTCGATATACAGAAACCTACTCACTTGATTGAGTTGGAACGTGGTGTGTTTATTTGCCCGACCAAAGTTAATCGATTGCACCTATTAGCACGAGGGTCACGTCTTACGTGCGTACGTGCACGCTCCTTCAATAATGAAAGTATGAAATTTTCGCCAATTTTCCAGCGTGCGCCACAATGTCCTAAGCGGACACCGTGGCGAGAGTGATCTGTTGAAATGGTCGCATATATGTTGGCTATATGGTGGATACCAAATTGTGCGGGCACGCACAATTTGGTATCCAAATTTGTGCAGCCTTTCCCAGGAAGGCATTGTAGTCCTTATTGTAGTTTTTCGCAAATTGCTTCAAAGTTATGGGTCAAAGTCAGGAGTGTGGATTTATATCTCATTGGGGGTGCCAAGGCACCCCCAATGAAACGATGAGTTAGTGGTGAAAATTCCTTTGAATTTAATTGTTTACTATTTTCAAGATTCAAACTGGTTTCATGTGCTTCAGCAGGCCTGTGCAAGGGCCAAAACAGACATATTATCGTCCTAGCTATTTTTGCGATGGTTATTGGCATTCTTTCAAATTTGGGCACCCTCATGGTGGTCAGAAATCCACGCCCCTGGTCAAAGTTACACAACACCTTTAACACAAGGTGCTGCGGCAATGACACACGCTTTGTTTTGCCGTTTTGAGCAACGTTTTTGCTCCACAATTTCTGTTACCAAAAATAAAAAACTCCCGAAAACTAGCGGAAGCTTTTTCAGGCAAACTGGAGTACCTAAATATTTCCGAAACTTTTGATGCGCAATCATGGATGTCAGCGAGTGAGATCTGCAGCTATGTACCCTATGAGAAGAAGAGCGACGATCTGTGTGGTATGTGCCCCTTCTGAGAACATTCCAAGCAAGGAACTATCACTTTGTGGATTCTGCACCTTTTCAGCAATAAATCATAAAGGAGGTGTGATAAGGAGACGAAATAAAAACAAAGGCATTATTATAGCCGTTGGAGACCTTATGTTTATGATAGTCTCCAAAACAAATAATATGCAGAAGTAAGCAGAAAGATTTGGACGCCAGAAAATAGGTATCTGGAAATTAGCCTTTCTCCTTAGAAAGTACGACATTAAAACACTTCAAATCGTAGGCAAAAAACGTGACCTGTTTTGCCTGAAAGCAACATATTTCCTAAACAATGAGCTAAGGGCGAATCCCACTAAAAGCTTTTCAGCCCGCGTGAAAGAGATTCAGCATTGTCAGTGCTCTACAGAAAATGAAAATGTCACGTTCGTAGGATTCCGGCGCATGAAAAACTCGCCCATCATGTTTTTGAGTCAAATTTGTTTACATCACGCCCCCGCTCGATCTGTGCCCCAAAAAACATTACCATAATAAACCTATTGTTTTTCCTGTTATAAAATGCATGCTACCAATGTACTGTAACTAATATGACTCCAGGCAATTATTGCACCAGATATATGTCAATGGTAGGGTGCTCCCCCAGAGTGATAACTACATTACCAGAAACGGAGTTATGATGTCCAATGGCCTGTTGTAAGCCTGACTGGGGCCTCCGGTGCAGCCACTGAGATGGCCGTATACCACAGATATTGAGCACAAATCAAGCGGTCGGCAACATTGCCTTCCCAGGAATTGTGGCACCGTCTGACAAGGCTGAATTGTGGAAAGTGGCGTTTCCAGAAATGCATCAGTGGGGGTACTTGAACTACGACGGTACTCGAACTACGACGGTGCTCGAACTTGGTTGGGCCTCATAGCTTTGGGTGGGAAATGATGGTAAAACAGGAACATTATCCAACGGTTTCTTATCTAGCTGGTGTTTGCTACGATATTCATATCAGCCATACAACTTTGATGACGATTGAAAAGTTACTTCGCCGAGCCGGGCTTCAAAACGGTCGGTTTGATGACGATTGAAGTTACTTCGCGGGCAGGCTTCAAAACGGGCGATTTGATACGATCGGAAAGTTACTTCATCGGGTCCGGGCTTCAAAACGGGCGATTTGATGACGATTGGAAGTTACTTGCCGGGGGCTCAAACGGGCGATTTGATGACGATCGGAAAGTTACTTCATTGGGTCGGGCTTCAAAACGGCCGATTTGTACGATCGGAAAATTACTCATCGGGTCGGGCTTCAAAACGGCCGATTTGATACGATCGGAAGTTACTTTGGGTCGGCTCAAACGGCCGATTTGATGACGATTGGAAGTTATTTGGGTCGGTTAAACCGATTTGATACGATCGGAAAGTTACTTCATTGGGTCCGGGCTTCAAAACGGCCGATTTGATACGATCGGAAAGTTACTTCATCGGGTCCGGGCTTCAAAACGGGCGATTTGATGACGATCGGAAAGTTACTTCATTGGGTCCAGACTTCAAAACGGGCGATTTGATACGATCGGAAAGTTACTTCATCGGGTCCAGGCTTCAAAACGGCCGATTTGATACGATCGGAAAGTTACTTCATCGGGTCCGGGCTTCAAAACGGCCGATTTGATGACGAGTCGGAAAGTTACTTCATCGGGTCCGGGCTTCAAAACGGCCGATTTGATGACGAGTGGAAAGTTACTCCTGTGTTGGCCAGCTCGTGCCTGGATATCATTCAAAGGCAAAGCCAGGATTTCCTATGAGAAGGGGCAGTTAGATCGGGGGTGACCTCCGGGGGTCCGAGAGGCGTAGATGCTCAGGTGTAAGCGCTCAGAGGGGTACAAAGGCTTGCATCCTGCGGAGAGGGGTAAGCGACGTTTCAATGGGCGCCAAGGAGGTTTCAGGGGTGCCGTGTGTTTGGATCTGGTGTTTGGATCTTGGGGGGGTACCTTCCCGGCTGCCTCCCCTTGATGTGCTGATTAAATCAATGCTTGGAGGCCTTATAATAAGAGTCTGGTAGCTCCGCTGGATGGTTCCAGGTTAAGACTTCTGATCAAACAAGCTTGTCGCTTCTAAAAGATAGAACAACTGGGGATAATTTGCGTGCCCTAACCTTGTGCATTTTCAACCACTTGGGGCCAGTGCCTTTATGGTCCTGAATAACAAACTTTTTGTTCCCTGTTAAAAATTAATACATGCATTTTCTGAAGGTCATTATGGCCCTCTAAATTGGCGTATTGTGCAAAGCAGAAAACATGTCCGATTGAAGAAACAGGAGAGCCCTTTTGACTGTTGGAGTGCGCCATTTTGAGCTTGTGCAGTGTGCTTTTACTTATTGGATCCCCAGAGAAAATATTAGAAAATTGCACCTACTGTGTTAAGGTACTTATAATGCAGTCACGCGTTAGATTAAATCTGTGCATAAATTTGTATTTACGGCTTTAGTGCTCAAACACTGCAGATAATGTCAGACCTACGTGACTCCTGATTGTCGTTATAAATATGACACCAAACAGTTCTCGCTTTGATAGTGCGACGATGATTGAATTGGATCAATATAATGACAGTAGCTGGCTCCTCCTGGTTGTACCATACGACCCTTGTGACCCTGCAAACAAGTCTTTCACCCCAATCCAACTGCCACACAATCTGCACGATCCACAATGTGTGTGCGCTCAAAATGGAGGAATGTAATTTGGAACTGTGCGGAATGACTAAGGTAAACAAGCCCGCGGATACGAATAACCCTTCAGTGGTTTAAAATCAATATCGGTGGTTTCCGCCACTTTCTAAGCCATCACTGAAGTGCTCCCAAAAAGATTGAATCGGACCCCAAGCGAGGAAACCTAAAACTAGTAATCAGAACCGATCCCGCTTTCCATGGAAGTCCACATAATTACCTCGTCCATGTGCCTGGATGTCCTCAATAAAAACTTTGTACTCGGCTTCTTCTATTTACTCTTCCTGTTATTCTCCAAGAGAAGACGTAAGTGCCACGTGACTCAAGTGGGGCCAGCTCCTTCATCTAAACTATACTCACGTCCGCCAAGCGATCGAAGGAAGCGAAGAGCTCGTTCAGCATGTGGACCAGGTCGTATGCAGAGTAGCTGGAACTGATGGCGGTGAAGCCGACGATATCCGCAAACAGAATGCTGCCGAAACAGGGCGCAGCAGCGGGTCGGACACAGTACAAACGCACAGCCGATAGCCACAGCACCTATATATATATATATATATATATATATATATTTATATATATATATATATATAACCAACATACACTATACATTTAGGAGTCTTGCACTACACGAAGGAAACTACACAAAGGGACAACCTAGCGGCTGATGCAAATGTCCCCAAAAATGTTCCCCGCCGAGTATGATACAAACAAGAAAACTCAGATCCAGCCTGGTCCATATCTGAAGCTCCCCAGCAGCTACAAAATCCAGGCTGTTCCATTGGTACGCCATGGTTATCAATAGAAGTCCTGAATATATTGTTCTTCTCTCTCTCTATCTTTCTCTTTCTTTTTCACTTTCTCTTTATCTCTTTCTCTCTCTCTCTCTCCCTCTCTGTCTCCCCAAAAATCTGAATAAACAAAAATTATTCAAAATTAATGTCCAGATCAAAAAGTAACCGAACTTTGGCCAATCCGATCCAATCAAACCCATTGATTGAATTTGATCGGATATGTATTCAAATATGTTATCTACAGATGATATGCTCTAGAGTCTCGTGAGTTGTTCATGGGCTTTGGAAAATAGTGATGCAAGAACAAAATGTGGACAATTGATTTTTTGCTACGGTATGACACTACAGAAGCTGCACCCGTCCTCGCTTGTCAGCCTTTAGTACAAAACGTTGGCAGTGCGGGTTAAAGGAAAAGTTATAATCGATGAGATTCCAATTTCAAGCATAGTACTACAATCAAAAACGAATTGAAGAAGGTGGAACACTAGTTATAATAATACATTACACACTGCTTTGAGACTGGCAGACAAATCAAGTCCATTGCAACAAAAATTAAATGAAACATTTTCCGACCTCTGAAGAAATCTTATTTTATGTAGCATTATTACTTTTCTGACCTTTGCTTAAGACCCTCCTGTCGTGATTACAAATCCTTCCCTCCCCCTATAAATCACGTGATTTTCCTATGACCTGGCATGACCACCAAAATGTGTTCTTTACGAGAGCCAGCAACGTTGACAGAGACCTTCTAACCGTCTTAATTTACTTTTGAATGCCATTTCAACCGGCAAATTTCTCGCTGGGTGGTGCAGCTAATCTGAATATCCGGTTGTCGTCCCCATTTGAGGGGTTAGGGTTTTGCACAATCAAATCCGTCGATTTGATTTCAAATCCCGTCGTCATAATGCTATTGATTTGGAACAGCGCTCGTCTCATTTATCAAAGGTCACAAGGTGGACTAGCATGAAATTTTGCCGTGCAAATGACATTATTTTCATAAAAGGCTGCAACAAGCTGACCTCCCTAGCCAGGGATCACCGACAACAGCCTGACTCAATGACTGATTATACTATGTGGCCGAAACGAGTCAGTATAATACAGCTCTTTATATTTATGTTCTTCAAATATAAACCTTTCGCGGGCAAGCCGGCATCATGCACGTGACCTTGTTCCTGGGGAGAGCCGTGGGAGGTGAAACCAAAACTTAAAGTCCGTCTGGGAGAGCGATGTCAAGGCCGTTCACTTGCAGCCGACTGTAGAACATTTGCATCGGTCCAGGTTGATAGCCCGATATATGGCTAAGCATGATCAGTCGAGTACAAATGATTTTCAGAGAAGGTTTCCCGCGTTACACCTTGCTGGCGAATTACAAATGGCTGATAATTATTGAGCCGCAGGGTGGGATTAACGGCTTCAAAACAAAACAAGGCCAACGTATAATGAACTTTCGTATAGGGATTGCTTCAGAATTATATAGTCATGCATTCCAATTGGATTAGCCCAGATTTCGCTGGGAAACCTGGGAATAGCCCGCACTTGATCTGAATGTCCTGGTGCATTGATCTATTTTACTTTGTGAATAATGATTAATCGCGCTGTTCCCGATTTATTATTTCATCATATCCCTTCAGCTATGCAAGCATAATTTGATACACAAGTATTATTTAAATCCTATAATGTTCAACAGTCCAGAATACGCTATTTTTAGGGCTCGGTCCTTCTTCAGCACCATTGGGGTTTGGTGACAACGCAGTGATGATTATTATATTCATGATTAGGCGTGAAGCTCTCAAATCTACTAGACTAGACAACTAAATGCTCGAGAACAGGAACTATGCTTATGCAACAAGTTATACAGACACATAGATTGCAAACAAACAAACACAGATAGTTGAGCAATGCGCATTGCATAGTGTTTGCCAGTCAGGTCATTATAACACCAGGAGGGAGCAGGTTTTTGTACCCATCGCTCTGTGAGGCGACTTCCGACCACACGGTGGGCGTGCAAACAGATCTGCAGGAAATGGCTGATCAGAGATGAGTGGTTCTGAGGAAAAACTGTCTGATGTTACTGGCAAGTAATACGAGAGAATATAACACACCCTGGCTTTACACAACATCAATTCATTTAAGATAGCAGAAAAACATCTTATTTTTGCCAGTTTTTGCTTGATCTTTTGTCCGAGCCAAAATACTGCAGCAAGGCTTGAGCTTAAAATTCAGCTTTATTGTTTTGAGCAAGCGGCTCGAGATGTGCTCCTAACTTCCCACACTTCTCCAGTCGCTTTATTCCCAGGAGGAAACGGGTGGGCTTTGTGCCCAGACAATTTATGAGGGCTAGAACAATGAAAACACAAAAGTCCCAGCTAAAAAAGATGTCAGCCGGCGAACAAGGAACCAATGCCTGCTTTTCAGATGCCTTACTCTACCTCGGAGCAAAACATATCTGCAAACTGCCGTATCAACGGAAGGGTATTTTCCGTTAGGCGTTCGGAAAATAATTTACAAATCATCATACAAAACTTGGGTGCAGCAGGTGGAATTGGTTTGGAGAGATCTGTATATTCAGCATGACAACCGGGAGGGACACAGTCAAACTATTTTATAACATATTAACTAGGGGCCATTTGCCCTTCCCAGTCGGTAGAAATGCCCCCGGTAAAACAGTCAGGAGATGACTTAAAATTGAACAAACCCAAACTCACCTATCGAAAATAATAATAAAATACGTTCGGTCTGTTTTGGAGTACGGTAGTGTAGTCTGGGCTGGTGTAGCCAAATCCCATGCCGAACGGGTTGAGCGGGTACAACACAAATTCTTGATGTGGCTAAATTCTCATACTTCTCAGTCTTGCGGCACTTTGAATTACCATTCACTTCTTCGGCATTTCGGCGTCCAGTCTCTTGCTGCAAGGAGAGTTCAACACGATCTTCTGTTTCTGAAAGCAATATTTTCCTCAAAAATTTCCTCTCAAACTCTTCTGAACTGTTTTGGCCTTCATGTTCCACCCCGCTCGACCCGCAACCTGCGACCTTTCGCCGAGCCACGCGGCCGTGTAAACACGGTTGCCTCGGGGTTTCTGTGCCGGATACCAAA
The DNA here is from genome assembly GCA_034440635.1 of Lepas anatifera. Taxonomy (NCBI): domain Eukaryota; kingdom Metazoa; phylum Arthropoda; class Thecostraca; family Lepadidae; genus Lepas; species Lepas anatifera. The sequence continues at coordinate 1,158,732 of JAOTON010001034.1, forward strand.
ATCTGCTAATAGGTTTTTGACCATGATCAACTCCGATTTTTTGTTGATACCTATAACATTTTTAGAGCTCGCGTTGTGGAGTACTTAAGGGACCTAAGAGTGTGAGGTCACCAAGGTATATGTGCACCAAATATATGAAGAGGGAATATGCTCAAACTATTTTAATAACTTTATTTTACAGCACCCATTTTACTCATTTGTATGTTTTTAGCACTAGGGTGTTTCGGACATGCTTATGTGTATGTGTTAGTTTTGGTGAGAGAGTTTTAATACCTGACTTCACCTGTTAGTGGGCATCAGCCTGTTGGTGATTATGTTTAATAAACAAATAAACAAATAAACAAATAAGACAAAACACTATCATTATTTTGTTCTATTGCTCGTCCCCAAATTGGCAATCCACAAAAATTGTTTAAACATCTCCACCAGTAACTGTCTAGTAGACAGTTATGGAGTAGACCGTGTCTACTCCATCGCACGAAGACGAAACAAAGGGCATAGTTTCTGGAAATTCCGGAAAAGCAGCCTCAGCATCAACTAATCACAGCACTGGAGTCTACAACCAATAAAACACTGTGTTCTATCCGACCGGCAGCCCCCGCCCCTACCTGTACCATGGGATTGCATGATGCTCTCATTTCACATGCGGTTGTTTGTCAGCGCTCAGAGCTCGTTCATGGATTAGGCGGGACACGGTGTAGTCAAAGCGCGTCAAATTGGTTGTTGGTCTGGTGGTGTGAAATGTTTAGCCTATTTACTTATTATCGTGGTGGCAGCATATGTAAAATTTATAATGAGATCGCTGCATCAAACTTTTACGGTAAACTTGATAAATTGTTTGTTGGCCTTTCTCATCGAGTTCTTGATTTTGGTAGATACTATACATTCGGCTACAGCCATTCGTCAGAACCCTTAAACTGGCTCCCGAGAAACCCGCCATATGACCCTGACAGGTGGTGCGTCGATAAGCCCCAAAAATTATTAACTGTTTTTTGCGCTACATTCCCTCGGATGATTTTGACAGCAACATTCATACATCATAGTAGATATGTAGATAAAACTTGTCTTGATTTAGCCTATAAACCACATGTGTTGGATACTTAAGGAATATACTTACCTTGCCACACTAGGGTCGTTCAAAAAACATTTTTTTACTTTTCAGACTCAAACCTGTTTTTGTCCCATTATATATTCAATTCTGATTTCAATGAGCCACATTCCAAGCATCTACGACAAGGGAAAAGATCGCCTCAAAACGGTTAAAGATTTCATGTTTCAGGCGCGATTGGCCGCCCGGCGTTGCAGTCTCCCCTTTGTTAAATTGGTATGAAAGGGGTGCATAACCTACCAGTAAAGACAGTGTGGCATGTGCGTGCGTATAAGAGCGGTAGATGGGATTTAACATGCAGGCATTTACTTGTCAGATGTACTTGCAGCGCAATACAAATCCATAATATTCCACAAAAGACCTGAAATTAAATGGTTCAGCACCCTAGTACTCTAAATCCCGACAGAACAGCAATGCCTTCCGGAGGCGAACCTTTCTCTGGTAACATTCGTTGGAGAACGTCGTTGGGGCAGGTGCTTCTCCCTATTCTCCTGCGAACTATTTAAGAGCTCTGATACTGCTAGAAGAAGACCCTGCTGCATATTTTTACCCTCTGGATGGCTCACGAAATCTTCCACCAGCTTCACACCACGTTCTGTGGGACCGTTCAAGACAGTGAGTTCTGGAATACCTTTAAACAGGGGAAGCTATACCAGTCACCAGCTTCTCAACGGAGCCATTTCATGTCAGAATCTTTTAGATTCAGGCGCTCGAATATCAGCCAGCTTTCAGGAATGACAAATTGGCAGAGGCTTGGTACCGAGCCGAGTTTTTCATAACCTCTGTCGGAAACTTTAGCCTACCCAACTGAAAGGTGGATTTTGCTGTTTAGGCCAGGTACTGTGCCAATGCCTTTTTCCTCCAGCGTTGTGATTCTTATTTGCGAGGCAGATGATAACTTTCTGGTCACAAATACAGTTGCGTTTGTACATTGACTTCAGCGCCTCTACGCAATACCGGAGTATTTTTTATTGGGAGACCTAGCAGAGAACGTTCCTGGATCATCAGGCCCGGCTAGTGCTTTGGTTCTAGAAGACATGACAGCTCTGTTTTCCTTGAGAAGATAATCACAAATTGCGCAAGCTGGTTTATGTGTGGCTGTCAGGAGGGGTTGTCTCCAACAAATGTCTGTTTAGAAGACCCGGAGCTCACCAGCGAGCCATATTCATAGAATATAGGAAATTTATGGCATGAAGTGCGTGCTTTTACTGAGTCAGATTCCGTTCATCATTCCAGAAGATACTTAAAGACTGAATATTACAATTTTTGGAGTTTAAGAACGCATCAACTGCTCAGGTCATATGGCATCAGAGGCGAGAGGGAAATAATTATCTTGGGCTAGAGCAGGGCGCCAGATTCTGCCTCTGGGTGGGCTCGAACCCACGACATCCAGCACATACAGAATGCCATTGGCCGAGCCGAGCGCAAGCGCTAACCGACTGAGTCACTCAGACCCCGAAAGAGTTAGCGGCTTTCCTTATAAGTGGTTCTAAACCATGGAATTGGGTTCCTCCGTCGCGGATAGGCAGCTTTAGAGCCTTCTATAAATCTCAAAGCTATCCAAGGATGCAGTGCAGTGCTTTCATTAAGTTAATATAGAATTGCCCTGAATGTGCTGAAGTCAATTTGCCATCAGCTGTGGTATCTGTGCACAGAAAGTTATATTCTGTCCTGCTGGTGAGAACCACCATCTTGGAGGTAAGGAGCCAGTCGCACAACAATTGGCCAAACAGCAAACAATTCACATTTGACTAGGGCAGGCTTAAAGGGAATGTGGCACCTTGGTCGAATCCTGGAATTTAGTGAAATTAGGCGTACTTTTAGCCAAAAATAATGAAACCACTCATGACTTCTTTGAAAAATGTTCAATGAGCTCAATATTTTATTTTTAAAAATACTCCACTAGGAAAATAAATAAATATCTGCCTGTGGATGATGTCATGATCTGGCAACCACTACCATACTTAAAATGCTTAAAGGGCTTCGATTGATTGATGCTCATCGTGACGTCAGCATATGTCGTCACACCAGCAGCTCACAACAATGTCCGCCCGGCGAGGGGTTGATGAGGGGTTGGTGGCAGGTAGGTTTTAGCTTTTTTCTACGGAAATATCGAATTCCAAGACAAATGATATATGGATTACCGGGCTTTCCGACTTGCTTTGTAACTTAGCTATCTCTGTTAAAATCACGTTATGAAGGTGCCACATTCCCTTTAAGTTTCCGATAGAGGCTATGAAGAGCTCGGTGAATGTTCGGTACTAAGCCTCAGCCAGCTTGTCACTCCTGACAGCTGGCTGGCATTCGATTGCCTGAATCTGAAATATTCTGACCAGAAATGGCTCCGTTAAAGAAGCTGGTGCCTGGTATAGCTTCTCCTGTTTCAAGGTATTCCAGAACTTAATGTGGTGAACGATCCCACAGCATGGTGTGAAGCTGGTTGAAGATTTCGTGAGCCATCCAAAGGGTAAAAATATGCAGCAGGGTCTTTTTCTAGCTTAGTTAGTTGTTAGGGCTTTTTATAAGGGTTCTTAAGCATGCCCCTCTAAAGCAGCATCAGAGCTCTTAAATAGTTTGCAGGAGAATAGGGAGAAGCACCTGCCCCAACGACGTTCTCCAACGAATGTTACCAGAGAAAGGTTCGCCTCCGGAAGGCATTTCTGTTCTGTCGGGATTTAGAGTACTAGGGTGCTGAACCATTTAATTTCAGGTCTTTTGTGGAATATTATGGATTTGCATTGCGCTGCAAGTACATCTGACAAGTAAATGTCTGCATGTTAAATCCCATCTACCGCTCTTATACGCACACGCACATGCCACACTGTCTTTACTGGTAGGTTATGCACCCCTTTCATCCCAATTTAACAAGGGGAGACTGCAACGCCGGGCGGCCAATCGCGCCTGAAACGTGAAATCTTTAACCGTTTTGAGGCGATCTTTCCCGTTGTCGTAGATGCCTGAAATGTGGCTCATTGAAATCAGAATTGAATATATAATGGGGAAAAAGTGGATTCGAGTCTGAAAAGTAGAAAAAATGTTTTTTTTGAACGACCCTATTGCCACACTCATAAAGAAAAGTAAGAAGATATGTTATTCATTTGGAATACATTGCGGCAGCATTTATAATCTCCAGAATAAGGAGCAATATACCAATTGGTAAACATTGTTCAGTTTTACTAACACTCGCGCTGGTGGGGTGTTTGATTTGGCCCTCGGGTTTTTCCGGTGGCACAAAAAAACAACGGCGCGAAGCGCTGCCGTACTTACCAAACCTTACCCTTGATCAATTTCGCAACTTTCCTAAAAAAGTTTAGGTCGGGTCATCTCAGGTCAGGTCACCAGTGAAGGTCAAGTGACCTCACCTCCAAAAATATTTAGGGTGGCATAAGTAAGAAAAGGGAGAATCTATCGAATTGAAACTTATAACGCATAATGGGCTCATCGATTACTGGAAAAATATTCCGGGATTTTGATATCCGTGACCTAGGGTCAGGCACGGATCCTGAGCTCTCCATTGGAAATGCATGGGGAAAACGGAAATTGTCCGAAAATTGCTGTTTTTCTGTAGATACCACTTGGAATACCTTTGTATTGTGCAAATCATAGTATTCTAGGCTCTTTTATAGGTTCGTGTTGCAAGTTTGTATCTGTGACCTCTGGGAGGTCACCTGGGGCTACTTAAGCAGGGTTTCAGGCTTGGGTAAATAACTTTGCAGGGAATGATGATAACGCTTTTATTTTGATACGATTGCATTTTGATTGCTATTGTGCGTCAATTGATATGAATATTGATCATGCTAGGTTAGATGGTGACTTTGACCTGACCTTAGGTCAGGTCATTTTAATGTTTGGACCTAGCATAGTCGTATTATATATCATTGGATTTTCCGTTATGAGAGGAAGCCAATGGTGCCTAAGAAATGATTCTAACTCAATTCTGTCAGGCGCTAGAGCCCAGAAACTATTTTCTACCATGCCACCTTCTTTGACCTGTCATGAGCTTAATACATGCATTTTTATGGGCTATCCACCAGCGTTTGCGTTTTTTTGCTATCCTGCATAGGGGCCGAGTTCGAAGGGTGTGTTTGAGCATCCCCCCATCAGGGCGAAGGTGACTCGGAGGCTCACCGGAGTGGGTGTTACCCCCCTCCAAATGGGGTTTTGATCTCCTGAAGACACTACAATGGCCGGCACCAGAAATCCTCCCCCCGCCACTGATATTTCCTTAAAAAGTGTCCTGCATACGAGTAGCCATATCATCTCTCAACTTTATATTGTATGATGATAAGATGTCATAGGCGTGCTCAGGTGTTGTAATTAAGGAGGGCTCACGCGTGTGAAGCGTGTTTTAGTATACTAAAAACAATAATTAAGAATGTTGACCACTTGCAATATCATAGGAATCAGAGGTCTCTAATATAATTTTAAATGAACGCACTCACGCCAAGTCTCTACTAACAAAGCTTTTATGTACATATAACAATGAACTTTTCAGCACGAGTTATTACCGGCAAAAGGAAGTTCCAGCACATCAGTGATGAGGTCCGTCGCTTGGGTCTTCCACACGATATCTGAACTGGTCGCATACCATCAACTATGTCTCAACCGTAACGTGCTGACCACCCACCAACGAACCGTGCGACTCGAGAGACCTGTTTGTGAGCGCAGACCACTCGTACTTCCTGTGCGAGCTAGAACCTGTGCAGGCAGGCGTCGACTGGCCAGTGTGGGGGTAGATAGATGTAACGCACTGCCACTTGAGGTGTGCGATACTGTCAGCTGAGCCGCGTTCAAGCGTGCCCTGAGACGTCACTTGCAGGCTGGAATTTGCATATGAATCTGGGAAAATGGGATCGCTACTGTTCCAAAAGTTAACGTCAAAATTATCAAAGGGCCTCAAACCTAAAATGTCTGTCCATTGAATCTAAAAACAGAACCAATTATATATTATTCATAACACAGACTATTCGAAATCCTAGTTGACTCGCGAAGAGCTGCAACGCCGAAAATATCATAGTTTCAGACCAAAGGTCAATAACTCGAAAGGAATGTGTAAAAATGTATATATGTATTATTTCTGAATTTGAATATTTTGTTCCATTATACTTACTCAAATATAAAGATAATCTTGGCCTCCCTAATAGAACACTCTGTTCACAGAATATTGCGTGATTGGTTTCCGACAAGGGGATTTATAGCTCTCGCTAACAATTTATCGGGCCCGAGATTCGCCATCACCCAACTGAGCAATCCCCCAAATAGGGCTCTCTGGATGCCATAAAGACCTCTCGAGAGTACTCGAGCATCGAACGTCCTGTCGAACATGCCACCATCGCCTCAGAAGAGCCATGAGCGTGACATAATATCGGCTTTGTGGTCTCCCGCAGTGGCGGATACAAGGGAAGGGGAGCTAGGGGCTTAACCCCCCCCGGAAATGTCAGAGTGCCTATAGTTAATGCATAGCCGGAGGCTGTTCCGAGGCAATGGCGGGGGAGGTTCGAGCCTTTTAGGCCCCCCGGAAATGTTGTCCTTAAACCGCCACTTCTCTCCGGCGTATAAGAAAAGAGTGTCATGGCCAAATCAGTGACAGCGGCATTTCCTTCATCGTTACGCTCGGCTAAAGTCAGCAGATATAGTAACAACAGGCAAATATTTTTCTTCGGGGCTCAATGCCGATGCCAGGAGGTAAGTTCCATGATGTGAAAACATGCTGGACATATCCCTAGTTCCGTGCAGGCTCAACACAAACAATGGGAGGGTGTTGCTGAGTTTGTGCGAGAGTAAATCGTCTTTATTTTAATTACGATAATTCTTATATTTCCGAAAACCAAGCTTGCAACAACTTGGACAAAATTGCAACAACAAAAAATATATGAGACGACAAGCAATCAGAAGTCACACTTTGGACACGTTGGGAATATTTACCAAAACCATTTGGAACCGCGGCTCTGGTGATATCTCATATCAGTAGCTATGTCCAAGTTTATAATAAAGTTGACCCAATGCTAAGCCATGACAACAGAAGGCATGCCTTTGCAGAGGTGCGAAAGTATACTGGCTGTCACAAACTCAATGCGACATATGCCTCCTCTGTCACACAAGCTGGAAATGATAATTTTATACTTGAATACTATTTCAATATGCTGAATGTCATCTACCTGCCTTACTTTTTGAACTGACAAGGTTCAAGCACCAAGCCATTACCGCATGAAAGTATTAACTGTGTTTTATTTTTAGATCATGTTTATGTTTTGGAAGGAAAATTTCCATTATGGATCATTGTTTTGTGCTGGGATCTAACTATTATTGGCACTCTGACTGCGTTTCCATGACATGCATTTCCTTTTGAAGAAGTTTCATTTTTGGAGGAGTGTTTCCATTATGGTACATTTCCATGATTAAATGTGGCATTATCTGAAATTATTATTGGAAACTAATCTATAAATGGGAGCGTACACCTACACACATTGGGAACCCTGATCACGCTTCCCCCCACCCCCACTGAACTTCCATCTCACATATCACAAAGGGACAAAATGTCATGTCACATGGGATTTGGATCTACCTAAAATGTGTTGGTAAGTGGACCTTAAGTGGCTTTTTTAGCCAGATCAAATGCTTAAATTTCCCCAACACCTGATTATCCTGCCTGGTCGTTCCTTCTTGCGTAAAAACTCTGAGGCAACTACCCTGCATAGATGTAAATTATGTCTATTGGCCTAATAGGTACAGAGGTATTGGAAATCTCATACCAAAGAAAGATCCAGTGTATAAGTCAAAATCCTGCTTTAACTCCAGGCAGTTCGGTCCTGTGTACCAGTGGTAGTAGCAACACACCCCCAACCAGCGTTTTTCAAGTCTCTTTCTTTCTGGATTTTCTGTGATTTTCTGAGATGGAGGGGTCTCTGGCCCCCTCTGTGCACGTTGTGCCGGCCCCTCTCAGTGTGTGTTTCACACTTTGTGGGGACTGCATTGGCACAATTTGCTATCTGTACAATATTGACATGATAATTTGATCATGAAACCTCACCTGAATTACTGTTGTTGCCAGTTGCTGCTGGCGCCAACTCTCCCAACTTCCTCCATCTCCAAATCTACCTAACCAATCTTGATCTGGGGCACAAATAAGGTAAGGCACAAGCAAGCTAAGGAATGAAAACCAAGTTTGATGTGTGAAAGTGCATCAGAATCAAGTAGCCTACATTCATCTTAGATTAGCCATGGGCGCACTATTTATTCAGCTAGTTTTGCTGCACTTATCTCAGATATACCTAATAAATATGCCCTCAACGAGTAGCTTCCCACTTGTTCAAATTTTTTTGGCATGCTCTACATCACACAAACATTGCGAACTTGTGTTGTCGCTGTTGCGTAGTTTGGTGAATTGCTGCCCAGTATGTTTATTTCTTTCACTCATTTAGTACTTTTCCTAGTAGCTTTTAGGCGTACTTGATACTAAATTCAAGAAATAGGGACCGCTAAATCGAAGATACTCAAACTTTGAATATTATTTAACCTGACAAATGGACGAAAAGTACTTGATAACGTATCTGCGTTATCTTTAATGCCTTAAATATGCCCACAATCATGTATTTCTCGAAAAATTGCTGTCACATTTCGGGCATCTAGGCGGCAACTTTCTGGCAACTACTAACAATCGGCGCCATTGGGCTGCATGTTAAAATCTGGCAACTGTGACAGCGGTTTCCGGGTTTTCTGCAGCGGGGTCTCTCGTTTTAGTAGAAACTGAACACAGTACCAATATTGTATCACTGATGTTACGCTGTGCAATTGAAGGACAGAGTTGCTAAATTAAAATATTCGCTACACGCTTCATTCTGTTTTCGAAAATGTGTGATTTGATTTTGAACCATACTGTCACGATCGCTATTTTGTCACACTTATGCCTCAACTATCATAAATGTGTCCAACTCGTAGCCGAGTTGGTTTCCTCTTTTTGCAAGGAGACTTATCAGTCTATACATCCGATCCAGAGACTGTGACTAGAATCGGATCATTACGACTGGAGACCCCGAAACCTTAGCCGCAGAACCTTCACAAAAGAGTACCATCGAGGACGTATTTGCAAAGCACATGTAAGTCCTGTTGGACCTTAGTGAATTTGGTGGTTGGAATAGCTTCAGTTGGCACCTCTACGTGCTGAGCTTTGAGGTGTAGCATCTGAATGTGTCAGAAATAGCCGGGGGGCGTTTATGTTCCATGTATTTAGTGGTTAGAAAATAGGTGGGCAGGAATCTAATGGATAGCGACGTGTTTATTTGATTATATTGTTAAAGCATAATTCGTACTAGGCCTTTGCACCTCTGTTTAGTTTTGTCTCCTCTCGGCGGGCGAGCTGAAGCGTCCTGAGCTGGCGCGCGGTGGTCGCGACCTCTGTTGGGTCGAGACGGTGCAGGTGAGCGGTTGTTGGTTGTAACGGAGATCTGGAGTTATGGGATGCGTGCGCATCGGTCATCGGCGGGCGGCGACGGCCAGTGACGTTCGCGCCCTTTCGGTTGCAGTCGCCGGCGTGTTAGAGGGCTCATTTGTCGGTACGTGCGTTAAGGTGCTGCATTTGGATGTTTCAGCTCTAGGTTTGGATTATGTACGGCAGGATCATTTCTTTGTGCCATTTGAGATGAAGTCATTGATTGACTGCATGATGGTTGCCGCTTGTGCTTAACGACATTCATCCGTGCGGAAACGGTGGAAATACACCGTCACGTTAAGACACGGCCTCTTTCGGAGATTGGGAGCGACGCGGCGACTCCAGCACACTTTTAAGAAAGGGAGGCTGTTTTGCTTTGCTTTTATTATGAGTCAGAGAGACAGTTCGTCACAGTTCCCTCAGCAGCTTCGGAAGGGGTTTCTGGTTCCTTAGACAGGGACGCGGGTAGCAATGCACACAACTGGATGCCCGGCCGACTGATGTAGTTGGCAGTCTTTCAGTTTCGTTTGACATCTGTATCTATGGGTGCTTTCTGGTCTTGGAATATACTCGCATATGTTCTTTTGTTAATACATGCATCTAACTCCACTATTACACAGCGCAAAAAAGGAATCCGCAGGAGATCAGCCCATACGCGGATCCAGGATTTCCAATCCTGGGGTGGGGGCGTTGTAAAGGGCGTCATCCAGACTCGAGGGCGCCACTTTTGGGCAGCAACACCTATCAGGTGAGCGCCAAATCCTTCATCGAGGGGGAGCAGATGCTCGCATCCTCAGGGGATGATCGCATCCTGAGGGAGGGGGTGTGAGAAGCGACAACATCTCAGTGGGACGCCATCGACCTTTCCGGGGGCACCGCGACCATTCCAGGGGGCGCCGAGGGTCGATCGGGTGGGAGCGGTAAGAGTTTCCCTTTGCCCCTCTCCCTGGATCCGCCTGTGACTCAAGCATCCTTATATAATCATACTGCAAGGGAAAATGATCAGAATCAGTTTTTTATCCATCATTTGAAACCGTGAAGAGACCGTAAGATTGTGAAGAGACCGTAAGTGTGATGTAGACACCGTGAGACGTGGATTGTTCATCCGTGCAGTTCGCGCTTTTAATCATCATGTCAGTACGTCCATCGACCCTTTTATCTCTACTTTCTCATCGTTTAAATCCTCCGTCATTAAATATCTTAGGGATCATCCGTTTTAGTGAACTCATGGTTTTAGGATTTCACTGTTTTATAGCATCATGTTTTTATTTTAATATTTACATGCTTATTTGAATTTAATGTTTCTGCGGTTGTAACTGTATATGTGACTACCAGTTCATCATCTCTTGTAAATATTCACGTATTGTTTTATCAATTGACTTGAGCTATAAATGGGATAATCCTGTTGCTCATATATACTGAATAAATACAAATACAAAAAATTTGTTTCATTAATGATTTGTTTGCATCCATTCATATTTGAACTTGACCTTGCGTTGTGCTTCTTCTTCTTTCAGAAGTGCAGTAGTCTTTTAGTGTGTTTTGACCGTTGATAGTGTAAGGTGTGTTCTCGAATGAAGTGGGATTAAGTGAGACTTGCACCCATGTATTCCTATGCTACCGGGCCATAATAGCTATAATGCACTAATTGTGGACGTGTGTAACGATGCTAGTATGCGTACATACATGCTCACATCCTTCACGAACTGCATTTGGGCATTAACCTATATACTGTGGTTAGCACTTTAAGAGACGATAATAAAATGTAATTCCTGGCCTTTCGGGAGTGGAGGTGGGTGTCATGATCGCTCTGGGGTCAACAGTTCCCATAGGGTTTTCACTAGCACGTGCCTGTCAGCCATAAGGGAGTGGAGTTGAGTGTGGTGAGCGCTCTGGAGTCAGGAGCTCCCAAAGGGCTTTCACTAGCACGTGTTTGTCAGCCTTTTCGGGAGCCCGAGATTGAGCAGAAATCCCCAGACACCATCAGAGACATTAGGTGGAATACTGTTTTCAATACCGCTGCTCAGTTGCTTGTTACCACAGTTCCACCATGTCACTGTCACACGTCACAAGGCGGCAAGCATTGGACTACGCTAATCTTAGAAGCTATGGAAATTGTGAGCACAGACCAAGCGATGGTTCCACATATAGTCTCATCACATGAATTTATGAATTGGATAAACCTATGAATTTGTGACTTTAAAAATAACACTTCGGATCAGGTATGGTGCACGGTGGCTTCCGATTCGATAGTTCTGTTTCCAATGGCATTATGGTCAGTAGGTTAAAATTTGATTTAAACGTTAAAGTTTTAGTTTTAAAATGTGTGCTTTAGTTTAGACATTTAATGTTTAAAACTACCTCCGATTATGAGATCAGAGGTGCAGAAACTTGCCAACTCGGCTACTGGAGTTTGTGACACATTTACAAAAATTGAGGTGCATAATTGTGACAAAATAGCGATCCTGACTGTATGGCTCAAGATCAAACCCCATATTTTCGAAATAGAGAATGAAGCGTGTAGGGAATATTTTAACTTAGCAGCTCTGTTCTTCAATTGCACAGCGTACCATTAGTAATACAATATTGGTACTGTGTTCAGTTTCTACTAAAACGAGGGACCCCCGCTGCAGAAAACCCGCAAACCGCTGTCACAGTTGCCAGATTTTAACATGCAGCCCAATGGGGCTGATTGTTAGTAGTTTGCAGAAAGTTGTCGCCTAGATACCGGAAATGTGACAGTCAATTTTTCGAGAAATACACAATTGTGGGCATATTTAAGGCATTAACGATAACGCATATACTTTATTAAGTACTTCTCTGTCCATTTTTCAGGTTAAATCATATTTACAGTTTGAGTGTCTTCAATTTATTGGCCCCTATTTCTTCCAATTTAGTATTAAGTACGCCTAAAAGCTACTAATAAAAGTACTAAGTGAGTGAGAAAATACACATAGCTGGGCAGCAATTCTACCTAAACTGCGCAACAGCGACAAGACAAGTTAGAAATGTTTATGTGATGTAGAGCCTGCCAAAAATTTAAACAGGCGGGAAGCCACTTATTTTGAGGGCATATTCATTAGGTATATTTAAGATAAGTGCAGGCTAAAACTAGCTAGAACAAATATTGCTGCCCATGGCTAATCTAAGATGAATGTAGGCTATTGTAAGACTGATGCACTTTCCCATATCAAGCTTGGTTTTTCATTCCTTAGCCTGCTTGTGCCTTAGTTTATTTGTGCCCTAAATTGGTTAGATAGATTTGGAGTTGGAGGAAGTAGGGAGAGTTGGCGCCAGCAACAGGCTGGCAACAACAGTGATTCAAGTGAGTTTTCATGATCAAATTATCATATCAATATTGTACAGATAGCAAATGTGTGCTAATGCAGTCCTCCACAAAGTGTTAACACCCACACTGGAGAGGGGCCTGGAACTAACGTGCACTGGAGGGGGCCGAGTAGACCCCTTCTTATCTCAGAAAATCACAGCAAATCTCAGAAACAAATAGACTTCGAAAAACGCTGGTTGGGGGTGTGTTGCTTACTACCAGTGGTGGTAAGCAACGCACGGGACCTGAACTGCATGGAGTTAAAGCAGGATTTTGACTACACTGGATCTTTCTTTGGTATGTGAATTCCAATACCTCTGTACCTACTAGGGCAATAGACATAATTTTACATCTATGCAGGCTAGTTGCCTCAGGTTTTTACTGCAAAAGGAATGACCAGGCAGGTAATGATCGTGAGTGGGATGCAAATTTTAAGCATTTGATGTGTTTATAAAAATGCTACCTAAGGTCCACTTTACCAACACATTTTAGGTAGATTCGAATACTATGTTGACATTGACATTTTTCCCTTTTGTTGATATGTGAGATAGAAATTTAGTGGGGGGGAAGCTGCGGTTAGGGTTCCCAATTGTGTGTACATGTATGCTCCCATTAATAGGTATGTTCCCAATAATGACTATTTTCATGATAATTGCTACATGTAATCATGTGGAAAAGTACCATAATTGGAAACACTCCTTTCAAAAATGGAAACTTCTTCAAAAGGAAATGCATTTCATTGGGGAAACTGCAGTCAGAGTTGCCAATAATAGTTATGACCCCAATACTGGGAAAAATGACCCATAATTGGAAATTTTCCTTCCAAAAACAAAAACATGATCTATAAATGAAAACTTACTACTTTCATGGTGTAATGGTTTGGTGCTAGAACCTTGTCTGCTGCAAAAAGTAAGGGACAGGTAGAGGACATCCAGCATATTGGAAATAGTATTCAAGTATACAATTATTATTTCCAGCTCTGTGTGACAGAGGAGGCATACGTCGCATTGAGTTTGTGACAGCCAGCATACTTTCTGCACCTCTGTATGAGATTTTGCAACATACTGAAAACTCTGCGGATATTTTCAATTCATGTCGTGCCGGCGGTGTGAACGTTTCAAAATTTCGCAGCACATTCAGAATGCAGCAGTATTTCTCAGAGTCCAGGCGTCGTCCGACGATGGCGCCCGCTCCTGAGGATGGATGACGCCAGTATTGCCTGCATCGACCAGCGGCTTCGGTCGGGAAGGCTCTGAGGTCCGGACGGCTCTGAGGTCCGGACAGATCTGAGGTCGGGACGGCTCTGAGGTCCGGACGGTTCTGAGACCCGGACAGATCTGAGGTCGGGACGGCTCTGAGGTCCAGATGGATCGGAGACCCGGCAGTGGGACCGCCGCTCAGCTACACACCGGCGGCAGCGAGACCGGGTCCGGCCAGATTTCCCCAGCCGATGCCAAACTGGCCGCAGGGGTGTCGAGAACAACGGGGCAATTGGATTAACTAATTGTATAACTCCTGTGAAAAGTCAGAGCAGATAGAAGGCCCATTCGCCCCCCCTCGATACTTAAAAAAACAAGATAGTTTGGAAAGTACCCGTATGGGATATAGGAAGGGCTAAAGTGATTTACGTAGTAGCCAATTTTCATTAACCTAGGTCGACCGAGATCGTAACTTTAAAATCCCTGTGCTTTGTGGCACGTTAAACTTGGGCTTCCAAATTAGCCCGTCATTGCGGGAGTTGGTGGTGGTGTCAGAGCTTCCGTGACAAGCCCCTTGATGACTTTACTGAGGGTTTGATCCCAAAATACGAACCTGCATAAACTTGGGCATGTATTTAAAAAGAAACTATGCTAAGCTAACAACCTGTTGGGAAATTCCGTGATTGGGCGGAAAAAAGTCACGAATACTTTTAAGCGGACACGGAGCACAAAACAAATGTCTCCGCAGTGTTCTCTGAAATTCTGAGGTCACGGTCATTCAAAGTCATTAATCTATATGATCAAAATATAAAATATTCCTTAAAGTGGCACTATAGCGAACGGTAGAATAAAGTAACCGACTGGGGCTCATGCTAACAATAATAGCGAATTATACAAAATCGAAAGGCCTGACAAATGTTTTGATTACGTCTTTTCAATACGAACAATGTCCAAATGCGGTAAATAAAAAGTGTCACCTTTGTCCGATGATGCATAATTGCGGCTGTACCGGACTACTGGGGAACATTTACTTTATTAATTTTCTCAGTTTGTAGTGTACCTATATTCAGTTAACCGGCGAACCAGTTGGGGGGGGTGGTGAGGCGTCTCTTTTACAGCCTTTAGGGGCAGGGGAGAGAGGCATAGTTCCTTAAAGGGAATTTGGCACCTTTATAACGTGATTTTAACTGAGATAGCCAAGTTGTACAGCATGCCGAAAAACCCGGTACTCTATATATCATTTGTCTTGAAACTCAAATTTCCGTAGAGAAAAGCTAGAAACTACCTCAAATGTACCCTACATGTACCCTTAGCAGCAGGCCACAGTAGTCAGCTGTTTGTGTGACGACATATGCTGACGTCACGGTATCAGCCAATCGAAGCCCTTTGAAGCGTATTGAATATGGTAGTGGTTGCCAGATCATGACATCATCCACAGGCAGATATCTATTTCTTTCCTTAGCGGAGCATTTTAAAAATCAAAATATTGAGCTTATGGTACATTTTTCAGAGTAATAATGGACGCTTCCATGATTTTCGGCTTACAGCTCCCCTAATTACACTAGATTCCAGGATTTGACCAAAGTGCACATTCCCTTTAACCGTCCTGAATCTATCAGTGATCGCCCTGGGCCCAGTTTTTTCAGTGATCCCGTCCCCGCATCGAATTCAAGCATTGCTGATTATTTCCAAAAACTCCCTGTTCTTCGTATCCATTCTTAACACGCGCATTGACGGGGGGCGGGTATCCCTCTCCCCTCAGGTTTTTCGCAGATAGTAGAAAAACGGCGGCGCTACGCGCCGCCCTACTTGACATATCTTCTCCCTCATCATTTTTACAACTTTTTTGAAAATTTTAAGGTTAGGTCATCTCAGGTCAGGTCACCAGTACAGGTCAAGTGACCTGACCTAAAAAAAGTGTAAGATAGCATAAGTCGGAGCAGGGTGAACTTACCCGGTAGAAACTCATATCACATAATAGGACCACTGAGTTCTCTAAAATATATTCCGGTATTTTTTATATCGATGACCTAAGGTCAGATACGAGGCATGTCCTCTCCATTGGAAATGCATGGGAAAAATGTTTTTACTGAATAAATCAGTAACGGATGGTGATAGAGCGTTTATTTTAGCTGCATTAGACTCGCCTTGGCTTTGCAGTTCTAATGATATGCATGTTATATAATTTGACCCTGACCTGACCTCAGGTCAGGTCAAATCCTTGATTTGACCGAGCAAGGTCAAATTATACATTATTCGATTCGGCTTGCTACGAGGATTCATATAGTTTAAGTCGTTTTGCTCTATCTGGACTTGTTTAGATGTAATAGCCGAAAAACTTAATTTACATGTTATCCCTATTACGGCATGTTTTGACCTCTCGTGACCTTAAATGTGACCTGACAAAAAAATGTATAAAATATTTCCGATGGAGAAGTGGATGGGTTACCCAACGCCGTTTACCGTTTTTCGCTACCTACCGTGGTTCTCGAGACCTTAGTGGGGGGGGGCGGGTACCAGCCCCCTCGTCAAAGCGAAGGTGGCTCAGACCCCCGTCAATGCGCGTGTTAAAATCCATGCCCCTCACAGGTTGTGAAATCTCCAGCAGCTCTCTTAGGAAAAGCTCTTGCGTCTGCAGAGCGCACGAATCCCATCGACCATATAATGCTGTGAAAGTCTGTCTACACACGCACACACTCACGCCAAAAAACCGGCTATAAGTCACACCAGCGTATAAGGACATGACAAATTAATGAGGCATAGGTCACCTCATATGCGGGATACATAAGCCAGTTTTCTTTTGTCCCATTTAATGCTAATGGGATCAGATGGCTTTCGTGAGATTCTCCTTGATATCTGGAACGTAATTAATGACAGCCATGGCTGAGCCTCAGATAATGGCTGAAACATAGCTCCCGTTGGCTTATAGGAACGGAGCATTGTCTCCTCTCTTCACAGGCGGGCACAGTTTCACCCAAAGTCTGGTCAAGTGCATAAGAAGGAGGCTGAATCAACACACTGAAGGTATGTACCTACTGTACACATGTCCCTTAAATGATTTCCACCGCTGCTTATAATGACGGGTTTCAAAATATGCGTACTGTAACACCTTGATATCCTGGCTAAAACATTCGACTTTGGGAGAACTTGTATCGTGTTTGTGTAATTTCAACCCGAGTAATTCAAAAGAACATGCATACCACATGAGTGAAGCCAGCTTTCCCTGCTGTATTGGAAAATAGTGCCGAACACCAACGTTAAGTGTGCAAGATTCTGACAAATTTATACCCAGACTGAGCAGGAGTGTAACCAGTAAGACGCCTTCTTGGCAATAGTCGAGCGGATGTTCCTATTTAAAATGGGAAATGGAGGGTTGGCTAAAACTTCGTTAGAGAGCTGAAGGATATTTTCCTGTATAAACGTAACAAAAGATTACAGTAAGTTCAGTCAACATAAATGAATTATTTACTTGCAACCAACTGGTCTGCAACACGACAAAAAGAATCGACGGGAAACAAATTTGGTCAGAGTTGAATGAAAGTATGTTTTTGAACTTTCTAAATCAACTAATTATTTTAATAATTTAAAGTAGTATTCATCGCATGCAGATAGAGTCAACAAAGTCTTCAAAACATAAAGCATAGGTCTCTTTATTTGGGCTCCAACGCGTTTCGAATGTAATTATTTCTTCAATTCAAGCATTGAAACTCTCCAAAGATTTCATTCAAGGGGTGGCGCAAGGTCTCGGGAAAACGCGTAACCGTGGTGTGCAGTGTAATGATCCTGCCTGAAAATTTCATACATTGAATTCATTTGATGCAGCTTCCTGATAGCGCCAATTTCATTTCCTTACACCATGACTCGCTGCGTTATAACCTCGCCGAATGCGTTAGCACGGCTGGGTCGTAGGTCAATTTCTGTACTAAATTAGATGTAGAACTCGCAGAAGATTCACGTCTGTTCCGGTATTAGAGCTATCGATTACCTTAACCATTTTCTGCTATTCCAAAGCCCATGGTGTCTTAGGGTTGGACCTAAGATCACTGAGTAGTTTGCAGATCTATCCAATTACAGTACGCTAGCCACCAAACTGATGCATGCCAAGCAGTGGCGTAGCCAAGGGGAGTCCTTGGGGTCCGCGGACTCCTCGAGCTTGGTCTCAGGCCCCCAAGCTTGGTCTCAGGAGGCCCCAGCTTGGTCTCAAGGGCCTTTCGATCTTGGTCTCAGGGGGCCCCTAGCTTGGTCTCAGGGACCCCCGAGCTTAGTCTCAGGGGCCTTTCTATCTTGGTCTCAGGGGGCCCTCCGAGTTTTGGTCTCAGGGGCCCCCGAGCCTGGTCTCAGGGGGCCCCAGAGCTGGTCTCAGGGATCCCCCGAGCATTGGTATCGATGGCTCCGGAGTAGCGAACATTGATCTCGGGAAGTAAGGGGGGGCAATATTGATCTCGGGGTGCCCCTCGACTATCGATATCGAGGGACTTATGAGCGAGGCACGAGAATTGGCCCCATGGGACCCAGAGTTTGGTCTCAGGGGCCCAGGTTTGGGCTCAGGGCCCTGAGCATTGGCATTAAGGGGCTCCAGAGTACCGAACATTAGTCTCGGGGGAGGGGGCTCCGAATATTGATTTGGGGGCCCCCAAACATCGGTGTCGAGTAACTCCTAAGAAAAGCGCAAGCATGGGCCTAAGGGTGCCCCGGAACCTGATCTAAGTAGGACCCCGAGCTTGGTCTTAGGAGCCCCGCGCATCAGTATCCAGGGGCTCCGGGGTATTGGTATGGGGGGAGAGAAGCAATTATTTCAGGGGCCTCCAAGTGCTGATCTCGCCGGGCCCCCGAATGTGTGGATGCAGTGGCGTAGCCGAGGGGTCCTAGGAGTCCGAGGACCCCCCTTGGGCCAATCTGAGCCACTGCAAAGGATTCTCTGATCACGGGGCCCTCAGAGTCAGTCTCAGAAGCCCCTGAAGATTCGTTCTCAGGGCCTCCTGAGTCGACCTCAGGGCCCTGCCCTGAGAGTCGGTCTCAAGATCCCCCGAAAGTAGATTTCAGAGGGCCCCTGAGAGTTAGTATCAGGGGACCCCGAAAGTCGGTCCCAGGAGCCCCAAGAGTCGGTCTCAGGGGGCCAAGCTCGTCCCAGGGCCCCCAGAGAGTGGTTCTCAGGGCCCCGCGACAGTCTATTTCAGGGGGTTCCATGAGAGTCAGTCTCAGAGAACCCCAAGAGTCGGTCAAGGGGACCCTATTCAGGGACCCCCGATATTCGGTCCCATAGTCTTACGGGCGTCTCTCTCAGGAGTCAATATTTACTTCCAGGTGGCCCCGAGAGCTAATCTGGGGGCCCGAGAGTTATTTTCATTTGATTCGCCGAGTGCTGGTCTCAGGAGGCCCCCTAGGGTTAATCTTGGAACCCTCAAGATTTAGCCTCAGGCTGTGCCCCCGAGTTTTTGCATAAGGGGCCCCGAGAGTCAATCTCAGGGAGCACCCAAAATTTAGTCTAAGAGTGCTCCCGGGAGTTAGTCTCAGGTTCGTCCGAGAGCTAATTTTGGGACTTTGAGAGTAATTCCCAGAGGTGCCCCCGAAGTTTGGTCTCACGGGCCCCGAGTTAGCCTTAGGCCTCTGAGGGCTAATCTGGGCTTCCGAGAGGCAGTCTCAGGAGTGCTGTGCCAAAGGCTCAGTCTCAGAGGTGCTTCCACACCTCACCCCTCGAGTGTTAGTCTCAGGGGTACGCCCCAGGGTTAGTCTCAGAGGGCTGTCGGAAGTCATTCCCAGCCCCCAGCCCCACCCCAGAGACAGCCTCAGTGAACCTCCAAGAGCTAATCTGGATGGCCCCGAGAGTCAGCACCCCCGAGCAAATCTCAAAGGCCCAGAGGTGCTGCCGATAACTAATCTAAGGAGCCCCGAGAGATTCTCAGGAGTGCCCAATTTTGGTCAGGAGGCGCCTTGAATCAGTCTCAGAGACTCCCTGAGATCTAATCGGGAGAGGGGCCGGAAATTAACCTTGTGAGTGCCGCCAAGTGTTGGTCTTAGGCGGCCCCAGACCTAGTCTCAGGTCCCCCATGAACTGATTCTCGGAAGCCCGAGTTATTTTCAGGGGACCTTTCAGTTCTAGTATAAGGAGGACCGGAGAGCTAATCTCAGAGATCCGACAATTAGTCTCACGAGGTCTCCAGGAGTTAGTCTCAGGGGTCCCCTGAAGCTGCCCTCAGGTGTCCCCGAGAGATAGTCTCAGCGAGCATTCCTCTCCTTCCTCCCCCTCCCCTCAAAGTTATCCTCAGGGCCCCTCGAGAGTAAGTTCCAGGGGGTCCCAGTAGGTAGTCTCATGGTACCCCCAAATGCTGGTTTTGTGGGACGTAAGTGCTGATTTGCGGGAAAGTAGGACTGATTGCCGCCCCGGTAGCTCAGTTGGTAGAGCGTTGGGCTCCGGCCCCTGCTCAAGCATGCAGTGGCAGGGCATGCCCGGCTTGATCTTCCCTGAGACGCTCCGGCGCTCAATAGTTACCCGACGTACAGGTCGCTGGCAACTGACTGTGAGAGTGACCTGAGCGGGCGCCGTCCCTGTGCTTTGTGGACGTTAAACTTTGGCTTCTAAATTAACCCTCCATTAGTTGCTCGTCGTGTGGGGTCGTCTCCGTGACAAGTCCCTTGATGACTTTAGTGAGACTCGACTCCACCAGCAGGAACAACGAACAAAATTTATATTAAAAAAGTGTTGTTCTCGGGGGTCCCCAGATACTGGTTTTGGCGCCGTGTCAAGTGCTAGGCCCCTGGAGATTTCTGCTCGACCCAGGGGTCAGTGGGGCGGGGGCAGTGGGTGATGGTCCAGGATGGGCCAGTCTTAATATTTGGTGACCTAAATTTACCAACACTTGGTCAGATCGGAGAAAAATCAAACTATAAACAAAATAAGAACAAACACTTAAAAAGGGATAACAAAATTTCCATCGTGTAAAGTGTTATAATGCCAGAATATCATACGACAAATATAGGAGATGGGCCCCGACTACTAAGGGGCCCCGGCCTGGGGCCCCCGACGATAGTCGGACCCCCTTGGCCGAATCCTGGCTACGCCACTGATGCCAAGTATGTTGTTTGTATGTAGGCGGGATAAACTGAACACAAATCTGGCTAACAAAAAATCAGCTCAACGTTCACAACTCTCGGAAAGTAAGGACTGAGTATTGTACACAAATCTCCGCTTGTTCAACCGAACCTTTCATCTCAGTCATTCAGAAATTGAAAACCAAGCCAAATTCAAACCCGAATATCCGAACTTCTGGAGATATGGCAGGACGCCAGCTGACCACAGCTGGACCTGATATGCTGTCCGGAAGGAGTCCCGAACTTTTGATCAATAATTGCTGCAGCAGGCAGCTGATGGTCGGCCTTTCAGAGGCGATGTGGTCACGGGCCGGTTGACTTCAGACTAAAGAGACGTAGCCAATGCTGAGGCATAATGAACTTGTTAATCAGTGGGGGTCCCTGTGGCAGTGGGGCTGGGTTCAGAAGTCGCAAAAGTTTGGGAAATCCCTGGATATGGGCTCATTATCTGGTAACCTATCTCAACACTGTCACACGCCGATAACGATTCTGATACAGCGTGTGATACAATGTGACCTTGAAAACTTCCGCTTACTAGTTCGCGACACGTTTTACTGCGAAAGCAAACTCCATTTGTAAATTAACTATCACGGCATTTGAACAGTTTCGCGTCACTTATCCACTTATCCAAGACATGGCATCCCTTTCGCTCGATCGAATCGTCGTCTGTTTTCTGGTCTCCAGGAGTAGTTGACCTGTTTTGCGGAAAACACCCACAACGAGTAAGCGTGCGACCAAGCGTACCGATAAGCGCTTCACCACTCTCTGAGTCAGACAGGTACACGGGCCTGTCGTGGCGGAGAGAGAACGAGATACCGAGAGGATAGAGATTTTCTCAATCTTTCCTAGCCGAGCGTGGTGATTTTTAACTCCAAACTAAAGGGTTTGTTCCCTGTCTTCATGAAATAGATATCAGAAATCGCATATTTTACACACACAAAATTTTATTCAACCACATTCCAGAAATGCAGCATGTGGGCATTTAATATGCTTTGGGGTGGGTAACAAGGAAGATAGGACTGATCCCTAAATCCTAATTTTTGAAAATACAATTTTCTATTAGATGTGAAGATTTCCTTATACAATTACGAAATGGTCTAAAAGATCCTTACATTTTCCAAAGATGATGCGGAAAGATATCATCATAGTCTCCGACCCGCAAAAAAATTTTTTCGCGCCAGATCAAAAGAGGGCACGAATTGCCCTCATTCTCAACGTTTTCTGATGCAACGAAAAAAACTGCAGCCCAGAGCACCCAGAGCATTTACTGCTCAATGCTGTGACCTGACCATCGCTTGTGAATTTTGCCGAAAATATCTAACTCTGGATCAGCTAAGGACAGCTCATATAGCAATGTCAAGTGACCCTGCCCTAAAAAAACTCAAACGAGACCAGTGAAAATTGTGATGTGGTGTCGATATGAAAATGGATTTCATAAATGAGGTAAACCGATACTATAACTCCCTTTAATGACACTTTATGTAGTAGGTGTGGTAAGGCTTGCTCGGAGTGCGGATGGGTCCAGCAATTTTTCATGAAAGTCTATACAGGGAATAGTAAAACGACGTCTTACTCAGAAGATATCAAACTTTGATGTTGGGGTTGTTGTAATGGTCTTATCCTCGACGATTCATCACGACTTATTGTGACCTCACCAGGCCAGGGAATGGCTTTATTGATCTTATGTCGGGTCAGCATTATGTTTCGGCTTATGGCCATACAATAAGCGGCTTTATTGGCAATCGCCAGACCAAGTATAGAATATAGTGCACATCAATATATTGCTCCCCTAACTTTTTAAATTATTGGCCGCACTCAATCATAAGTTGTGAAGATAAACGTGCAGCATTGGTATCATATTCACATAAGTACCTTTTTACCTTTAGTGACTTTAATATTATTTTGAGAAAAAATAGTTTACCCTCCAGAGATTTTCACCCAAAACCAGACTAACTGTTCTACCAGACGTATTGTTCTCACGATTCTCTCCTGACACCAGTAACACTTCTCTCCTGAATACACTATTCACCAAACGCACTGGTCTACACACTCTCGCCTGATAACAGATATACTTCTCTAGAGTTTATAGCGCGACACCAGATATACTCCTTTAGAGATTATCACATTATAGCAAATACACTATTCGTTCAGATGCAATGGAAGCGTACACGTATATTCAGGGGTGTCGCCATGGACTTTTTGTGAGGGGAGCGGACCCTGACCAAGATATGACTGGATGGGGGAGGTTTAGGGTTGGGGATTGGGGGATGAGAGTTGTGGAAAAATTTAAAAGCAGACAGGCGTGAGCTGTGGAGGCTATTCACCCAAAACTAGTTCGAGAATATTTATGGAAGTTCGTGTTGATAAACTTAAAATGGCAAAATTGATCGATGGGATACCGACATTTTGTGGGGATGGCCTTCCTGCTCGGCCTCTTGGAGGGGCGCGTCTCCTCTCCCCGCTGCTTTCGACGCCCATGCCTATATTAGGTAGACCATAGCGCTGCCGAACAGTCATCCAAACAAAACTCAAGACACTCAAGAACATCACTTGGAGATCTTCTCCTGGATTTTTCGTGAGGTTTCATGAACACTCTGGGGCTGCTTATCTCAAATTTTAGTGGTACTTCACACATATTCTGGGGATCCTCACCTGGCATATTCGTGATATTTCATATAAACTCTGGAGGTCCTGACCTGAAATTTTCCTGGCGTTTCATGTACACCCTGGATATCCTCACCTGACAATTTTCCGGGCGTTTCATATAAACTCTGCTGATCCCCACCTGACATATTTCGTGGCGTTTCATGTACAATTACATCCTGGATATCCTCACCTGACATTTTCGTGGCGTTTCATGTAGATCTTTTTGAACTGTCCGACGTCGATCCGTCCCCAGTCCTGGCGCATGGTGTCGGCCACGTGGCGGGGCAGCACCGACAGCAGCAGCCGCTCCTGCCGAGGTCAGCGCCACCGGGTCAGGTCACCTCCCCACCTCCCCAGGTCAGGTCACCTCCCCACCTCCCCAGGTCAGGTCACCTCCCCACCTCCCCAGGTCAGGTCACCTCCCCACCTCCCCAGGTCAGATCACCTCCCTACCTCCCCAGGTCAGGTCACCTCCCCACCTCCCCAGGTCAGGTCACCTCCCCACCTCCCCAGGTCAGGTCACCTCCCCACCTCCCCAGGTCAGGTCACCTCCCCACCTCCCCAGGTCAGGTCACCTCCCCACCTCCCCAGGTCAGGTCACCTCCCCACCTCCCCAGGTCAGGCCACCTCCCCACCTCCCCAGGTCAGGTCACCTCCCCACCTCCCCAGGTCAGGTCACCTCCCCACCTCCCCAGGTCAGGTCACCTCCCCACCTCTCCAGGTCAGGTCACCTCCCCACCTCCCCAGGTCAGGTCACCTCCCCACCTCCCCAGGTCAGGTCAGCTCCCCACCTCCCCAGGTCAGGTCACCTCCCCACCTCCCCAGGTCAGGTCAGCTCCCCACCTCCCCAGGTCAGGTCACCTCCCCACCTCCCCGGGTCAGGTCACCTCCCCACAGCGGCGGCACGCAGGCTCTGTGCACTGGGCTCCCATGTAAGACATTTCACTAGTTGGGATTCTCTGTAAAAACACTCCTCGGAAGAATAGCAAGCAGCCTTGTTGTTTTTTATTTGAATCAGGATAGATTTCCGCAAAGGTGGAATTTCAGGAAGATGTGGGTGAGTCCCGCTTTCTTTATATTGGCTAGTGGAGTATCTCAGATTGATTATGCAGCTTGCTTCAAAGGAGGTCGGTGAGTCAAAGTCTTAGCTGCATGCAAGAATTCGAATAGAATTGTTCTGCTCAATCAAGTACGCATCTACCATATGATTGTCACCATAATCTATCGAGGTAAAACATGTCCTAGAAGTAGCACTGTAGCATGCATCTATTCAGCAAAATCAGATAAAGATGTTTTGATATGTATAAATGCAAGCACTTGTTGCTACCGAATTAAGTATGCAAGACCCAAGAGCCACTGGTTGCATTAGCCCTCCAAATATTTACCATAAGTTCAAAGAGTTTTTTCGGAAAAGTTAGTTGTATTAGACAAGTTAAATCATAATGCAACCACACCATCCATTAATCAGCCTTGCGGCGAAAGTGACTAACTGAGTATAGCAGCAGCGGGGAAATTCCAAAGTTAAAAAATTGAAGCATGACGTAGACGGTGGCCCCTCAACCCTCGGTGGACAAATCGAGGTTCTGTGTATCACCGTGTTTGTTTGGTGTGGGTATTTTGTAGGATGAAGCGTGTGTGGAAAGGAGCCGCCTATAATTAAGCCTCATAGCTTTTGCACCAATTTCCAAACCATTATTATTTTTGTTCGAGTTTATCGATATAAAGATGATGATGATGATGATTAAACTATGAATCAGTGCAAAATACACCTGATGACGAACCAAGAGTTGCTACACTACCGCACAAAAAAACTCGGCTGCGTCCAACATCTGGCGAAATCAAATCACTCAGGTTTACTCAAGCGGCTTTGCTGAGACTTTTTGCTGGTTGAAGCACCACATGCTGACCTCCATGAACTGGTAAGTGACTGGAATATACTGGAAGAACCGCAAATGTGGTGAAAGCACCTGATGCAATAACTATCTTAAGACGGTTAGATTAACTGGTGTTGTGCAGTAACTCTCCTCTTCTATGTTTTCTTATCTTCACTTAAAAAGTGAAGATAAGAAAACATAGAACATAGAACCAAATGAGCGTAATGTTGAAAGTGTTTTGTTATATGGAACAATTTATAAACTTTTAACTAGTTCTTGCCGCTTCGTGTCGCAGCTGGTGTCATATACTTAAAGGTAAAATATCATTTTACAAGAAATTTCAGTCTGCTGATTGTGGGGCATATACAGGCATATAGGGAAAAATTGTCTACACGATGAAAAGACTAAGACGAAATTAACAGCTAATATTTCCCTAGTTACTACTTTTAGTTTTCGGTGGGCTGTATGTTGAGATGGATGTTGAATTGTTGAGTCGCAACCCAGAGTCAGAGTTAACTCTTGAGTCAGCTCAATGTTTGTTCCGTCAGAGTTGAGACAACTCATTTCTGAACTTAGACTGAGCCAGAGTCAACTCAATATTTCGATCGGCTGAGTCAAGTCAGAATCGGAGTCAGTATCCAAGCCATGGTTCAGCGTTGAGTTGGCTCAACACCTTAATTAAAATATGCACACGAAGGATAACCTTTGGAGAAAACTGAAACAATGCGCTCTTTGAGAATTAGTTACTCTGGAGGATTTCTGCATGTGAATTCAGACAAATTCAGACGTACAATGATCCCATCATCTGTGTGCAGCCTTAACGCGTATCGCCTTAGGTCCGACTGGACCCCCATAGGCTTTTTGCCAACGATTCCTGAGCTTATTGAAATGAGAGGCGTGCTGTTTTGCATATGCCTTAAATTATTAATTTGGCAACGTGGGCCCGAAATTTGGTATAGGATTAAGTCAGGTCAATGTTTTATGACACAATTTCTACACCCATGTAGGACAATTTTTTCTTCAAAATGAGGCTGTCAAAACCAGGGCATGATTCGGCACTAAGGGAGCTACACCGAGTTCCTAACATAATAAAAAACCTCTTGGAAAAATTATGCTCGCTGCCACCAATGTTGAGGTCGCCAAAGTAAGTGAGACTGACGCTTACTTGATTTTATTGTCTTTGTAACTTTTGAACGAAGCAAAATATAGTGATACACTTTCTTGACCTTGAATTAATGTCAACCTAAAGTCAAGATCACATTGTGGCCAGTTAGCCGTACTTACAAAGTCTTGTCGCATTTCACTCGAATCCTTGAATTAGAACAAACATGTTAATGCCCTTGGTTTTGTTCTGGAGCTAATAGTTCTTCACTTATATAATATCGGCCCAAAATCGGCCCGAATGCGATCTATTTTAGCCCCCTATGATGTCACAGACCTGCAAATTTGACTTAAACAGGTTGATTCTAAAAAATTATAGGGTCCTTTCAACACTGTTCCACATCACCTTCGATTTTTGAGATTGGAGGGGAGGGGGTGTCCGATCGGACCCCCAGGTGGTATTGGATACGAAAAAGTTCTGGTGATGCGGAGATAAAAAACTTAAAATGTTCAAAATTATTTAATGATGTGACAGGTAGTGCTTGCACGAACTCTTTTTATATCAAAATATCGATACAAAAACATACTAGCCTACCCTATAATAAAATCCAACAGGCACTTTCGCAGTGCGCCTGGCTGCAATAGTAGGACCTCTGCAATCCCATCATGCCCCGAGGCAAAACGTGACCTGTGGTGGCCACGCAGCAGGCTGCCAGTCGGCAGACTCATCTCATTTTTCACAGCGCTCCAGGCCAAGGCTAGCGTCAGGCCATGTCATAGTGCAAATGGACGTAATGAATTCCCTGAAATCAACAGAGCGCCAGGCAGATGAATAGAGAGGTGGTTTTAGAAAATCCAGCATACCCCTGCAGTGAAATCTGGACACGAATGTTGTTTAGATAGCTAATGGCTAGTTCGTGTGATAAAATCAGGCTTTCCGAGGAAAATGCTCTGTTGCTAGAATTAAAAAGCATTGCTGACGCCTTCAAGTGGTTTTACAGGGCCTTTCAATTCGATTTGATTAAAGGCAACCCTCGGTATTTAACTCCCACCCGACTGGAGGAAACCTCGGTGTCAAAACCATCTAAACTTGTGCACGTGAAGGCCATTTAAAGATATTTCAGGTCACCATAAATATTCGAAGCAACGACGCCGTTTCGACTCTAAAAAATATCCACGTCATCTTAAAGTCATTATGTTGGTATCATTGGAAATGTGTCCATATTCCAAGTTAAAATACGTATCGAATGTTACCTTGCTAAATTAAATCATCCTATCAAGGTATTTCTGTATTAGAATATATTGAGTGACAAAATCTAGCACAGCCACTATAAGCACTCTGATCGTATTGTGACCATACAAATATTTGACTTGGCCCACCCTTGAACCCTGACCAGGCAAGGTCAAAGTTGAAAAATATACTTTTAGTCCATCTTGCCTGCTTCAAATTCAACTCAAGTTTTGAACCAAAATTAGTACATCAATTTCAATAGATCAATAAATATAAAGAATAGATCAAATTACAAAAAATGCAAACGTAAAAATAGCAATGGCGATAAACCCTTTAGGAGACCTGCTTCCTCTGTTAACGTTATCGAGTTGACTCAACGTTACATAACTGAAATATTTGAACTGAACCCATGGTGCCTAAATGCTTTACAATTGACGCGTGAGAAGTTTCGCAGCAGCAATTTGTGACCGAATCGGGGTTTTTTCTCGATGGAATTGGAGGGAACCTGAGACAGACGTCATATGGGAAAGAAATGGGACTTGATATCGTCCTAATTGGTCGTGGGTGACCTGCCTACGTCGGTTGTCGATAACGACAATGTCTACGGGTGGCAAAACATTGAACCATTCGGTGCATACATACATACATACGTACATACATACATACATACATACATACATACATACATACATACATACATACATACATACATACATACGTACATACATACATACATACATACATACATACATACATACATACATA